>CM023951.1:5816660-5941820 GCA_013407115.1 Glycine latifolia
GCGCCTAATACAATGTCAACAAAGTTTGAGAGAGCAACTATACTTGTTTTACATAATAAAAAATGAGTTGATGATTTTTTATCGCTGAATGTGTGTTCATAAAATAATTGAAAAGGGCTATGTACTGCAATTTAAAGTTGTTATACTATTTGTACTTTCCAGTTTTATACTTTTCTGGGTAGACAATGATATATTACATTTAGATACCAACGGTATAGTTTTTCTTTATAAAAAATTTCATGATATTCAAAAATACATCTTAACTTATATATGTTTATGTTAATAATCCGGGTGTGTAATAAATTACAAAATACATATACTTGTGACAAAAAGGAGATATCATAAGAATTATGTGAATTCGGATTTCTAATACGAAAATATTTGTGTTATTTTCATGCATGTAATGTATTTGTACTTTATATCGTTCTTTTATTATACATGGGTTTGGCAACTTTGGTCAACATACTAAACCACCTGGACAACGGAAGTTCACGATTCTGTTCGAATCAGATTTACATATGCAATATGCTATATGCTTTCTTTCTCCCTGAGAATTTTTTTTTTGTCAATTTGATGGTTGGTTAAATACTATTGGCATCTAGTGTGAAAATCTGGTTCATAAACATGTCAAGTGTCAACTCCATTAGATTACCTTTATAATCTTAGTCCACAGTCAGGAAGTATTAATGCATGCATCCCTATTTTTAGATACATGAAGATAGAAAAAAAGGGACAACTATACAAATACGACACACATACACTCCCCGAGGAAGGGACAAACATCGGTTAATCTTTAAAAATCATCTCTATTTTTAGATATATGAAAAAAATTAATCTGAAAAATGTATAATATAAATTAATATAAGGGTACAAAGGGTACCCAATGAGAATTATATCAACCCATCATATATACATACTCTGATGTTGCTATATATGACGATAGAAAAAGAGACAATTCAAATACACAAATATGATTACTCAAAAAAAAAAATACACAAATACGATACCCTCCCAAGGAAGAGACAAAGATTTTGGAAAAAATAGATTTAGTGAAAAATAGGTATGGAAGAAAACATGAACATAATTGTCACATCATACATATCATGTTAATGTTACAAATATTTTTAGGACTCAGTTATAAAATTTTAAGTCGTAAGGGCTTAATTAATAGTTTTTAAAATTACAAGAATCTAACTAAGAATCTAATTAATGACATGATAAGTATTTGAAGTATAATTCAATTATATAGAATATATTTACAGTGTAAATGTTTGATGGTCGTATAATTGAAATTGAACATTTTATAATAATTATTTTAAAATATATTTAAGAAAAATTCTAATAAGTTGATAATATATTTTAAAAATTGCACTATCTATATCAAATTTAGACTTTCATTAATTTTGACTATTCACAACAAAATTAAATAGTTAATATTTATCCTTTTATGCTTACATATAAATATTTTATATTTTAATTTGTCTATAATTCTTAATTTCTAATATAAGACTAACTTAATTGAATCATGTTAGCCTAATAATTTCTCATTGAATTACATGAACTTTGATCACATTTAATTACTATTCAATTGATATTGCATATTTGTATACTCTAATTTTCATAACTTTATTACCTTTTTTATTTTTCTATCATGTTACCTATCACATTCATCGCTTTATTTCTTTTTATTTCGCTTTCATCTTTGTTTCACAAAAATGTATACAGAGGGTTATAAAAAAATATTTTCCTTTTACATTTTAACAAAGAAGACTTTTGGTCACATGAAAGGACATTTGAGATGAGAAGTGTCAATTTACACTTTTCCATATTATTTTATGGACCAAAACTTTCTGAATTCGATTAGGACTTAAAGGTTTGGATAATTGAATGAATATATAAATTCAAATTTTATTTTCAAAACAAGGAAGGAAATGGCATTGCTTTGATTGTTTCTCAAATGCTGCTTGCAAAATTATATATGTACTTATGTAGTATGGAACAAAATTATAAAAGTGAGTAAAATTAATTTTAATAACCTTTCCTTTTTATGAATAAAATCATTAAAAAAAGAGGTCAAAAGATCCGAATTTTGGGAATAACGACTCCATACCTGCATAGTTAGGTAATGGGATTTGTCCACGCTCAATGCGCTTGATATCTTCTTTGAGGATTTCATAGTGTCTTTTAACATCCTCTACGGATTTTCCCACTACTCTTGCCACATTGTGCCACCTGTCAGGGGTTTCCCTATCATATATAGCAAGGGCCTCTTCAAATAGTTTTTTTTGCCTTGGAGTCCAAGATGATGCCATCTATGGATAAAAATTAACCTTGACTTCTCTTGGTGTGCTACTTAGAAGCAATCTTGAGCTAGGGGAATATTACAAGCTGCCAAGAAGAAAAATGAAAGATTAGGTGGCTTTAATCCACAAAAAGGAAATAAGAGAAAATGATGGTTGCTTTAGAGAAGGTAGATTATTACTCTAATAAGTCAAGGGATGGTATGGGAAAGAGATTAGCAAGATTGTTCTTTATAAATAGGAGGAAAAGTACCTGGTGGGGTTGAGGGTGTTTGCCGAATATATCTTCTCAAAGGACAAAAGATATTGTGACCCGATCTCTTTGGAGCCAAAAGATAGCAAATCAGAACAATGGACAACTAGTGGAAGAAAGAGGAGAATCAATATCAAATTAAGGGCACTCCTTTAATTGTTTTAAGCAAAGATACTCTTTCATTATGTCACTGCGCGCACTTTTAAATTTCCATTTATTTTATTATTTACTTATATAAATACCTCGTAAAATAGTGAGTTCACCTTTAAAGTCATAAAATTTTGACATTACGGGAATAACTATTAGTATTTATTCCATGTTCAAGTGGAACAACTTACGGAACGGTACCTTATAGCCGAAATAATCACAATATTTTAATGAGAACTCAGGGTAGCACGTTAAAAGGATTTTAGCTGTGGAGTATGAAGAAAGTTTTTCTACTATCTCAATCGAATAAATTCTTATATTAGTCCTCAAAACTCAATAATGTAGATATTTTAATATGTCTGATATCTGATACGTATTTACTATATAGTGTATGCATCGTCGGAATGGTAAGGATATAGCTGTGTGAGCTGGTGGTTAGGACTTTGGGGTTTTACCGTTTTACACTTTTACTTGTGGGAGCAACTTGTCTGCTAAACAATGCTTAACAGGTTTCTTCTAATAAATCATGGTTAAATAGAGAGAAAAAAAAAGAAATAGTAATTAATAACTAACAAAATAGTATTTTCACCTAAATACTGTCCTACTAAACATTTTTCTTAGAATAAATTCATTTTTCTGCTTATGACCGCCCATGGGTATAAATTAATGGAATAATTACCGATGAAAAAAATAACGGAACAATTACCCTGACTTTCTTCGAATTTAATGTTAATTATATTACATAATTTTTAGTGAAGAAGTTACACATATCCCCTCTGCACCTTCTTTTTGTGATTTATAAACCTAGCTACTATACATATAATTTGTATATAACAATATTGAAGATATGTGCATTATTTAAAAAATAGTCTTAATGCATAAAAATTAGAAAAATAAATGTAATTTTCAAATAATTAAAAAATCTAAGAATAATAAATATTAGACTAAAAAAGGTTAGTATGATTGTCTCTAAACCAAATGAAATTATCCAGAACCCAAATAATCCTCGCAAGTCGCAACAAGGCAATAAGTGTGCCAGTGTTTTCATGAACAGGGGATCTTGTCTCACACATGTTTTGCAGGCTAAGCCTATATCAGGCTGTGATCAAATCAGGCTAAAAAAAATTGATTTCATTTTTGCTCAAACATTAAATCTCAAACCATGCATTTCATTGAGTGGGATCGGGCCAATCACAAACTCGATGTGGGGCATAGTCCATAGCAAGTCAGACTAAAATACAATAGGTTCAATTTGAGCTGAAATGAGGCATAAACTCAATAAAACCTAGTTTTGTATTGACTTTTTTGTGAGCAAAGCCTAAATCAGGCTTAAAAGACTAGAATTTAAATTTTGAGGTCAACATTTCACCAAGCAAATTTTTTTCTGATAGTTCATCAAGTAAGTTGTAGGCTCAATATGGGTCATGAGAGCAAATCACGCAAAAAAAGATCTAAATTCAATTCAAACTTTAAAAAAGACGTTCAAGCTCTGTAAAAATTTAATTTATGAGGTTTCTTCAAGTTAAGTCTAGGTCGATTATGATTAAATCAACTTAAAAAAACTTAAATTGGTGCATAAAACAGTAAAAGTTAAAATTTAAATCCTATATTTCATTAAGCAGGTTTTAGCTAAAGTTAGTCACAAACATTTTAAAATATCTAGTAAAAGGTTAAAGAATCAAATTAGATATTTTTTAAGAATTAAGATGCACTTGATCCTAAATATATGAGTAAATAATACTTTTTTCTTTTTTTACTGAAAGAGTAAAGATTACTTTTCCTCCCCTAATAATTGTAGTTTTGATACCCTCAATAAAAGAGCACTATGGATGATACTATGAATATATTGTAATTGTTGCACATAACAGAAAGAGGAATTATAAACTCGACGTATAAAAGTTAAGTGAAAGGAACCTTACGTTTCTGTCAAATATGCTTTTCATTAGGCTCAATCGTAATGCACCAATGACATTGTTTTGTTGTGGCAGTGCAGCTCTTTTTCATACAAGACATTAGATATATGGGTATAGACTAGTATATGACTCGAGAATCATTTGCTCTTGCTTCAAGCTTTCCCACACTATGGGTGCTTTTGTTTGTGCGGAAAAGAGGGGGAAATGAGAGGCAAATTTCAAAATTTAGTATGAATTTTACATTTTTATAATCTATTTTAATTTAAAATTTTACTGTTAATATTTTTTATTTAAATTTTCTCTCTTATAATTTTGTATTTTTTTTAATCTTTGAAAAATATATTTATTTTATTTTTCATCTGATTTAGATAACATTTTGAACAATAATAAATATTTAAAATAGTAATAAAAGCGTTATCAAAACGCTTTAAGGATAAAAAAATTTTTGTAAGGATTAAAACAAAAAAAAATTACAAAAACAAAAATAAAAAAAACACTAAATTACATGAACCAAAAAATATTTAAATTATATTTTTTTTCTACTCTATCCAAAGATATCTATAAGATATAAACATAATTCATTTTGAAATACTTGAGAGAGTTTGTGAAAAATATATGTGATCTAGAAAAAAAAAATGATATACTAGATATATAGAGTTCGGACCAAGATAAGAGAATAAAATATAAACAAAATTAAATATTTGATCAAAATTAAAAAAATTTCTAAAACAAAAAATTAAATATTTCTATTTTAAAATAGAAAAATCAAAATTCTGAATTGAATAAAATATAAGAATCAAAATTATATTTAATTCTTAATATTTCAAACATTTTTTTCACCTTAATGCGAACAAGATTTTATAATTATACTTTTTTAAATACACTTGTTTTTATTTTGTAAAGTTTAATTAAACATTAAATATCTATACATTCATTTTTTTTATCAATTTGATATATTTATTTGTAATTCAAAATTAAATGATGAAAGGCGTGTTATTAAATTTTTGTAATTTATCCTTGCATTTTAATTAAAAAATAAAAGGCTAAATCATTTGAACTGATATTATGATTACTATTGTTACTAACATTTAATTGATAAAATTAAAAAATGACTTATCAATTTATATAATTAGGAGAATTTATTGTAATAAAAGGCTTAAACATTTATTTTTATTTTTATTATAAAATTAGTACAAAATCTATGAAATAGGTGAATGCATCCCAGTTATCTTGACACCAGTACAAAACTCTCAAAAGATCACACCAAATAACATTAAAGAAGGGAAAAAAGGAGAAACAAGTAGATGGTGGGCAAAAACCCAATCAACAAACTAAGAAAATTTGCAATTGGGAAGGACTGCCCTATTATGAAGGACCTCGCCCCTAACAAAACTTTGGGTATGATCCCACCAAGAGTAACTAATCCTAGAATCAACATCATAATTAACTAGAAGGTCAGCGCAAATGTTCTCTTCTTTAAAAATATGAGTAAATCAAAATTATATATTTACAAAAAAGTATAGACACTTTTCTTATCAACGAAAGAGCTGCCAAAGGACTAACGAGGACTTCTCGAAAGCTTGAATCACTAAATTAGAGTCACATTCAATCCACAATTTCACTTGTTAGCAAGAGCAAACTCTCTAAAGCCAAAATAACTACAAAAGTCTCTCCAAGAAAAGCACTTTAAATGCCAATATAGGAAGAGAACAAAGATGAATACAAGGGGCCAAGGTATTCCCTTATAGTCCTTTATGTATATGTGAGAAAAAAAAAGAAAAATTAAAATTAAAAAATCAATAAAAAATATATATAAAAAACAAGTTTTTGAATTGATATTTACTTAAAACAATTATAATAATAGAATATATCTCTAATTTTATCTATAAAATTAATAATAAACATTTTAATTTTATTATTTATTAGAAATTAAATATTTAAAAAATTATGTAAGAGACTATTTCGATCCCCTTGAGCATCTCTAATGCAAGGAACCCAATTGAGTTCCTTAAACAATTTTTGGTGGTCCCCGCAGTACTTTTTGTGGTTCCCACAGTGTCATGTCACTCCTAAGGAACTCACCCAATATTTTGCTCCAATGCAAAAAATCACAAGGAACTCAAAAAAATCTACATATTTATATTTTTTTAAATAAAACTTAACATTTTTCAATTTTAATAAATATAAATTAAAATACATAAAACGAAATGCATAACAATATAAAACTAAATTTTACATAATAATAAATAATTAAACACAATAACATCGAAATAAATAAAAAACTTAGACATCGGGAAAAAAATTACATAACATATTGTTAATAATTGCATACAAAGTAATTGAATAATAACTAATTCAAACATAGAGACTAAACTTTATAATGGTGAATAAAAAAGACTCAACTACCTAAATTAAAACTCAAAAACTCATTTCGAAAATGTAATATAAAATTGCAGAAAGAAGAAAAGTGAGTACAGAAAGCAAATTAGGTCCAAATTAGGCCCAAATAAGGCAAACCTAGCATATCTAACGTTTTTGTGCCTCCCTCTTTCGTAGCTTCTCTCTCACGCTCAAATGAAAGCGTCCCTTTCTCTCTGCTCTCTGCTCTCTCCGTTCTCCACTCACCTCGGCCTCTACCCCTCTCCGTTCTCCACTCAGCCTCTCTCCCTTCTCCAAAGCAAAACCCCTTCAATCTTTGCTTCTCCACCCACTCCAGAAGCTTTGAGAACGCGAACAGCAGGAAACGGTGCGTACGGTCTGTCGGGGGTGGTCAGGGTGGTCAAGGTCGTCGTCGCCTTCGAGGTCGTTGGGGTCGCCTTCGAGGTCGTCGGAGTCGTCCTCGCCGTCGCGGTCTGCGCCGTCGCTCCACTCCTCTTCACGGTGCGTACGGTTCTTCATTTTTTTTTGCAACTGTTCTTCATTTTCCTCTTTTGATTCATCAATTTGGGGAGAAACGGTTGGGAATAACGGAATTAGGGGATTTCACGCCAACATAATGCTTTTTTAATTGGGGAGATACAGTTCCTTATATAAGGAACCCAACCTCCGCGGAAGAAACGGGTTCCACCACGTCAGAGGGCTCCAATGCAAGAGAAAACGTAAGAAACGGGTGCTTGGCTTAAGAAACCCCGTAAGATGCGTGCATTGGAGATGCTCTTAGATACTCATGTATTCGTCCCTACTCCCTAGAAGAGAAACAACCAATCAAAACCCCACTGTCATCTCTTAAAGTTCCACCGCTTCGGACGTGATCATCGATCAGAACAATTCTTTTCTATTTTATTTATATTACTTAATTATTTTTTTTACGTAAATTTATTCTTTTAGAGTAACAAGTTAAATTAAGATTTAATTATATTTTAAGTTCCTCAATTCATAGAGTCCATTTTTAATCATTCAAATAAAGATTTGAATGTTTTACTATTGCTTAAGATTTGAAAAAATTCTTTGAAATATCTATCCTCAAATAAATATTTACATTTTAATTCATCAAATTTTGACAGAGCAACTAAAAAAAAGAAATTGAAAAAACTATGAGATTAAAAAATATAATTTTTTTTTATTTAGAGTATTAAAAAGAATAAATTCTCCAATTTATGAAACTAAAAACAGAAATAAACCTAAAATTTGCGCTCTAGTTTTTTCACGCTCTAATTTTTTTTTTCTTTTATAAGATTGAACTCTTGAAACTTCCCGCTCCCGCCCTTGAATTTACTTTGTTCTGGGACAAACTTTCCGGCCGTTGTACCGTTCTTCAGAGTTCAGAATCAGATCTATGACGCTCTTAATTTACCACTTCACTGCCTTCAAATGCCCTAAAACCAAAAGGGCATCATTAACCTTTGGTTTCAGATGCGCCATATGGCTTTGCCGCACGCTTAGTCAGACTCACGAATCATTGAGGTAAGGTAACCATTTTTTTAATGCGCATAATAATCTATGAAAAAAGTGTTCCGTGCTGCGTAAGCTTTGATCATTCTCATCAATTCTTGTTCGGTTTGCTATTGTTTTCATTTCTTTGTTTCCATCTGTGCTTCATAATTAATCACTCACTGGGCTTTCACTAGTGTTTTCCCCGCTTTGCCGATGTACACTTTTACTTTTCCGTTCTAACAGACTCGATTCTGTTCTTCCAGAACACTCCAAAATTGATCCTCCGAACATTAGGTGTCCCTGGCTATATTAGTCCTCTAAATATTTTTTTATACAATTAATTTTCGGTAGTGGCAGATTAATATTGAACCTACCAGTTTTTTTTTTTTGATGGAGTTGAACCTACCACTTGAATCAATATATTATTCTTCATTGGTATAGAAATCAATTGATATTAATTTACATACAATATAAATTTGAAAATACATGAAATCGATGAAGATAGGAACTGGTACGTATCACGGATATGTTGTTTAGTACTCAATGTTGATGGATCATTTAGAGGCTTATAGTCATATGAAAGTTAGTAATCAAGTGACGCATCTGAACATTGCATTTAATGAAATTGATTAGAGTTCTGAACTGAAGAACAGATGCAGTTCAAGGTTTCAGTTTCAGAGATTGATACTACACAATAGATTACTAATTATGCAGATAATAATATTATAAGCTTCTTTGATATTTGTTAGAGAGAAATGCAACCGTTGATAGCCTAGCCTTTTACTTAATAGTTTAAGCTTTACGGATAGTTCGACCTAGAAATGGTATCGTAGCCTTGCCAGTCGCCTCTATGACCAAATGGTCACATTTTAGGAGAAATTGTCCTTAATTTCACCAGCACTTACTAATTGTTTGCTCTGGCAACCGTAGGACAGTTATTAAGTTAGCCAGAAACGTATACTGGGATAGAATTGGCATCATGAATGACTAGAAGTAAAATGCACAGGGTACGGCCTATAAGGAGACAACATGCCAAGTCATTTTCAAAAAAGGAAACAAAATAATGCCTATAAGGGTATAGATTACGCATTTTTTACCAAAAGGAATTTGGAATATCTGCTCGTAGATTGTTTATTCATGTATCAGGAAAGGTGGTGCATTATATCTTATCTATTCATTACCAATGCCTGAGGTGTCATGAATACTGTTTGTTTTGTAGGGATCTGATACTTGATCATGTTCAATGCGTCAGACATATTCTTTGAGGATCTCGTACTGCCTTTTAACCTCCTTACAGATTTTCTTTGCCACCAATCTTCTGTTTCCCTGCCATATTAAAAACCAGAGGGGTCATTCAAATAGTTTGTTTTGACTTCGTTTCCATGACGCCATCTGAAGATAAGAAGTTGAAATTTGAAGAAACTTAAGCAATGGTTATTTTAACTGGCAACAAAGTATGGCGGGAGAAGGATTTCTAGAAAAATGAAAGAGTGACTTCGTTGAATATCACCAGCAGTAAATAGTAGGAAAAGGATGGTTGTTTCCGTCAAGGGGTGTTGTGGTAAAGGTAGGTTCAAGCTAGCTCCATAGAATTGGAGGAAGAATAGTGTTGGTAGGCTTATTGGCTAAGACTGTAGGATTTTCAAAAAGAGTCGAACATGAAGAAAAAACTGTTCCCCTTAGGAACCACAATACGAACCAGGACAAAGGACAAGTGGAATATGAGAAATGTGATCAAAAGTCACCCGTTAATAGTTTTAGTTAGAAATGAAGTCATTCATGGGCCACCACCTATTGCTCAAGGTTTTAGGAGAGGTGACCCTCACAGTTTTAACCATAGATATTCCTTCATTTTGTCATTGGCAAGTTAGGCTTGTTGTATAAGATGATAGTCGGTGGATCACCAATGTCAAAACACATACTGGTAATTAGTTTATCCTTGAGATTCTTACAGTAACATCACTGAAATTATGGAGTGCCCTGTGTTAAAGTGGAACAACCTACAAAATAAATTGCCAGCTTTGCTGCGCTGGCATGAATTAGAGCCGGTTTTTAGTGAAAATTTATGGTTATCTCATTTTTAAAGAATCTTGATCTAGGATATATCTGTTCCAATGAGATTTGACTTTATCAATTAGGTTGGATTAGTGATATATCTTCCTCTTTAAGATCCTTCTTTTTGGTGATTTTATTACCTAGCTGCATCAATGGAACACTAGACTTTGTGTTTTGCGTGATTAGTCAGCTAAATGTGTCTATCTTCTATGTATAATTGGACTGTTAATTTACGGAATTGTACTGGCAATCATACTTATCAAATCGTTGTCAACTATGCATAATTACTGCATATCCACATGCATGCAAAAGGGATTGTTTCTGACTTTATGTACAGTCGTTCAATAGTTCATTTGTCGACAGAACTGCTTTTTTTCTTGTGACTAAAAATGCTACAAAAGAGGAAAATAATTTAGCTGTATGAAGCAATAGCTATTTTGTGTAAGGGGAAGTAGTTTCTTTCATGCTCCATTTCCAAGTAATTTTACACCTATTCTCTATCGTCTGGGTGACAGTAAAATTGCCTTGACATGCACTCAATGCTTGTCGGACGCTCTCCAGGACATGTCTAAACTCTATAATAAAAATTACTTTTTAGGTTTAGACTCACGCTATAAATGCATCTTTGCATGGAACTGCTGCGTTAAATTTGTTGGAAAATGGAGTAATTATGTTAGTAGAGTAGTTGTTAAACATCATTCAATTCATTCATGTACTTTGTGGTTCGTAATATCTTTTTCATGCATGTATTTTTACATTCAAATCACTTATAGCTTTTAGGAGTTATAATTCACTGTATCAGATTCAGATGTATCATAGAGTGTCATGTGTACATAAAATACTTATTAGTACTGCATATGCATTTGCAACCAAGCCAAAAAGTCAAGAAAAATTTATTTAGAAAGCTTTAGAGTGTTTTCCCTACTCTGTCCATACTTCATTTCCTGCGGGCACTTTAGTTTCTTGACTTGTATGTCTCTTTCTGTTTTTTGTAGAAAAATAGAAGATTTCCAAATCTTAGTTTTGTTTTGATTAAAAACTGTTCTGAATGCAAGTTATACTAATCCAAATGCTATGCTGATCCATTTGCATCTCTGCATAATATTTTTTCATAAATGTTTTTGCTTTTCACTCAACTGGCTTTTAGATGCTAAAAGAATTTCCTTTCTTTATTTTCCCAATAGGCCAATAATACCTTAGCGAATATGGCTTTTAGGAATGACGTTGTAAGGTGGGTATAGATTTACAGAGTGCAATATATGGATGCATCCTGATCCTGGGTTTGTGTATTTTCTAATTTTCAGTAGGTACAGTCTGGAAGAGTCTTCTAAGATAAAAAAGAATGAAAACTGCTCAGAAAACAAGCATTTCACTGGATTAGAATTTTCCATAATTCCGTAATAAACTGAACTTTCGAAGAATTTAGTTTAGCATATATTATTTGCATTTTTATTGTCTATCTTAGACTGTTTAATGATATTAAAGCATGGACCCAAGCACGAGTCAGTTGTGGAGGGAGTAAATTTTTGTATCTATAAAATAGTATTAACACCTTTATATTACTGGAAAAAGAAATCTCATATTAGTTAAATTTTCTAAAAGAAACTCTTAATTTAGCATATTACTGTAGAATAACTACAAATAAACTGCGTATCAACTTATTCATTAATAAGAAAAAATAGAAGATAATTTAATCTATTTATTTCCAATACATCTATTAAATAACCATGGACTTTCATGACCAAATCTTTGATCTGAAAACTTCATCAGCAGAGCTGCCAGATAATAAGCATCTCACTGGATTAGAATTTTCCGTATATCCGTAATAAACTGAACTTTGTTTAGCTTACATTATTTGCAATTTTATTGTCTATCTTAGAGCGTCAATCTGTTCAGAGATATTTCCAGCGGCAGGATGACATGGTGGCTTTTTGATGTTGCCAATTGAAAACAAAAACCATGGGTAATTGATCGCTGGGATTTGTGGAATAAAATTAGCAATTGCATTATAAAATCAATGATGTCAGTCTCCTGGAATATTACTATGACAGCGACAGGTCATTTATAGAATATGGATATTTTTGAATAATTTCTAGACTGAGGATAAGAAATCTACATCCACCCCCACAACAATGTTAATATTTTTTGTCGGATCAGAACATACCAACAACTGCGTCTCAATTTCTGTATCCTTGTTTATTTTTTTTCTTTTTCTTTTTTAATTTAACTAGATACCTGATATTAATAAAATTCTATTTCGGCTATACGTATGGCCTCCTTTGGGAATGATTTCAACGAAAAGCTATAATTAATGAATGGCATGAATATGTTGATTACTTAAGATGCTAGGTGAACCATCCTTTAGTTGTGTTTTTCCCTGCCTGTAGATCTCGTCGGATCGTGGCACCTATACATTAGTCTTGTGGTTTCTTGTCATCAGGATGCTTTTGATTCTTCCAAGCTACTTTTTTTTAACAAAAAGCAGATAGAACAATAATAGGAGCTGAATTTCTTGTAAGAAATAATTAGTCATTGGAATGAAAAAGTTTAAGGATATATATTATGATGGTAGATACCGGGAAAGCATTTGGAGTGATGCAACTTGGTTTTGCAAGTGGAGTTTTAGCTAGCGTTACGGTATTCTCTGGTCAGGTCAAGTAATGAGGTTGATGGGCGGTGGAGGTATCATAGGTGAGAGCAACTCCATCGCAAAATATGTGGTGTGGGGAATCTGCATTTAGTGGTCTTTGTTTTTGTATAATGTGGTCTAAACATGGAATAACTCTTATCACTTTATGTCCACTTTCATCAAAGTAATGCTTCCAAATTCCTCTACCTTCACTGCTAGGTTGCTTGTGGTCGTGGGTCAGGTAGGGTCGGGTTGTAGGGAAATCAATTCCCAACTAAGTGCATGAAAATGGATTACGTTGGATAATTAAGACTACACGTATTTTTTATGTCCACGAATTAATTAAACTGAATCAATCAAATCTGGGATCTATTAAACTAGGTTATCAGTATTATTTTTTTCAACAGCATCCAAGGTTAAAATTTATGATAATCAATGACTGATCACTGATGTTAGCTGCAACCGCAACAACTTGCAATAATGATGTAAATGAGAATCATGGAACATGACTGCAGTAGAATGGTGTTTAGTCGCAACAGAACGATGTTGCAGCTACAGTGGACATGACAAAACAACGTCCACAAACGGCTGCATCAACCTAATTATCTTGAGTTGACAATCTCACATCCATGCTCAAACATGTGTTGTGGATGACAGTGGTGCCAGTGAGTGCGAGGATTGTGGCTGTCAATGAGTGGGTTAGGTGATCGTTGGTTAACTGTGATGAAGCTGAGATAGGTAGGAAGAGAGGAGCCCAGAAAATTGAGGGAGCGAGGAGCTATAGAAGGAAAAAACGTGTCTCCTTGGTGGTCTGGTGAGCAAGAGTCTACTACGAGGGAGAGAAGGACACGAGATACGATTATACAAATATTGGATGAGGCCTTGAGGCTTTGAGGAGAAATTGAGAGCAAAAACTATGTTGGTTTTTCATATTTTCTTTTCACACTCATTCAGCCGATCCTGAAAATTCTTTGGCTCAGGGCGAAGTGAAAAAAATGGGCTCCTAACACATAATTTTTTTAAAATACAAATAATATTAAAACTAAGGGATGGAAAAAATGGGCCCCTAACACACAAATTTTTTGAAATACAAATAATATTAAAACTAAGGGATGAAAAAAATAGGTCCCTATCACACAAATTTTTTTAAATATAAATAATATTAAAACTAATGGATGAAAAAAATGGGCCTCCAACACACAAAATGAGTCCCTAATGCAGATTTTATTTTTATTTAATTTTTTAATTTTTTTTTACTTAAGCTATCTCGATGCAAAAAAATTTGGCCCTGGGCAGGTGCCCCGCTTGCCCTGCCCCAGGGCCGGCACTGCACTCATTTTATACTTTTTTTCTCTCTTCATTTTTTCATGATCTTGCATTATAAATTTATTATAACTTTTTCATTTTATTTTATTTATATGAATGTAAATGTATAATCAACATTATTTTTTTCATTGATAAATGTTAGTTATTAATTTGTTAATTTTATTAGTAAAAAGAATCAAATTTGTAACCTTTTTATTTTTTTCATCTTCCTTAGTCATCCAATTCACTTTAGAACTCTTTTATAATCAATATTATGTTAGCTTGAATACCAAAAACACTAGGATGGTTTTAGTATAATTGGGCTACTTAGATACTTAAAAAAAAAAATATTGAATTCAAATATTGTGAATAAAAGAACTTGGTTAAAATAAAAGATTTTACTGATATACAAACTATAAGTTATTATAAAGTGTACAATAATATATTTATTTTCAACCTTGTTGTGACTGTAGTTTAGGGCACATTTATTTTAAAGTTGAATAGAATTTATTTAAATAAAACCATTTGTAAGTTACCGAATGTAATAGAGATGTCTGCCTAAATTAGTTTTAGCAATAAATTTATATTGAAATGCTTTTTTTATTTATTTATGTACAATGCTAAATACAATGTTTGAATTTTAACATTTTGTACAAACAAACGGCTACTTAAATTTTTTATCATTAGGCTGAACTTACATCCTAACCGGACCATTCAAAACACCGGGACTTGATTGAACTGGTGCGGTTTTTATACATGACATAAAGAACTGATTTTGTGTATTTTCCAAATGAGATTTTAAGTTTTGGTACTATAGAAATAGTTTGGATACGATCATTTTTTATACGGTAGAAGTCAAGAGAGACAAACTAATATTTTTTAAGAGTGCATTAGCTAAATTTAGGGTTTTATAGTGGTTCAGGACATTGTCTTGTTTTCGACCTTGGGGGTGCATTTCGTGTTGTTTGGTTGGAGCCTTATCTCCTTGACAAGAAATGAAATAGTGTTATGATTTAATGTATAAGGCCCAGGGCCGGGTTTTAAGTCTTCACATAACAAAAAGACGGAATAAAAAAGTTTCTGCAGTGAGATGATACTCACTTGTCACAATACCCATTTTCCAAATGCGTGCTTCTTCCTTCGGACTTTTGCGCGTAGCTTTCAAATATAAATTGATACGCTGCATTCTCTCAGCCACATTTAGTGTCAGATACTTGTTAGAAACTGATGATTGTAAAATCCAAATATGGTTACAATTAATGGTCCAATTCCGAAGGAGAAATCATAGTTTTGAACATCTTTTCTTATCAGGTAAGGTAATTTCCAAATATTTTTTTCTCGCAAAAATTTGTATATGAAAATTTGGCTGTAATTTGAAACTAAAATGCTATCTCGTGGATTACAGTGGATTTTTTTTTTGTTGAAAGTTGAATAAAAAAATAAATCACCTTTAAGTCAAAATTCAAATTAAAAACTATAAAAAATAATTGCAGAATATAGGAAATTAACGTTTGAGATAAAGATAAAATTTAAATATAAAAGCTAAAAACAATTAAAACTAAGATTTGAGTATTTAAAACCTTGATATGAAATGAAGTTTTAATATAAAAATGAAATCTTAATGGAAAAATGTGAAAATCAATGATGAATTAAGAATTAAAAAAATAAGTGTTAAATAATAGTGAAGTTTATGTATCACAAAATAAAAATACTAGAGATATTTCCATGTTGAAAAATAAAACTTACTTTTATTATATAGGGATTAACAATATCTACATCAAGAATATATTTATTATTATTTTCAAATGACAATGACTACATCACCATTTCCTTTTCTTCATTAATATAATCTTTTTACTTGCCATGATAATTAATATTAAAATAATTTATGGAAGAAAATAAAACACTAAAATAAAATGTTAATTTTCGATACAAAGTCTAGTTTTCACTGTTATTATTATTGAAATTTTAAAAAAGTAATAAAGTAAAAATAAAATGTCATTTTGAATCATTTTATAAACATAAAAAATAATTTTCAAAATAAAAATATTTTTTTCACGATTTAAAACTTAAAATAACTAACAATTATAAATTTATAATTTTAGGGGTCAATTTATAACAACGTGCTAAACGAGTGGGTCAGAATAATGATTTTGTGAGTTTTTCTAAAAGAATATATATTTATCCTAATAATGTAACCCAAATGTTTTTTACACTAATGATACAAGTGACCACTTGTTATATATATATTTTTTATAGTTAAGAAATTGGTATAAAAAAGGTAATTTAAAAATCAGTTACCTAGGAATCCATTTCTCATCTTTCACAATAATTTATATAATCTGTGTTAATATTTTTTCACTTATATTATTTAAGTAAATATTTATTTTATATAGATAAAAAATTCATGATTTTGTCTTGTTATATTTTTTGGTATAAACCACAAATATCTTTCTCAAGAGGTTATGTTCGAATCTTGTAAAATTATTATAGATAATAAATCTTTCTTCAAATACTTAACATAATAGTATATACAAAATTTGAACTCAAAATATTTAATTAACCTAAAACAATCTCTGACAACTATTGTTATATATATATATATATGTGTGTGTATTTTGCTCCATAAAAATAATAAAAGTAATGATATATGGTGAATTTTAGATAAATAGGAAAAACTGAAAAAGCTCATTGTTTAAGAATTGTATGGCAGTTGCTTCCAAAAGAAAGAAAGAAATATATGGCACTGGTTTATGAATTATTTTCCCCGATTGGCAGGGAGAAGTTCTAGCATCTGCAACAAATTTCTTTGCTAAATGCGTTCAACCGGATGTTAAAACAGCTCGGCAGACATTTCTCTCATGTAGAGTTTGAACATTGTAGGACTCTAGCAAGTTGTCTCAGTTTTTGTTCTTTGGTTCACACTACACGTATTTTTCAATAAAGTATCTGATAAGATAAGCTTGCAGATTTAGCTTTTTCTTATAAAGAGAGATATTGGATGGAGGAAGAGTTCTCCACCAAATTTCTTCTCTGATTGAGTATGATGTACCGTGATTTTGTCTATTTTGAATAAATATCAGACTAGTATTGAATCTTAATATATATATATATATATATATATATATATATATATATATATATATTGTTTTGGTGCAAAATTATAAATATCTTTTTTTACATAAAACAATTATCCTTGGATAAGAGCACTATAAATGTAAAAACTCTTTCGCTGATTAAAATAGAAAAACTCGTATCAATTGATAGTGCTCTTACCAATAATTGAATAATAAATATTAAGTTTAGCGAAAGAGTTTTTACATGAAAAATAACTAAGTTTAGGTATAATTCGTATCAATTGATAGTGCTCTTACCAATTAATTCGTATCAATAAATAGAAAAACTCGTATCAATTATCCTTGAATATTTACCAATTAATTCAATAATTGATTTCACTTGAAAAATAACTAATATAAGTTTAGATATAATTATATTTTTACCAAACAGCTAACTCAATCAGTTTAGTAATTTTTGTTGTATGTTCTTTTTGACCGGACAAGAAAACAGTTTAGTAATTTTTAGTTAAAAATTAGCTTTTCAATAATTAATTAACTTTTGAATACATAGCAGCAACAGAGACGGTCCTGGATTGGTCACTTACAGGGTCATGGTCATGCGCGATCGAATGGATGGTTAAAAACCAGCAACATCTATTTCTCTGACTGCTGGAATACAAATTTCTTACTGTGTCTGTGTGTGTGTGTTTGAACTCTGAACCATGTTAAGACATTACTTTGAGGGGTTGAACATCTGAGCTTTTTGGAAATAGTTTTTAGACTTAATTGTAGTTTTTGTTTCCCTATTTTTATAATTATCTAATTTTTTATTTTAAAAATAAAGACATTTAACCTCTCATTTTAAACTTTTGATGAATATTTCCTTATCTACGTTTCTACGAGGAATTTGTTAATAATAAATCGTAGGGAATTATTTTTGTTCCCTGTACATACAGGGACCTAAAGTGTTCGGTGGGGATGTTTGTATGAGGGTCGGTTAAGGGTAAAATATCCAAAGTTTGGGTTTTAAGCTTTAGGCTAACTAATATTTATTATTAATTTTTTAAAGTAAAAAAAATCATACATGTTAATTAAAAGATTTCATATACTATTATTTTTTTAAAAATAAAAAAGTTATCAATTTTTATTTTAGGCCTTATTTTTTTATTAATCGGCCATAATTTCTATATGAGCTAAGGAATTTTTCTTTACCTTGATCATCTTTTGTTTGCTGGTTTTTCAACCCCAAGTAGGCTTTAGTTGCTTGGCTGGTCTTTTGTAGTGGTTACCGGTATCACTTTTTTAATATATGAAATGTTTTCTTTGGATGATAAAAAAAATTAACTTTTCAACTATTTTTATTAAATATAATTAACTTTATCAAATATCGGTATCATTTCTACCTTTTTAATACATGAAATGTTTTCTTTGGATGATTAAAAAAATTAAATTTTCAACTATTTTTATAAAATATAATTAACTTTATCAAATATAATTAACTTAAAGGCCAAAGCTAACGTGGATATAAATAATTTTGTCGTACAAACAAAAATTAGACTTCCCGCTATTAAAAAATAATAATACGAATGATGTGACGTTTTAAAAGGCAATTAGGTTTTTTTTTTTTTTACTGGAACAGGCATTTAGTTGAATAACATATAATATAATAGACGACATTTCTTTCTATCAGTGATTTTTCATCATTTTTTAAATCAAAAATTTCACATACCAAATAGAACTGACTAATGACAAAAGATCATGACAAATTAAATATTTGCTAAAAAAATTAGAATTTGCACTTAATTAAATAGCGTGAGAGCTAGTTGGGGCTCACGAGTAACTTCAAAATACATATTTTTTCCAATGGTCTTTCATATGGTGTCACCAGCCAACAAACCAACGGATAGTGAAAAATAACAACAAAAGAGGGCAGCTTAAACAAATACAAAGAAATCCACGCAAGTAATGTGCAGAGTTTCCTCTCATTTTCTTTGGTCCTAATCCAATTACTCATTAATATAGTTAACAAGTGGGATCACATGTGAGACACATCAAACAAAACAAAACAAAACAATATTGGCTCGAACTGGATATTTTCCTTTACCTTTTGCTTATTATAAAAAAGAAGAACTTTAAGCCCTCTTAGTAAATCAGCTTAATATAATCCTTTTAATTAAATAATTAAAAATATCAAATACTTTTATGTATCAAGTTTGGTTTAATTTGTTTGAAAAACCTTAAATACTTATATTTTTATCATCAATTCTCTGTGTAAGTTTATGAAAAATTAGCAATTATTTATGATAAATTAATCTCTCTCAAATATACACTAATATTTCAACTTCTTTTGCATGACAGTTAAATTTTTATTTGATGTTTTGTGCTCTAAATAGTTAAAAGAAGTTTTCAACTAACTATTCACAATGATTAACCATAAATAATTCTCCACAAAATTCAAAATTCACACTTAATTAATTTAAACCTATGATATATGTGTACCTTTCAACCACTTCGAATATTAACATAAATTTTGCAAGAAAATTAATAAATTAATCAACAAAAAATTAAAATTATTTTATGCAAAAAGACATGAAAAAATATAGATTAGCATATATCAAATTATTTTTCAAGTGACTTGACACTACAGCTATGATTTTTGCACTGGCACAAATATTACCATGTTTCCCTTGACCTGGCGTTGACTCGTTTGATAGTAAAGATTAAAAGATGTAAGTGAATTAAAGCCATTGACAGTTATTAGTGATGTTGAAAACTGTCAGTTTCTCATGTGTTAAAAATCTCATATTCTCCAGGAGTTAGATTATAGTAATTTTGTTTTACGTCAAAAAAAGATTATAATATTTTTTTTTATAACACTGTAATATCCTATATTTTTAATTTCTTTCCATCACCTCAATATAACAAAAGACAGAATGGCAGACAGTAAATTAATAATTTAATATACCAATGGTATTCATGCCTTTAATGGCGGATTGAATAGTTAATTTATCACGTACGTAATTGGCATAATTTTCGTGCAAATATCGAAAGAGGAAGCTAGCTAGCTAGCTAGTTTCTCACTTCTCCAAACCACACTTAATCGGCACTTCATCCTAATTAATATATAAGTAATAAGTAATCTAACATAAAGTATCAACATGGTGGTTGATGATAAGGTGAAAATATGAATTTATATAGTCAAAAGTATTTATTTATTATAAATTTTAGTTATATAAAAAATATTTATTCTGTACATTAGACAAACTAAAATACTTGTTTGAAAATATAATTTGTCAATATAAATATTGAAAAAGTCTAAAAATATGCCGAAGCCGCGAGAATATTTTGGAATAATTTGAATTTGCAGAGGGCGAGAGAATTGTTTATTAGGTCATGTATGACCTCTTCCATATTCAATGAACGTTTTTGAAATAAAAATATCCAGATTGTTAAAGAAAGAATACAGATATATTTTCATTTTTTGTTCTAAACAAATGAATGAATGGGTCTAAGTAAACAATGTAATGGGTGTTGTGAAAAATATTTCCGACCAACTTGCAATTACCACTAATTTTTTTTCTACACTAGAGAATTTGCCTTTTGACTTCAAATAGTTTTGCGAACTCGTACTATGCATTATGCTTCAACTCAACGGAGTCTCGGGCTGAAACGTCAACTTTTTGTTCCAGTCAACGACAGACCCAACCTTGATCGCTGCTACGCCTACTAGAACTGGGACCCACCTATGATAAATGGCCAAGAAAAATCACTGCCCTCACAGCCATGTCACTCAATAACTATGATGACGCTTGCAACTTACCAGATTAGGTTTCTCTATTCTAGAAGAATGGAATGGAATCTAGAAGATGTAGTAATACTACTGTTCAACAGGGAAAAAATGCAGCGTTACATTAGTTAAAGCAAATTGTCAACGAGTGTGAAAAGAATATCTATATTATTATTTAATTATAATTATATTTGTTTATTTTTATTATATATTTAGGTTAAATAATTCACTCATTTTTAACGATTAAAAATAATCATATCTTAAATTTTAGAAGGAAAAAAATAATGATTTTTTATAGAACCAAAATCAAAACACATTAATATTATAAGAATTATAAATTTCATTGTTGTTGACATGTAAAATCAGATTATATTTTTATTCTTGTCTGATTGATCAGTTCTGTTTAAGTCTAAATAATTTAAAATTTAATATTTCACTAATTGCATAAAGATCTTTTATATTATCATTAATTGTGAATCGTTTGTCAAAATAAATTTATTAATTTTTATTATAATTATTTTAAAACTAATTCCTATCATCTTATTGGTTGACATATTTTTCATAAAAATTGACAGTAAATAGATATTGAGAACAAGAATTTTTATATAAGAAGATTGAAAAAAGTTATTTTTTTTAATAAATTTCAACTAATAACAAAAAATTATATTAAAAAAATGTTAAAAAATGTATTAATATCATTTTTATAGATATTGAACTTATTTATTTTATGTATCCCCGTGTATAGCTTTTGTGAGAAATTATTATATTAAAATAAAAATATTATAATATGTTAAATACTTAGAATGAGAATTTTATCATTTACAATTATCTTATCTAACTTAAATATAATTATTTTCAGTGGATCGTATATGTGATCTATAAAAAAATTAACTCATATTTTTTTCAAATATAAGTTTCATATATTTAATTAAAATAAATTAGACATGTAGTATAATTTAAGATCCAAAATTTACTTAAGTGAATAAAGTAAAATAAGTAACCCCTATTAATAGTTAAAATTATGTATACATATATAATAAATTATAAATATTAATTATTATTATTATATTATGAATAACTAGAATTATTTGCTTTACTTTTCCTTACTTGAAAAAGGATAAATACTCTACATTTTATTTATTTATTATGTTATTGTTATCTGTTAATTTTATAAAAGAAATAGTTTTTTCATTTAAGTGAAAGAAGCCTAAATTCCTTTCCCACTGTTGGGTTGGGCGGTACAAAAGACAGAGACATGGTAAGGTTTGGTTTCCCTTTTGGTAGACTTGGTCATGGAAAGGAAATGGAAAAGGAAAATCCTAGACTCAAAAACAAATGCAACTAATAATAAGTATCCGTGGAAGCAAAAAAATCACGTTGACGGGTCTCGCTTTCTTTCTTTCTTTTCTTTCCCTCTCCTTCCTCTTAACCCGCAACGCAATCACATACTACTAATACTAGTATTCTGATGCTAAGACCTTTTTATTTGTTTGTTTTCATTATTGATTATGCTTTTCTCAGCCACCCTTGCTTTGCTTTCACTGAAGATTATCCTCCCGATTCTGTTGGTTCCTCTTTTTTGTTTTTTTAATTAATCTTTCTCGTCAAGTTTCAGGTTTTGTTCTTTACTCAATTGTGTTCATATGTCCCTTAAGCCTCTCTCTCTCTATTTAGTGCTGATTTTTGTGGGTATGGAACACTTAATATTTGTGTGGTAGAGAGGGTCAACACTGCAGAATAGAGAAAACACATGCTACTTTTTCACCTCCATAGAGATTGATTCAGATTCCATATAAAGTTTTCGTTTTGTTCATGACCTTGCTTATCTATGGCGGAAACACGCTGCTTAATGTTAAATTGGTGGTGATTTTATTGCTGCTTATTGGCACTCTGTATCTGATCGGTTGAAGGGAGAAGAAGAAAAGGACTTTCTTCTGTGGAATTCTTTCTCTGTAAGTTTGCCTCTTAATTATCCTATGTATCATTTTCTATTCTGTGGCGTTTTGGAGTTACTTTAGTTTAAACCTTCTTTAGGAGTATTTCATTCTTAGGTTTAAACTCCGTTCGGTATCATATAACCCCGCGGATGGCATGGGTATCTCACAAGAGAAATTACTATGGTCTCGGTTAAATTTCATGGGACAGATAAAATCAAGTTTTAATAAATCTTTTTTATAAATTGAATATTTCAGTTTACGTAAAGATGGATCAAGACCACAATCACATGATAATCTTAGAATATTTAATAATTTCTAGTCTCACAGGGGAATGGAACCTTCGTCTATGGTTAAATTTTCACATTAAATTATAAAATGTGTTTTTTGTTTTTTACTTTTCAGTTAAATTGGTCTTTAATCCAGTATATTTAAAAAACAATTATCTTGATACTCATCTTGTTCCGGATAATTTTTTTATATGTAGATTTTGACATGGCTCATTTAACGTCTATAAGAAAACATAAAATAAAATCTTCAAATGATGTAAAGTTAATATGAGAATAGCAATTCACTGTCATACTCCACATCCATTTCTTAGAACTGATTAATTTGTTGTTCTGTTCGTGTGGAAAACTGGGTTCCTCCTAACTCAAAGTTCATTATAGTGTTTTGATATTTACTGAGAAATGAGAATCAAGTATCATTTTCGTGTTCATTTAAAGCTCTTTTTCCAGTTTAATTTCATTGTAGCTTTCTCGTTGTGTTTCGGAACATTTTGAATTCAAATTGCATAAGAAAAATTAAGAATTAACATTGCTCAACGACAAGTTGACCCAAACAATAGGAAGAAATAATGGGTCAAAAGGGGAGATTTCAATCCGGAATATAATATTTGTTTCTCTCGTGTATATTGAGCATGTTATTTTCAATGTTATTTGAAAGTCCACTGCTTCCAACATTTCAATTTAGATTTAGGAGATATTTATTTTATGCCAAGAATTAATTTTCCACATTATTGGCGAAATTGATTTAGTCAAACATCTCAATTACTTTCAGTCACTTTAAACTAATTTTATAAAAATCAAATCTACTTAACTTTAAAACAAAAGTTCTTAAGTGATGAAAATTAGTGCAATTTTACTTTACATTTGAAATGTTTTTTAATCTTATAAATATATGTCTTGTCATTAACAAGTATTGGCATTTATAAATACTTCCTGGTTATATAGAACAATATATGTCTTGTCATTAATAAGTAGTGGCATTTATGAAGATTAAAATCATAAAAAAAAAAGTTTAAAATCACATAACGGTCCAACGTAAATCCATCGTCCTGACTTTCAGTTTTTAGTTTTGAGATGAATATTTCTTTTTTGACGGAAAATATTTTTATTTTTTGTTGTACCTTATAATGTTAGGTATAACCGTATAAGCTTTGGAGTCAGCAGTTTGGCCAGTCGTTTTTATATTTTTTCGACACATGGATATTTGTTTGTTCCCAAGTTATCATACTTGTTTGAAACATGAATTAGCATAAGCTTAATATTTCTCACTATTATTTATTCTTTTAATTAGTATGGATAGTATTGTATTGACTAGCTTAATTGTTTTTTTTTTCTGGTTCTAATTTGTAGCTCTGCTGGGACACTCCTGATGGGAACTGATATTGGTGAAGGGAAAGAGTTACAAAATCCCCGCTCCTTTAAGGCACATAAATATAATTGAATTTCACAATTATGTTTACTGAAGATATTTTCGAAATCTTCTATTTTCAATACCAATTACTATTAATTTTTCTTAAAACTACTCTTGGATATTAGAACTAACCAATCTATTAATCGGAATTCATGTTAACAGGTTCATAGTAAAATCTGCATAGAACTCACAAAATTAGTGGATAGAATCTCAAGAATAGTTCCTGACATAGAGGCGGCACGACCAGGATACTCATCAGGAATAGAGTCTCTATGTTTGCTGAACAATGCAATTGATAAAGTCAAACTACTTCTGCAACATTGCTCTGAATGTAGCAAACTCTACCTGGTGTGTACTCCTTTTATTAAAAAAAAGAAACAATTTATATGGTTTTTACCTTTCTGTACTCTGCTTCAATAATATCTAAAACTACTCAAGGCAGAGAAATGATAGTAAAACACTCTCTAGCATATTCTTTTGAATACACTCTTTATTATTTGCTAAAATTGATTGAAAATCACCAAATTCTGTGTGTCTTACTTTTTATCTAATGAGTCTCATACATGACTTTCAACATCAACATCAACAGTATCTTAACCCAAATTAATTGGGATCGGTAGTAGATGAACCCAATAATAGATACGAAGAAGTTAAAAAAAAAAAAGAAAAATAAGACAAGAGAAAAAAAACGATAAAAGAAAAGAAGGGTGAAAGATGGAGGGAGAAAAATGAAGAGTAAAAGAACTAAAAAAAGACCATCTGGAACATAGAGATAATAACGGGTCTAACCCTAATCAAACTTTTAACTTTTCTCCATTCCATCCTAAGACACACCTTCTGTCAATCTATATCTCGCTCTATTAAGTTTTATTTAATTACTATTTTCTAGTTAAGTTTCGGTCTACCTTTATCTCTCTTTGTGACAAGCTCTTGGTAACAAACTCTTGTTCTTACAGGAGCATCCAAGGGCCGTTTCATTACGTGTCCAAACCGCTTCAATCTTTGTTCCCTCATCTTTTTACTCACCGGTATTACTGTTACCTTTTGTCGAATATCTTCATTTCTTATCTTATCCATCTTCGTATAACCACACATCTACCTTAACATCCTCATTTTTTATCTCATACATGACTTTACATTTTCTAATTAATTTAACCAATAATAAATAGTTGTTGTTAGCACTGCTCTCAAGCTTATAAGAGGAGTCTATGACTACTAAGAAAAGTATGAGCGACTAAAAATATGTATGACCTAATCCCTTATCAGTGGATTATAATTGCAGGTTGCATGATACTGAATACTGATGATAGTTTCGTTGGTTTCAATATTACTTTCAGGCTATGACAGGGGATACAGTACTCTCAAGAGGCCTAAAGGCAACAAGATCATTAGAGAAAAGCTTAATCCAAATTCAAGATATGGTTCCTGTTATGTTGGCTGTAGAGGTTAGCCAAGTTATATTCTCTATTCAATTTCCTTCCTGATGCTATTGAATTATTCAGATTAAAATGGTGATTTGTTTGTTGACACTGAAATATCATTGGCAGGTTTCTAGAATAATTCATGATCTAGAATGTACAAGATTTGTTATGGACCCTAATGAAGAAGAGGCTGGGAGGGTTGTGAGAGAGTTGCTTACTTTAACCTCAGATTCAGTTGATGATTCTGAAGTTAAAGCTCTTCAGTTTGCAGCATCTAGACTGAATATAACATCCCCAAAGGCCATCTTAATAGAGCAACGATCTATTAAGAAGTTGTTAGATAAACTTGGACCCAATGACTTCCCAAAGAAGAAGATACTAAGATATCTTCTGCATCTACTGAAAAAGCATGGAAAGCTCATGGTGGGGGAACATGTGGAGAAGGTCTATTCTCGTTCTAAGGAACAAGCTGCAACAGAGAACTCGAATCACGATTCTCTACGAAGCCATCATGTTGATTCAGACACAAGCTTGAACTATGGTCAGTATAATACTCACACCAATGAGTTAAGTGGAGTTGTACCCCTTGAGGAATGTAAGTGCCCAATATCCTCAAGGTTGATGTATGATCCAGTTATCATTGATTCAGGAGTAACATATGAAAGAATGTGGATAAAAAAGTGGTTTGATGAGGGTAATGACATATGTCCCAAAACCGGAAAGAAACTAGTCCATATGGGATTAACTCCAAACATGGCCATGAAAGACATAATATCAAAGTGGTGCAGAAATAATGGAGTCTCCATTCCAGACCCTAGTAGGCATGCAGAAGATATTTGCGCATGGGAAGCTTCTAACACTTCTATTAGCAGTTTAGGAAGTTATTTCAATGATTTCACCGCACCAGTGGATCTTAGTAGCATGTCAATTGGGTCATTGGATACTAGTTTCAGTTTAGATGCCTCACATGGTAAGACCACTCGTGGCTCAAATTTGATGCAGACCAAGAGCCCTGACAATTCTCACAAACATCAGACTCATACAGAGATACATGATACTGATTTGATGCTCTTGCCTCAACTCTATGATCTTCAATGGGATTCTCAATGCAAGGTCATTCAAGATTTGAAAGATAATTTGAAAAGCAATAGCCAAGCTTTTGTTTCTGTATCAGCAGAGAATTTCATCGAACCACTTGTCAGGTTTCTGAGCAATGCATATGATCTTTGTGATGTTAAAGCACTGAGAGCTGGAACTCAGCTTCTGTTGGAGTTTGTGAACAACTGTAGGCATGATTTCTTTTCCCCTTTCTCAATTTTGTTCTTTGTATATTGCTTATTTGCTTACATTTTTCTGGTAAGTTTGTCTAAATTAATTGACATCTATACTTTAAAACAAGCATTCACATGTAAATGTGATCTTTTTAATATTCAAAAGTTTTGGTTGTCTGACTCATTTTGTTTTAGTTCTTCCCATTTAAATGTTTGGAGATTGTTCAAACATATTTAGTTGGTTTTCATCCTTCGATATTTTTTTTCTTCCTGACTTAAAATAAATTGTTTGGTTGCCTTATCTGTGCACCTTCTTCTGATAATATTATAATGACTCTTGTTTTTGATTTTCTTGCAGAAATGGTAAGACTAATTTGAATGAAGATACTTTCATTATGTTGGCAAGTTTTCTCGATTCAGAAGTGATAGGGGAAACTCTTGCCATAATGGAAGAACTGTCAGGATATGGGTTTAGTAAAGCTAAAATTGCAGCATCCAGTGCTCTCAGTTCAATTCTAAACATGCTTGATTCCGAAAACAAAGGTTTCCAACAGCAAGCTATTAGAATAATGTACAACTTGTCCTTCAGTGGTGAAGTTTGTCCCCGCATGCTATCTCTCAGGTGCATCCCAAAATTGCTTCCATTTTTTAAAGACAGAACCCTTTTGAGATACTGTATATATATATTGAAAAATCTTTGTGACACTGAAGAGGGTAGGAAATCTGTTTCTGAAACAAAGGGATGCATATCTTCTGTTGCTGAAATACTTGATACAGGCAATAACGAGGAACAAGAACATGCGCTGGCTGTTCTAGTCTCTCTATGTTATCAACATGTGGATTATTGTAAGTTGGTAATGCGTGAGGATGAGCATATCATAAGTCTTCTTATCTATATCTCACAGAATGGAAATGACAAAGCAAAAGAAAGTGCATTGGAATTGTTCCATCTTTTGAAAGATATTGACATTGCTGAGAAGGAAGATTGTCTTGAGCCAAATATCAACAACTCTTCTCGAGATTCTAACAGTCACCACCCTGAAGAAAATAAACCATCAAAGAAATCCACGTTTCTGAAGAAACTATCACCATTCTCAAAGTCCAGTTCACATGCATCAAAAACCAAAAGATGACAATGAATTCCTCTGCATTTTCTTGGCATTTTTAGCTTTGAAGATTCAATCGCAAAGCATCTGCTACTTAATTTTGCAGAGTAAGAACAGGTAGTATGATGATGTGTATATAGTTGTGCTTATGAGTTTTGACATCCCGATTTAGGGCTTGTTAAAGTACAGTTTTGTGATTTCTCTTTTCCTTCCTGTCAACATACTAGCTAGGTAGACCAATTACACATTTCTTGTTTATTCATATTGTGGATATATATTTAACACTTCACAGTATTTGGCTATTACTGTAAAATAGATATTAGTGTAATAAAGATGTTTGTCAATATTTTCTTAACTTTTATTTATTTATCTTGATTTGATCCTGGTAGTTGAAACCATGGTTGTGCTGAACCTGTCGTTTTATTTTTCTTTCCCTTTTCAGTTTAAGCTGTTGTTACTCAAATAATCAACCCATATAATTTTAAAGACTAAAATGGCTTACTCGCATCCGTCAATGCAAACAGCCAAGAAGATTGTACAAGAGTTATGGTCGGCTCTGATCCATCAGCAGACTCAGCCCTCAGTTATGAAAACATCTTTCAGGGATAAAATCGGATCTATCCAATAACCATGACAATTTAAATTAAATCAACTAAATAGTTGAGTTAATTCGGCTATCATTTTTTTATTTTAATTTTGAATCAAATCATTTATAATTAATTCAGACTTTTTTCAACTTGAACCAATTCAATCAATCGTTTTTTAATACTTAAGTTAATATACCTTAAAAGCTTAAGTTTTACTCCAACTTTTGTATTTTCTTTCTATTTCTTTTAATTTTTATCATTTTATATAATAATGTCTTAATTTAGTCATGTTTATTATGTAATTTTTTTTATTAAATTTTAGCTAAAGAAATTAACTAGTTGTTATTAAATGTAATGTGATATCCATAAAAAAAAATATTTTAAACAGAAAAAAGAACTAGTTAAAAAATAAGAAATATGCCTTTCATTAATATAAAATTAAATATTTATATAAATAGAAAAATAAGAAACAGCCTAATTTTTATTATTATCAAAATCCAATGATTTAATCCAAATTAATCTAATTTTAGTTAATTTGATTCGGTTACCCAATTTTAGTTAATTTGATTCCGTTCGAGTTCGGGTTCGGATTCACAAGCTAAACCCAACCAGGGATTCAATTGATTAGCTATAACTACCAAGGAAATACCGGTTGAAAAAGTAATAAAAATGATATTTAGCTCTGGCCAAACGCGTGTATATAGAGTCACCTGCATAGTTGAAAGACTACTAATGATCATCGAAGGACAAAGACAATAAGAATAATAAATACAACAGAAAATTCATTATTGGATAAAAAAAGATTTATTGGAGAGAAATACCATGCGACTTTATAAAATTGAAGATTCACTAAACTTACTTTTAGTTGCAGGGGCTGTGAAACAGCATAAAGTTAAATTCCAGAATCAACAACTAACACAATGGGAAAATACTAAAGACTGCATAGCTAAGATCTCAGTTGCATGTCCACCAGGCCTGATTAACTGTGCCTGGCATATTATATATATATGATACAAACCAACAGACGATCCAGTGCCATTGGTCTCATTCACAGGCTGGTTTGGTATCGATACTGCTCCAGCAGATGATCCAGTGCCATGGGTCTCATTCACAGGCTGGTTTGGTATCAAAGCTGCTCAAGCATATGGCAAAGGCTTGGAAGGCAGAGAGAGGATAGCGGTAATCCATAGTAAATATGTCTTTTCCAATCTTTCCAAACTGCAAGATTACCTTTTCTTGCTCTGCAGCAGAAACATTATGAGATTGATCAACAGCAGCAACAAGTTGAAAGTTTTTAACAGAAGCCACTGTAACACGACCCTTGAAGTTTAGGCACCAGCATTGCAGCTGCTCATGCCATCTAGGAGCCTTATTTTTAAGTACAAGAGGCTCAGCCGAGCCTTGGCTCTCTACTGGTAGTAGCTCTGGGAGGCTTGCATTGTCTAAATCTCTGATTGGACCCTTTCCTTTCAGTGCTGGAGAGGGAGCAAAGGCCTCGTCAATGATTTCAGGAAAAGAAGTAGGAGTTGGAGCATTGCCCCCTTCCTGAACAGCTGAGACAGGTATGGAGTTCATGGTGCAATGCATTCTCCTTGGCCCTCTTGCACGGAGAACATTCAACTCATAGGCAATGGTGCTAACAACATAGTTACATGCTGGAACTCTAGGAGATACCTGCTTTGAATGAAATCTCCTACTAGACCGACTATCTGGTTGAATAGCAGCTCCATGTGGGGGTTGGCTGTCATAAATAGTGAACTTGGTACCCAAAAAATTAGACCTGTCAAAGTTTGTCATCAAGTTGCAGATATGGTAAGGAGCAAGATGAAAAATAAAAAAGAGAAGGCAAGTTATCAAACCAAAACTTGCCTGAGTTTTCCAACATATGTGTTGCTGGAGCGAAAAAAATCATCTGCAACCAAAGATATGACGAAGTCTGTGCCTGTTGCCCTTCTTACCTTTTTTGCAGCTAATAACAACTTATCAGTCTCGTTCTCCGCTGCATAATTAACACCAAAACAATACAACTTCTCACATATCATTTCAAGAACAAAAGTTGGCTATTGGTAAATCCAAATTAACCAATTTTCCTCTTATATATTCTGCTTCCCAATGTGTGAAGGTGTGTGAATACCAAGTAATCCATTTGAGAACAAAGTTTCAAAGATGATGATGATGATGATGATGATGATGATGATGACCATTGTGTATAAATGAGTTTAATAATACATAAAGAATCCAACATAAAGAAGCTTGCAGTACAACATTTCAATTTTTGACAAGTAACTTAAAAAAGAGAAATATGACAACCCTTGTTCTACTTAAAAAGAAATGGCATGCATCAGCAATGAAACAACGTAACAAACTTACATGGTACCAGGCCAATGTACAACAGATATGTTGAAGTTTCTCTGTTCCTCCTGATAAAGCACTGTATTGGAGAATCACGAGGACCAGGCTATTCATACACAAAAGAGAAACATAACATAAGAAACAGAAAACCCTAAAGGGGAAAAAAGAAAAAAGATTAGGCCAACACAAGAGGTGAAGAATTTATCACCTGCTTCAATGAAATGGGAAGTGTGAGCCTTCCACATTGTTCAGGAGTCTTAACAATCTCTTTCGTAACGGCCCTCCACGATTTACAAACTGAACCACAATAAACCACAACGGCTCGTGCAGGCCAGGTAGTCTCACTGTCTTCCACCCTCCTTATTATGTCCAGAAGCAATTCGGGTGGTAAATTCGCCCACTGCCCTTGCTGAGTAGGTTCAAGTGAAGTTAGAGTGACATCAGGAGCAACATGTGACTTTGTCCGACCGTTCCAACGCCTGCTCTCGACACCTCGCCTTGACATGCTACCAATCCCATCCCTCATCTCCTTTAGTTCCCTTACTATGCTTTTCAACGACATTTTCCCACAGCATATCAATCTTCCTTCTACCACAAAACTTCAATCACCTAAACAAAATCCAAATAATTCTCCACTCAGCAGGGTGGCCAAATAAGCCCATGTATCACAATGTCACCTCTTTCAATTTTTCAAACACCAACAACTGCTCTTAACACAGCATAATGCATTGAAGCCATAAACTAATCCAATTACCAGCTCAAAACACATTCATAAGTCATAACCCAATAACTACAAGGCTTACCCTAATTTCTCACAAGGTTAAGTAATAAAACTAAGGAAAAACCTATTAATTTTTTTTATGAAAACAAAGCGAAGACACTATTGCAGACAACGCGTCGTCAGCGATCTAGAAGTTCTCATAATAAACCGGAATGCAGAATGCCAAAGCATAAATTTTTTTTATATAGATAAATTAGGGGTTAAAGAAAAAGAAAGAACCAAGACCTGGAAAATGGAATCGAACAAGGAAAAGACGAATCGAGCCAAATCAGCTAGGAAATTTCTCGCTTGGGCGAGAGAGAGGAGAAGCAATGAGAAAGGGAAGTTCTAGAAGCCGGATCCATAAGACGACGAGAAGAACCGAATCAGAGAAAGCGAGAGAGATCACGCCGTTTTGAACGCTAAAGCGAAGAAGAAGAAGAAGAAGAAGGTGAGGGAGATGGAGGAGGCGTGGGAAGGTATATTCCGGCGCGGAGTCTCCGCCAGCAGCACCGCCGCAAAAAAGTAATCTCCGGAACCGGAATGGTGTGGCAAGCATGAATCGGATCCAGCCTTTTATGTTAAAAATCTTATTTTAGTAATAATGTTGCTATTGCTATTGCTTGCTGCAGAAAACGAAGCGTAATTTATTGGAGGAATCCAGTGCCTCCACCCACACTGCTCCCTATTTCTTATATCGCGACACGTGGCATTCGTCTTTCTTGTGAGCTTGGTTATAACCAAATCGTGGATCCAGGGCTTTAATTCAGGTTACCCTATCAACATTGCTGTGTTATCTCGGTGGAAATTATTCATATCCACTCCCGGGACTTGCCCTTTACGCTATTTATGTGTGCAAATCATAACAATTAACAAATGCCATCACATAGTAGTACCTGTTAACAATAAATAACTAAATTATATTAACAAAAAACCAAAAGTTTTAGGTTTTAAATAACGTTTTTGTTAAATATCATTTGCTTTTTTAACTAGGAAAAAAGTAATTTGAATACTATCTCAAAAAGTAATTTTCTTGATTGATGAAAAAAAAGTAATTTTCTTTCTAGAGATATCTCTTGTCAATTGTCATTATAATTTTCTTTTCAAATAGTTCAAAAGTATTTTAAATTCTTTAAAAAAATAAAAAAAATAGAAGAATCGAATAATTGATTTTTTTCGTATAACTCGTTGGTTTATCACAGTGTTTTTATCACTTTCTTTTTACCTCCATTAGCAACTAATTAATCATACCTTGTAATTGTACCAATCAGATACGAGAGAATATACAAAAACGAGAGAATTTTCCGCTAGAACCCTAGTATTGGCAAATTCTTAAAAATAATTTTTTTTTTCAAAATATTTCAAATTTTGGAATTGTTTAAAAACTATTTCAAAATCTGGTACAGTCAAATACTCCCGATTTGGGCATAATCACTTCTATCGTTAATTCGATTACTAACACCTTTTACGACAAAATATTGTAATTTTTTTAATATTTGCGACTACATTATTCTGTCGAAAAAAGTCCTAAAATAAAAATCGAAATTAGCGTATGACTTTAAAATCAATTTTTTTATTTACAGTATAATTTTTTTCAATTTTTGAAATTAGTATTGCGACCACAATATTGTGATTTTTAAATTTTTTTAAATAGAAATCGTTTAAAAATTTACAGTATAATTTTGGTAAATAGATATACCAAAAAAATATTACCTAATTTGGGCTAAATTTTTATTAACTTTGTTGTTTTTATAACTGAATTCCATAAAAATGGTATCTATTTTAATTTTACGAAGCATTAATTTTCATGAAAATAACTTGTGTCTAGATACATTTTTTGAGTTTTTGATTTTGGTTAAATTTTTTTTTTAAGATTTGAGTCAATATTTAATTTAATCTGTTCAAATTTATTACTGAATATAATTAAATATGCATATAATTTTTAATTCACCCATAATTTTTTAAGTTGATGTTTTTATTTTTACATCTTAATATCTGCAAAAAAATTAGTCTAAATTAGGTATACGATATGTTCTTTAAACGGTCATAATTTTTGATAAAAATGTCTGATCGATGTGTAATTTATGTCAAAACGCTCGAAATTAAGAGAAGTAATTAAAAAAAATTAAAAATAACATTAAATTAACTAATTAAATAATTAAAAAAGCAAACAAAAAAGAAATTTTTGGATGATTGAAGATTCAATACTAATTTTAAAGCACTTAGAGACATTTTTTGAAAAAAATAATTGACCAAATCCCCTTTGAAATTTGCCCAGGTCTTCATCTCTCAACTTTGAGTGTTTTGACACAAATCATGCATCAATCGAACATTCTTATCAAAAGTTATGATCATTCGAAGTTTATATACACTGTGCATACATGACACATGTCACAATTAGGAGAAACACACTTAAATTAGGCGTGTTTGACTACCCTAGATTTTGAAATAATTTCTAAACAACCTCAAATTTCAAATTATTTTTAAAAATTGTATTATTTTTAAAAATTTGCCCCCTAGTATTAGTAATGTAAATTTGTTAACTGTGCGAAGTACGTACAGCTGGATATTAGTGGCTTGCATTCACAAAATAAGAATATGCAAATTAAAGTAAGCTTTTAATGCTGGTTTTTCGCCATAAAAAAATTTAAGAAACTAAATAAAAATGAAAGAGTAGAGCTGGGTTGTTGCCACAGTATCGGTGATGACTGGTGTGAGTGGGGTGACTCAACAATCGAATGATAATAAACATAAACGTGCATATATAGAAAACCACTAGAAATTGGAGCAAAAAGAAAAAAAAAAAAAAAAGAAAACCGCTAGAAAGGGGATCAACGTTAAACACGATAATGATGAAATAAATTAAAATATTAAAGCCTTAAACGCTTGATTGTATCGGTCTTTTCAGTTTAAATTATGTGAAACTTTGGTCTTTTGATTTTTTTTAGGTTGACCAAGTTCTTCTATTTCCCCTCTCAAAAAAAAGTTATTCTATTTTAAAATTAAACAAATTAGATTCCTTTATCAAATTTCTTCTATGACGGTCAAATTCTCAAATTTTACACAAATTTTCTACAAATTGAGTTGAAGATGTTTGTTTAAACTTTATTTTACTAACTAATATCTATCAAAACTTCAAATATTACTCAATGTAAAAAACAATCATTTTTTCCTCCTCAAATCTTGATTTTACATCTTACAAAATCCTCTAAATTTTATTATATTCTCACAAAATATTTTACTTGTAAAATTGAAACTTATTTTATATTACAAATCTATAAAAATATAAAAATTAAAATTGGGAATTTTAGAGAAAAATGATAAAATTCAAATTTATTAAATTTTATAAATAAAAAACTGAATGAACTTTAAAAAAATTAAAAGATTAAACGATCCCTAATCTAAAATTAATGATAAAACAGAAGAAGAATGGGACAAAGAAAGGAGCGGGGAGGGGGAGTATTAAATACGATGTTGAAGGAACGGACGTTCATTTTGGGTTTTAGTAATATGAAGTACATTGATTCATCACTAGTGATTTGTTTTTAGTTTTAGTTGATTTTCATGGAATAATGTAATACACACACACACATATATATATATATATATATATATATATATATATAATTTTTAAAATACTAACTTTTATCTTTACAATAGATAACAAAGTAAAAATAAAATGATTAAAAATATAAAATTTAGTATTATTAATTAATTTCTTATCCATTGAAAAAAAGGCTGTGATATGACGTGAATAGGTTGAAGGAGTTGTGAACAAGAAGAGGAGGAGGGTGGGTTTGTTGGTTGGGCGTTGGAGGAAGCAGAACAGAGCAGAAGAAACACACTTCCCACTTGCACGTGCTGAGTCTCCACTGTCCTATATTGGACATTTGTCTTATATCCATTACTGAAGAGAAGCATGGACGTGGGCCTTCTAATTTCTGACTTTATTTCTTATATGCCGACCGTGTCAATATTTTGTAATTTCTCTTTATAATATAATAATGGTTTTTTCACATGTTCATGAATTATCCCTAGAGCATTATGGTGTTCAAGATAGAAGCTTCCTCCTAATGGTGGGGCTGGTTCAATTTCAGTACTCATGTTTCATACTGTACTTGGGAATGAGTAGCTGGCACGATCTTTTTTATTTTCTCTGCATTATACTCTTTTCTTTTCCTTTTTCTTAAAAAAAGTGAAGAGAATGAGTGGATAACATTTAAGGTTATATAAGTTTTTTTACAAATATTTTTAAAAGAAAAAAAAATAACAAATAAAATAAATTTTTTATAAATTAAAATAAATTTTTTATTAATTCATTTATAAATGTGATTTCAGTTGACATTTTGGTATTAGAGTTTTACCTTTAGTTTCATCCACGTTCGGCAATGAGCTGTTGTTAATATGACCGGACATTAATACCTACAGTAATAATACTTGTCTTTTATGTTTTGAGTCAAATTTCCACTCTCACAATCCTGTTTCGTAAAGCCCTTACATGTGTATTAAGAAAGGATTGCCAGTGCAGAAATTTGACCTTAACAAATGAAGCGACTTAGTTAGTTTGATAGTTTTTATGTAGGGGGAAAACTGAAGAGATTAATTTTTTACTATTCAGAAAAAATACTTTTGGCGTTTCATGAAAAAATATTTTTATAATATTTTATCAACCCAATACCAACAAATATTTTTATATAAGTAAAAAATGTGATATTTATTTTATATCAATAAAACAATATCGTTGCTCTTCAAAGAAAAAAATATTATATTTATTCTTTTTATTATTTTAACACCTGCATCTTAATTAGCTATCTTTCTTACGCACTAGCTTCATCCATTTTGTTAAAAAAAAAATGATTGATTTATCATATCACGTGTTGAAAAATATTTTGTAATGGTAATGCCTGATTCTTAATTAACTTGTTTTCCATGCTTTTGTTTTGGTGCAAAAAATGTCTGTACATTGTCCTGTATAGTATATAGAGATACTCAATTTATGATTTTTTAAAGAGAAATTAAGGTACAGTCTATCCATAAAATCTACCTGGATGTACTAACTATTATGGGATCAATATACAGGATAGTTATCATTTATTTTGAAAATTTTCATTCAACTTATTTAGAGTTTTTGTTATTATATTACAAGCTAAACAATTTTAGTTAATTCTTAATTTAATTATAATAATTATACTAATGAGCTTTTGGATCAATTATCTGCCGATTAAGGAAAAAAAAGATTCTGGATGGGGGTTATCACTTTAACGTTTACAAGACATGTTTTATCTTCCCTATAATCCGGGATAGATTTTCTCTATACATTTACAATTATAATTAATTATCACTTATCAGTCTTACGGAACTAAATAATGAAGAAAAGAACCTTGGTAGGCAGTATTATAAACGTAATTATAAAAAATAACTGCAATAATCTTAATAATTTATAAACAGTTTTTGTGTTAAAAAATAATAAATGATAAAAAAAAGAAGAGAAATGACCACCTCTTAACTTAATCAATCCCATGCATGCGGAGTAAGTAGTAACCATCGAGATTTTCAGCCCCTCCTTGACCTTACACTGAGATCATGAGATCATGCATTTCTTTTTTTCTCTCTAGATTTGGTTTAATGAATGAATGAACGGTGAAGGTTTTCTAGGAGGAGTTTAAATAAGATCAGAGGAGACAGAGAGATTTTGAACATTTTTCCTAAAAATAAGTCTGAAAGAGATAGAAAAAAGAATTAGATAACAATCACAGCTAAATGGTTATAACCTAGGTATCCTTTGGTTAATGACTTGACGGAAAATAAACGATTATTCATTATTGATGGATAAAAGTTGAGAGGAATGAATATAATTTCCTTTTTTTCTAGAGTATTTATTTTGATGTTTTGGATTGGGCGAACGAGTTAGATTCGTGGCCTTCGTTGGTTTCTTTCGTACTGAACAAGTGAAAAGTGGCAGGCCGTGAGGCACAGTTCACGTGGTGTTGGACCCACCCCCAGTTCGTGGGTTGGGCTACGAAACATTTATTTTATAATCTTTGTTCAGAACCGAGCCGAACCCATCTAGTGACCCAGTAACCCACCACTTTCTTACCTCTTTATCTCCCCATAACACCAACAAAACTAATGTTTAAACTATTCTGTAAGTATTTTTATGTTTTAAAAATTTAATACCCTTTTTATTTTTTATTTTTTATATTTGCATCCTTATACTTAGTTTACCACTGGAGCATGATTATGTTATAGTAATAAAGTTGCATTAAGGCATCTAAGTAAAAACTTTTGAAATCATAGGCTGTTAATCAAAAGTTTTTTTTTTATTTTAGAAGAATCAAAAGTTTTAAAATATATTAATTTATTTGTCTGTATTGTTGACTTACTTTATCATGCAATAGGTTAAGGTCCTTGTTATAACTGAGAAGATTATCACAATTAAATTATTTATTCTTTAAAAAGATATTGTAAAATTAATTTAAGGACTGCATGTCGTGGAGTTGCAAAAGTAACTGCAGACAATTCATTGCACCCTAACCTAACACAATAGTACATGAGGAAAATGAATTCTTATAATTTTTATTTTCAAAACAAGAAGTATTTGTAAACTGTCATGTTTCAAAATAATTTGGAAGATCATCATCTCAAAGTCTATTACCGCTGGCATAATTAAATTGGGCAATAGGCATTAAACATAGAAGCAAACTATGACGTAATTTTTCTATAAAAAAATGACGCAATTTCTTTTCCCGCCGAGTGACATTTCTAATGCTATTCATTTGGACGTGTTTCTTTTTTTTTTTTTTACACCAATTCATTTGGAAGTGTTGGAGCTTCCTACAGGGCATATCTTATTGGCTCATTCATTTGAAAACATTTTTATTTGAATTTAGCTTTTAATTTCTTGTTCGTTTGCATGTCATTCCAACAAAAACTCTATAGTTTTTTTGTTTTTTACTTCACAAGGTTTCCAACCCAATCCAAATAATTGTTAACCTAGCTATTTGATTACCAGGATAAACACGAGCTTGTCATTGATGGACTCAACAGTTAACAATAAAGACAGAACAGAGGGTTAATTAAATATGTTATTTCAATTAAAACTACAGTTTAATTTTAGTAACTCATTTGATAAAAGTCTCCGTTATCACAAAAGTAAATTTTTAATTAAAGCAACAAAATTATTTTAGTTAATTACAATCAAAAGTTTCTATAGGTTTTTTATATTATTTTCTGTTTTATTAGAAATAATTATGTTCGAGCTATACTTATGAATTAAACTTGAGATTAATAAGTTAGAACAATATTCACTACTAAAAAAAATTAAGATGATATTTTGAAAGAAAATGTATTAAAAATTCTATTTTTTAAGACAATTTTTTTGAAAAAATCATCTTAATTTTTTTTTAAAAATTTTGTTTTCATTTACATTTTGGTCTGAAGTTAAATTTTAACATGTTTAAATTGTATAATTTCAATCCAGTAGTATATAACCGTTAAAAATAAATAAAGTTATAGGACCAAAATTATAATAGAGGAAAATTACAAGTTACAAAAAATATATTAGAAACAAATACATATATATGTAATTTTATTACACCAATACAAATACAATATTCCCTCTAATGTTTAAATATATTCACTGAGTATCTTTGCATCAAAGTTTCATTACACCAAAATATATGTAGTTTGGTGTCAAAAATCACATTCTAACTAAATCATCTAGAGTTCTACATAACTTTATTATACTTGAGAGACTATGTTCAATTCAAGTAAATTATGATTATAGTCTCATGGAAATGCGAGTACAATCTTGTCTAGCAGGTACCAAACTCCACAAAATAACCATTTTCTTGCAAAGCAAGAAATTTAGATGTTATCATAATATTTCAAGTTTTACAAATAATAAATAAAAAAGCTCAAGAACTCTTTCATGAATATAAAAGTTTCAATGTATTTTTAAACAACCAACACATATCAAACTTAAAAACCATGGCAAATAATTATGGTTCAATTCAATTACATCCTTATTCATTATTTTCAATCTTAACATCAAAGCCAAGCAACTTGGAAACCAATTACCATTAAAGAGAGGTAGGTTAGTAGGAAATAAAATATTTGACTTTTTCTTATATTAGTGTTAGAGAAAAGCAAAAAGAATAAACAACAATAAAGAATTAAAAATTCACTTTTTCAGAAACAGTTTTTGTTGCTGCAATTGCTTCATCGTGTTTTATAATGTTTTCAAAATTGGCAAAAAGGCTAGGCACAAAGAGGTCGATCGCATCGGAGTGAGCGGAGTGAGACAGGGCTAGGTGCAAGTAAGAAATGTCATCAAAATTGGCCTCATTCAAAGACGATTTTTCAATGACGTCATCATTTTGAGGTTTCAACGACATTTTCGCAAAAATCGTCGTTGAAATGTTGGTTGTATTTATAAAATTGTCACTTCTTTGAAAACGACAACTGTTTTGGAAGAATCATCGTTGAGCTTGTGTCGCAAAAATCAATTTTTTTAGTAACAATTGTGTGACTACTAAAATTTTTCATAAAACATATTAATAATAAAAAATATAATATAACTATTAACTATAAACTTGCATTTGTTTTAAAGAGAAATTATAAACATCTACCTACTTTCTCTGACATCTTATTTTCTCTTCATTTTCTCCATATCTTTTCTTTGTTTTATTACATACTTATAGTACTTTTAATTTTCTCTTATATTCTGGTCTCTCTTCACTATCTAGGGGTGTTCACGGGTATGGGTCCCAAACTGATCTGGACAGTTTGGATTGGGTCATTTATGTATTTGGATCAAAACTGAATCGAACTGATTAAAACCGTTAATGTGCGATTGGGTCACGAGTTTAGATATATAGATCCGATCAAAATCGATCAAAATTTTTAGAGTTGTTTGGTTTGATTTTAAATACCATTAATATTGGATTTCAAGTGTTGGAACTGCAAATGTTTATAATATTAACGAATCATATTTTGTTCATTTGGTTCAGCAAATCTGGTTGTAACAAATCTGGTTACACCAAAGTTTATTGCAAGAAATTAGTTTGTAAGAAATAGTTGTGATTCAGACTATTATAGTAAATATCGTTAAAGAATATTTTGTTATTAGTCTATTTTAGAATATTATGTTAATGATATTAAATAAATCAATTTTTTTACTTTTAGACATTTGATAATATTGTATTAGTGCAAATAGTCATTTTCATTTCTAAATTACAAATTCGTCATCGAAATATGAAAATTCAAATTTTAGTCTCCGAAAGTGAAAAAAGTATGATAAATGCATTTATATGTTACTGTTAATGAAAGAGCTTATGTGGCACATAAGAACGAAAATGTCACAAAAATGATTACCAATATGGCTGCTGAATAGATTGGACCAAAATGTTAGTAAGTTTCCATTGGACAAAAATATCCTATGATACTATTATGTTCCAACAATGTGCCAATGATTTGAGAAAACAAACAAATAGTTGTAGCAAATTTTCAATACATGTAAATAGATATACTAAAATTTGAATTTTCATCTCTCAGAACGAATTTGTCAGCCCTCAACAGATTCAGGGACAAAAATGACTATTTACCCTAAATTGCATTTTACCCTTAAATGAAACAAAATTTGGGATCTGACAAATTTGTCTAATGGAAACTTATAGACGTTATGGTCAAATGAAAATTTATTGACATTTTGATCTAATTTATTATAAAGTCATGTTGACAATCATTTTTTTTACATTTTCATCTCTACGTGCTACATAGACTCTTTTATTAACGACAATAGACGGAAGTTAACGGATGAATAAAATTGTCACACTTTTTTCACTTTGCAGGACTAAAATTTGAATTTTTATCTTTCGGGGATAAATTTGTCAGGTCTCCACATTCAGGAACGAAAATGATTATTTACCTTGTGTTAATTATATTAAATATTTGGATGAATCATGATATAAAATAGTAGTTCTAAGGGAAAAAAAAGATCAAATTCAAATGCAAAACCCGTTGGTCCAAACCAAACCGATCAAATTTGATTGGATTAAATTCAAAATTTAGTCAAAACTAATCTGAACCGATTCATAAACACCTTTATCACTATCCATTCCGTTCTATAATGGATATGTATTAGTAACATTGACATATGGAATGTAATATTCAAACCACTTATTTGACACTTCTCCATATCTAAATCTTCTTGTTATATCATGGTATCATTATTTTTTATCACTTCTTTCACTACTATTTTTGACTTTCTCTAAGTGTAGATGAGAGTTGAGGTGTACTGTGTACACCAACATTTTCCGTTTATTAGTGCGATTATGTAAAATCACTAGTGGCTATTGGCTCACATTTCTTAACTTTAGTTTGACGTAGCAGTATCTTAAAACTTCTGCTATTAATTTGCAACGGCAATCTAGTCTTGTCCCAAGCAATAGAAAGTCCACAAATGAAGGATTGACATAATGGATACAAGCCCTGAAGCAAGCAAATATTTCTGTTAGGTGAATATCCTAATAGCTAAGTGAATCATTATTAACAAAAACCTGGAATGAGTTAGATCGTACGTTTAGTCACTCGATCACATGCTAAATAGTTATTATCGATTAAGAGATAGCATATGATAATTTTTCCAATACACAAGGGTTGGGTTGGTTGCACACTGAGTATCTCTGCTCAATCTCTCCCTACAGTAACATTTTACCATTTAACACATTACTTCCCTTTAACGAAAAAGATTAGTTCAATCAATGTGTAATATAAGGTTTGTTCGGTCCCCCTTGATCCCTCACTTTCAGTCGACATTAAAAACTAAAAAATGAATCGTGCGTGTGAATATTTTCAATTGGCCTAGGAATCTCAGCCTCTAAGGCATTCTAAAGACCTTGAAGTCCTTGTCAACATATCGCTTGCAAGCCTTGATGTAAAACAAGTTCGTTACCTAATCAAGTTTCCTATCCTCATTTTAATAAACTGCTTAGTCCAACCTACCTTTGAAGCAATTTGTATAAATACTATCTCATCAACTTTTTTGCCATCACTACCTCATCAACATAGAATCATATAGACATATACTAAGCTGAACGAAGTTGTCTAAGAAGAGAAGAACCAATGGCTGCTGGCGTGGGTTTCCGCAGTCACAAATCTTTGTTAATAATTCTTTTGGGTTTTCTTGGCTTGTTCTCCTTTACAGTTGAAGCAGACACAAAGAAATACCAATTTGATGTGAGTTATATATTATATGCATTTAAGGTCAAAATCAGCATTCTTAAATCTTAACCATCCATTTGAATTACTTTTTGAATTTTGATGACATTCATTATATTGTACCTACAGATTCAAGTAAAGAATGTGAGTAGACTTTGTCATGCAAAACCCATTGTAACAGTAAATGGGAGGTTCCCAGGGCCAACGATTTATGTTAGAGAAGGAGACAGAGTACTAGTCAACGTAACCAACCATGCAAAATATAACATGTCAATTCACTGGTACGCCAATTTGTGTTTAACGTGACATTGTTATTTATGTTAATACATGCAATTAAATGGTATTCTTTCAAGCATATGGAATATGTTTTTTGGTTATATTATAGGCATGGAATTAAACAATATCGCAATGGTTGGGCTGATGGACCAGCTTACATTACACAATGTCCAATCCAGACTGGTAATAGCTACACTTATGACTTCAACGTCACAGGGCAAAGAGGAACATTGTGGTGGCATGCTCATATTTTTTGGTTGAGGGCAACTGTGTATGGTGCAATTGTTATCATGCCTAAACCTGGGACCCCATTTCCTTTCCCACAGCCAGCCAGAGAATTCGAAATTCTTCTAGGTTAGTTCAGTTTCTTAAATACATAATTCATTATATAATGTGCAAAGGCCTAGACGGAGAGAAATTATTATAGTTCCAACTAATCTTCATGTCGAGTGTTATTAATTTTTCTCATAAAAACGTGACTATGTATTACATAAAGATTGATCAGAACTATGAACTACAAACATGTGATAGTACAAGACTATAATAATTTCTCGCTAAGGAGTCACCTTCATGTTTACTTGTGATAAATTAATACAAAAAATTAAATTTTTTATAACAGGAGAATGGTGGCACAAAGACGTGGAAGAGATTGAAACGCAAGGGAACCAAATGGGGTTGCCACCAAATATGTCAGATGCACATACAATCAATGGGAAGCCTGGACCGCTCTTTCCTTGCTCAGAGAAACGTAAGCAAAATTTGGCCAACTTTGTGATTATGTAAAGTAAAAGTCTATGGTTTGGCTAAATAAGGCTAGAAAGTATATTTTTGCTCCAAAGAGAAGTAAGCTTAAAAAAAATACATTTCATTCCCAATCTCTTAATACAAAGTTTTCATCTGTCTTCCAGATACCTTTGCAATGGAGGTCGAACAAGGGAAGACTTACCTACTTAGAATCATCAACGCTGCCCTCGATGACGAGCTTTTCTTCGCCATCGCTGGTCACAACTTGACAGTGGTGGAGGTTGATGCAGTTTACACAAAACCATTCACCACTCAAGCCATTCTAATTGCACCTGGTCAAACCACAAATGTTCTAGTGAAGGCCAACCAAGTTGCAGGAAGATACTTCATGGCTACAAGGACCTTTATGGATGCACCAATACCAGTTGATAGCAAAGCCGCAACAGCTATATTCCAATACAAAGGCATTCCAAACACTGTCCTTCCTTCTCTTCCTTCTCTTCCTGCTGCCAATGACACACGCTTTGCTTTGAGTTACAACAAGAAATTAAGAAGCCTAAACAGTCCTCGGTACCCTGCTAATGTTCCACTCAAAGTTGATCGAAACCTCTTTTACACCATCGGTTTGGCCAAGAATTCTTGCCCCACGTGCGTCAATGGAAGCCGGCTACTTGCTTCCTTAAACAATGTCTCCTTTGTGATGCCTCAAACCGCGCTTCTCCAAGCTCACTACTTCAATATCAAGGGGGTTTACAGAACTGATTTTCCTGATAAGCCTTCCACTGCTTTTAACTATACAGGTGCACCATTAACTGCTAATCTTGGTACTTCAATTGGCACAAGAATTAGCAAGGTTCCCTTTAATTCTACAGTGGAGCTAGTTTTGCAAGACACCAACCTCCTCACTGTTGAGTCGCACCCTTTCCATCTTCATGGCTATAACTTCTTTGTTGTTGGAACTGGGATTGGTAATTTTGATCCTGCAAAAGACCCTGCTAAGTACAACTTGGTTGATCCTATTGAGAGGAACACTGTTGCGGTTCCCACCGGTGGTTGGACCGCAATTCGTTTCAGGGCTGATAACCCAGGTATGTATATGATTCTTCAAGGAGAAATTATTACATGTTACGAGATCATTATGATCCCAACTAATCTTCATATGACATGTAGTGTATTATTCATTCTTTTGGATAAATTAAAAAACTGATTATGTGTCCGTGTCACAGCGATTAGTCAGGACCATAGATGTGATAATATGAGACTATCCATAATAATATTTTTTCATTAAGTGCACGTGCTACCTTAAAAACTGAAAAAATAATCTTAAACATGAAGGCAACTTAATTAAGGACTAATTGTTAGTTTCAAATGAGATATTATTAAGCATGTTAATGTTATGAAATGATGTGATGACATATGTTGTTGTTGTACCTATGGTTGGGTAGGTGTTTGGTTCATGCATTGCCATTTGGAGCTGCACACAGGTTGGGGATTGAAAACGGCTTTTCTTGTGGAAGATGGACCAGGACAAGATCAATCTGTTGCGCCTCCACCAAAGGACCTTCCAGCATGCTAGACATGAATGAATTTGTTAACAACCTTGAATTGTGTTATATGGAATCAACGGTGTTTTATTCAACATTTATTATCTGTTAATACTTCCTGCTAAAGATGCAGAGAGTTTCAATTAAGAGTTAACAAATGGAAGCAAAGTTTGGAGCATGTACAAAATTTATTGACTTGATTTACATAAAACTGGCATTGATCATAAAGTATATTTCCTATACTAGTATTCTCTTTTACCACGAATTTGTTAAAGTTGGTGCAGCTTATATTATTGTCATTTCTTTCACCAAAAGACGGAACTGATACCTTCAATTAGTAGAACTTCAAAAGCAAGATAAATATTGGGTTGCTAGCTAGTTTCTTTGAAACTCAACTATCTATGTTCATGAAGTTTAATTGAAGCTTCAGACTTTAAAATTAAAATCTTTAATACAGATATAATGCTCTAGATCGGAAATGAAGATAATAAAATTAAAATCTTTAAGACAGTTCAAAGTTTAAACGCTCCCATGATTCTATAGGTAAATTATATTCGTGCATGGATACGTCAAATATGTTCAGGTTGTTCACAAATATTTGAGACGAGACTTCGCAGCTGCCACATGCACCAAGTAAAGTTTAGTCATATCATGGCTGATGTGATTCTCTTCCTATTATACTTCTAAGAGGATGACCATCTTCACCAAAATAGTTTTTCGATTCCGATAAACTTTTACGTCACCTTGTTTGGGTTGTCATTTGCTATCTTTCGTATTATTCGTTTCTTAGCAAAGGCTTCCTGTCATATTCCTGATCTCGTCGAAGTTTGGACTATTGTATTTGTATTTGTAATAGCCAACAAGAGAAAATCAGGCCATAGTTTTTGGATGCTCTTAACATTTTTTTTACATTACCCCTAATTTACTTATAGTAAAAAGTCAAGAGATATTTTTACTAGTCACATTAATATAGTATGGGAAAAATATAATTGAATTTACTTTACCTTTATTTTAAAATAAAATACTTATAACATTTAGTAAAATGTGAAAGTACTAGAATGTATATATAGTTCTTTCCTTTTTTTTTTTAATTAATGCAAACATTATTTTTTTAACGGTAAGACCCTTGTAACAAGGAAATAAATCAACTTTTTCTTTGACTCAACGAATTCGGTGAGAAAACAAAGGGATGTGCTAGGGAAAGCTTTAGTGCATAAAACGCTCGAACTCCATGCCCACTTGTTAACTAAAAATTATACAATATTTTTTTTAAGAGTTATCAATCAAAAGAATAAGTTGGTGGAAAACATAAACAGCTAGCAAACGAACTAAGTTGGTGGAGCTCGCTCGACCGTTCAACAGCCTTTTCCGAACATTAACAAAAACAAATCAACAAGCTGTAGGTTGATAGCCTCTCTTATTTAAACTATATATGATCACCTTTCATAAAAAAACCCATATATTATCATACTAGCTTCAGAAGTTTAATAGTACAGGTTAATTATATAACATTAAACAGAACTATGCAAAATTTAGTTCACTTTAATGTTGGAAGCAGTCGTTAACTCAGTCTTGAACCACAATTAAATTCGTGATATATATTAAATGCACTACAATGCATATATATATATATATATACATACATGTAAAAGTATGCATTACACTATTAAAGTGCTCGGAAGAAATTGTGAATTTTTATAGTTAAGATGCATAACATTTTACTACTATAAATTGTAATTAAATGCATGTATATAATCTACGTATGTACAATGCATTTTGCTGACTTGCTTCTTTTCTCCTTTTATTTCCTCTCTCCTTCTCCATCATAAGAGAAATCGAAATCTTTATATGGTCTAGATTATCATAATCTTGAATCAATATAATAATTTCTCCCCTTTTAAGCCTACTATATGAAGTTTTGTTTAAAACCAATAAATTGTTTTGAGCTTTGGTAGCTGAAGCATAAAGCCACACATCACTTGCCTCCAAAAACATTTTTTCTCATATATCCTGAGATGTATAAATATACTTAAGAAAGAAAGAGATAAGAAGAGAAAAAAGAGAGAGAAAAGTGACGAATAAAACGGATGATTAATGGAAAAGAGAAAGAAATATAAAGATATAAATAAAGGTCTAAGAGATTGATGTAATATAAAAATTCTTGCTACTCATGGTCAAAATCTTGATTTGGTATAGCCCCGGCCCGTATTTGTTTTTATTCATGGGAAAAACAAGCAACAAAATATGCCTACTTTCCTGTACAATATTTAGTTGCAAATTTCATAAGCAGTTTAAATTTTTTGAGAAGTTCATATTATTTCATTTCTAAATTAGTTCAAATCAAATAAACTATTTTTAATTATTCAAAACATAGTGGTAGTACCGTGACCTTGAAAACTCATCCACTGCTTTCAAAGCTTCTCAAACAGCCTTGCGGGTTCAATATTCTTTTAAGGTTGACATTGCACCTACAGGAACAAAAAAAGCGAGTCGTGTTCAAGAAATCGAGTTAATTATTAATGAAGCAGAAGATACACTGATAGAGTCCACGACTCCATGGACGTTACATATCTTTTCTTAAAAGTTGCTACATCTTAAAATTTTCTTAAAGTTGCTACAGTTGGTAAATATAAATAATTAAAAAAACATTTATAGTAAATTTTTTACCCTTAGGCCTTGCTATTACTTCTCCTTAACGATAAAGCCTGTAGCCAGAGTATATTAAGGTGGATTAATAGGTTAGATTTGTACCTCTCATTTTCAGTTCCAATTTTGAAAACGTGTAGTATAAACAATTATAACATCTCTAAATATTGTTCACTCCTTGGAAACTCAACCTCTAAGGAACCCAACCCAAGAAGGCCTTCACAATTTTTGTCACGTTTCGCTTACAAGCTTTTACGCACAGCTCATTAAAACTGAAAAGTACTACCTAATCGGCCTATGGTGTTTTCAATTCTTCATGCAACAAACTGATAGCTAATCTTACCTTCTCCCCATTCATATAAATACTTGAACATATGCACCACTACTTGCATCCATACAAGCCAAGATATCAAATAGAACTTCGACATCAAGGACACAATGGCAAGCTTGGGGTGTTCCATGTCTGTTTTAATGTTTCTCTTCATCTTTGTTGGCTTAATGTCTTCTTCATCTGAAGCTGCCATAAAGAAATACCAGTTTGATGTGAGTTAAAGAGTTATATTGATATCATAATCAACATGCTTATGCAAAACTCCCTTGACAGCATTTTGTGTTTTCTACAGATTCAAGTGACGAATGTGAGTAGACTATGCCATGCAAAGCCTATTGTAACAGTAAATGGGAGGTACCCAGGGCCAACTATATATGTTAGGGAAGGAGATAGAGTGATGATCAATGTCACCAATCATGTACAATACAACATGTCGATTCACTGGTAGGTCAATTTTGCAATATCAGAAACATAGGTGAAGCTTTTGATACTAACATGTATTTGTAAACGTTAATTTCTCTTACAACAACCATATCGCTTATTGTAGGCATGGACTTAAACAATATCGTAACGGTTGGGCGGATGGACCAGCTTATATCACACAGTGTCCAATACAGACAGGAGACAGTTATACTTATGATTTCAATGTTAATGAGCAGAGAGGAACACTATGGTGGCATGCACACATTCTTTGGCTGAGGGCCACTGTGTATGGTGCAATAGTAATTATGCCTAAAGCTGGATCACCATTTCCTTTCCCACAGCCAGCCAGAGAATTTGAAATTCTCCTAGGTCAGTTTGAATTTCAAGTATATAGTCTTAATATTGGAAGGATAAAAGGGTAAGAAATTTGCTATAACTATTTTTTTGTGCATGCAATAGGTGAATGGTGGAACAACGACGTGGAAGAGATTGAAAATCAAGGGAACAAAATGGGGTTGCCACCAAATATGTCAGATGCACATACGATCAATGGGAAGCCAGGACCACTATTCCCATGTTCTGAGAAGCGTAAGGAAATACTACATTTAGCTCTTGGTTGTGGTTTGGAAAGAATGAAATCTTTCTATTAACTGCAACTTTGTTTCAATTTTTAGACACATTTGCAATTGAGGTAGAACAAGGGAAGACTTACCTCCTGAGAATCATCAATGCTGCCCTGAATGACGAACTTTTCTTTGCCATTGCCGGTCACAATTTGACAGTAGTGGAGGTTGATGCTGTTTATACAAAACCATTCACCACTCAGGCTATACTAATTGCACCTGGTCAAACCACAAACGTTCTGGTCCAAGCCAACCAAATGGCTGGTAGATACTTCATGGCCACCAAGGCTTTTATGGATGCTCCAATCCCAGTTGACAACAAAACCGCCACAGCTATACTCCAATACAAAGGCATCCCAAACACTGTCCTCCCCATCCTTCCACAGTTGCCGGCTAGCAACGATACACGTTTTGCTTTGAGTTACAACAAAAAATTAAGGAGCCTAAACTCTGCTCAATACCCTGCTAATGTTCCTCTCAAAGTTGATAGAAACCTCTTCTACACTATTGGTTTAGGCCAGAATTCTTGCCCCACATGCCTCAATGGAACCCGGCTCGTTGCTTCATTAAACAATGTATCTTTTGTGATGCCCCAAACTGCACTTCTCCAAGCTCACTACTTCAGTATCAAGGGGGTTTTCAGGACTGATTTTCCTGACCACCCTCCATCCCCTTTCAACTTTACTGGTGCGCCCCTAACTGCAAATCTTGCCACTTTAACTGGCACTAGAGTTAGCAAGATTGCTTTCAATTCCACAGTGGAGCTAGTCTTGCAGGACACCAATCTCCTCTCTGTTGAGTCACATCCATTCCATCTTCATGGCTATAACTTTTTTGTTGTTGGAACCGGGGTTGGTAACTTCGATCCTGCTAAAGACCCTGCTAAGTACAACTTGGTAGATCCTATTGAGAGGAACACAGTTGGGGTTCCTACCGGTGGTTGGACTGCAATTCGTTTTCGGGCAGATAATCCCGGTATGTCTCGTGAGAGTTGTCCTAGATTTCTTTAATGTTTAACTCTAAGATGATCTAGCATTGCCCAATTTTTTTCCTGATATTTAACGGCTATATTATGTATGCTATAAACTATAATGCTATATTGTTATTGTAGGTGTTTGGTTTATGCATTGTCATTTGGAGGTGCATACTGGTTGGGGGTTGAAAACGGCTTTTGTCGTGGAAAATGGACAAGGACAAGATCAATCTGTTAGGCCTCCACCAAAGGACCTTCCGACTTGCTAGTCATCCATGAAAATATGGTCGAAGAGAATTTGATTTAAACACCTTTCAATGTTTTTTCTTTGTCTATCTGCTCATTGCTCAACCTTCCTGTGAAAGTTGCAGAAGGTTTTTAGTTGTGATATAAAACGAGCAGAAACAATTGTAAACTAAAGAGTGATTTCATTCAGGAATTCTTGTATTTAAATTTCGAAAATAAGAAAAATTGATTCGTTCTATTTTGTTACTTCCGTGAGCATTGATTTTTCATTTCTCATATATCTCTTAAAATTCCCTTCAGCTACTTGCACTAAATGTCTGAAAAACACATCACCGTCTACACAACTAAAAAACAAAAACCCCTATTAATCTCGTGACAATCTTATTTTCCTCGTTATACATAATTTAACGCACATCATCGTACAGATCAAACTACTTATCAAGAAAACTAGGTGAGTTTCAAGTGTTTGCATGAAACTCCAAGATTAAGTTTAAGCTTAAAAGTTAAAATACATAGAAAACCTCCAAGAAAGAGAAAAAGTTGGAATGAGAGTGATTAGATTTATTTATAGTCAGATAGACTTCACTCCACCAGTCCTGCTTTAAGTTGAAGCTTAAGAGTCTCTTTTTTCTGTTTTCCTTTCCTTTTACCCCCAAAAGGAAGGTATTTATTTGTTGAAGCGAAATCAGCCAGCAACTAGGACCAGATTATGATCAAACCCTGACACGGCCTGTAAAATTTGAAATCCCTCCAAGGAATCAACGCAAAGTGGCTCCAGTTGGTCAGCAGAACTTCCTAACCCAAGTCTACCACTTCTACCAGAGCCCCAGACCCACAATTCTCCTTTGGACGTAAGAGCAAGGGAATGTGCACGCCCTGCCGAAACCGAGACAGGGTTTTCCCCATCCAATGCATCAATCAAAGAGGGGACTTTCCCATCCCCGGGCCTCCCAAGCTGAGAACTCAGGTTCCATCCCCATGTAGCAATTTTTGTAGTCCCCACACTAACATCTGATTCACCGAGCTCGCATATTGCCAATGAATGTCCGAGCCCTGCTGCTATAAAAACGGGACTGAAGCTCATTTCAACGGGGAAAATTCCCAATTCTGTTTTAGCTCGCCCCAACTGGCCATACACGTTGCTCCCACAGCTCAAGAGCACACCATCACCTGATATAGCATATAGTGAAAAACTTAAGTTTTGAAAACGCATGCATACGTCTTAATGATCTTATAACTTGCTACAGGAATTGAATCAAGTGTTGGGTGTTTGTGTGTGTTACTTACGGCAAAGAATCAGAGAGTGATCAAGGCCACACGCAATGTCCAGAACATGAACACCGTGTAATTCTTCGACCAAGCGAGGTTCCCATACTATTGGCATGTTATTCTCCTGTTCCATTCCTTGCAAGACTCTCTTTTCAGCAGCTTCAAGGTCCGAACTTGAGAGCTGTGAGTTATTTGGTGACTCGGATTCCAACGGAGATGTCTGGAAGTGATTATTCCCCATTTTTCCTATCCTACCGTCCGCCGAATAGCCCCATCCAAACAACTTGCCATCCGCAGTACGAGCAAGAGCATGCCCCCATCCAAACGCGACCTAAACAAACAAGTGAAGTTAGTTACCAAATGTGAGTGTGAGTGAGACTGAGTATGATAACGAAGGAGTTTAGTACCTTAGCTACGTTTTCTCCAGAAAGTGCTTCAAGTTTAGTAGGCACAATGGACTCGGTGATATTTTGACCAAGACCAAGTTGACCGCGTTTGGATTTCCCCCAGACCCACACGGAACCATCATCCCCAAGGGCAGCGGAAACAACGCCCGACGCAAAAGCACCACACACGTTCACATTCTCTAATCCCTTGACTCTTTCTGGCTCATGCCATGATTCTCTAGTACCCACATGGACACAAATACAACACAACAGTAATACTCATGTAGACAAGAGCTTCTTAAAAAAAGAAGCGATGGAGTTAGTCAGTTACCTAGAGGATGGGCCGCGGGCAAGTTGGGCCTCGTTGTTTCTGCCCCAGGCCCAGAGGTGGCCATGGGAAGTGAGGGCGAGGGAGTGGTAGTGTCCGGCGTGAACACTGACGATGTCGGAAGGAAGAGCAGGAACAGGTGTGGGCTCGTATGCGTCGAGTCCCACACCTACTGGGGATCCAACGGCACCCTGGCTGCCATCTCCGAAACACATCACGGTGCTCATCCATCTCGAGTGGACCCCACTAACCGCTTTAGATTTCAGCTTCCTCACCAACTCCTGTGATCGCCACATTACTTTCTTTTCGCATCACTTGTCCGTGTGAGATTTCCACTGGATTTGTCTATTCCTATTGTGGGCTCATGGGCTCAATATGTTCGGGCCGAATCAATTTTGATCCATTTGAGCGGAAGGAATATCCTAATTTCCGCGTGTCAAACAATTATAAATAAGAGGTAGTAAAGTAAAGTGATAATAATATTGGTGGCGATGGTTTCCGTGGCATTCGGTGTCAACACTGCGACCTTTCCGAATCTCAACAGGTTACTCACTCAAACTCAATATTTGAATTTATCCTTCAACATGTTATCTAAATTCGATTCATTGGTGATTTATTTTCATTATTAAATTTTGCAGGTGTCGTGGAATGACATATGCAAGTTTGAGCAACAAAGCAAGTAGTACATCTTTGGGAGTGCGACTTACGGAGGGAGAGGGGAATTTGCCCAAGCTTGTGCTCACTTCCCCGGCCGGTAGGTGCGTAATTTGCTATAAAGCTATTTTTCCCTTAACCATCACAACCACAACCATGTGAGTGCGTACGTTGATTGATTGATTGAATATGTGGGTGTGCAGTGAGGCTGAGATATACCTGTTTGGAGGTTGCATTACTTCTTGGAAAGTTCCCAGTGGTAAGGACCTCCTCTTTGTTCGCCCTGACGCTGTTTTCAATGGGAACAAACCGATAAGGTTAGCTTCTTCTCTTCTCTTTACTTCATATCTTTAATCTTTAATTACTCTTTTAAGTCTCTCCACCTATGCCTTTTCCATCCACTATGCAAACCATATAGTAGTTTCAATTCCTTTTTACATTGTAATTTACCAATTTTGGATCCTCCAGACACTGGTTCATTTTATATATTTGGGCAGTGGTGGTGTTCCGCATTGTTTTCCACAGTTTGGTCCTGGTCCAATCCAGCAGGTATGTGTGCACCTTTAATCAACGCTATTTTTTACACTTTATCTTGTTCTTTTTTCCTGTATATTTTACTTTTTTATGTTACATATGCTGAATTAAAATACAACAATTTGAGTCAACATCAATATCAACATTACCTTTAATCCAAAGTAATTGGAGTCGGTGGTAGATGAGCTCAATGATGAAATTTGTTTCTCTTCCGTGAAATCATGAGTGGTGTGATGACTTCATTATGCTGACCTTCTTTCCATTTTATGCTAATGCTTTCTTTTTTAAAACATTTGCCTGGTTGAGTATTCAACAGCATGGGTTTGCACGGAATGTGGATTGGACTGTTGTTGATTCTGAAAACACAGAAGGAAATCCTGTTGTAACTCTGGAGCTGAAGGATGGTCCTTATAGTCGTGCTATGTGGGAATTCAGCTTCCATGCTTTATTCAAGGTCAAGGGCTTATTTTCTTCAACCGCAATTCATCTTTGTAACAGTAAAATTTAACTTTCTCCAAAATGAGGTGATGCACTTTACGATAAAGAATATAGAGTGTAATTATAACCATTAATTGAAAAATCAACGGTTGAGATTGTAATTTCATAGTTTGTTATACATATATGTGTATTTTATTATAATCTCAACTGTTCATTTTTTAATCAATGACTACAATTGCACTTTTTTTAAACTATAAAAGAGCCAAATCTACAATACTACTTGTACTCATACTTCTTGTGTTCTACAACCTAATGATGATGCAATTGCATGCTTCCTTCTTTGCAGGTCACACTAAATGCTAAAAGTCTAGCGACTGAGTTAACAGTTAAAAATACAGACAATAAAGCATTCTCATTTAGTACTGCCTTGCACACATATTTTCGAGTAAGTGATAAGGGTCATAATTTTGAATAATCATCCAATCCTGTAACAAACATTTATCTTTCAATAGTTATTTGAATCAATTTAGAATTATTCTATTGCACAGTTTTTTAACTCAATTTCATTGCATATACTTACTGCTTAAACTTGTAGAAGTAATTTTAGGGTTGTCTTGCAGGCTTCTGCGAGTAATGCATCAGTAAAGGGGTTGAAAGGTTGCAAAACTCTGAACAAAGATCCAGATCCTAAAAATCCAGTGGAGGGTAAGGAAGAAAGGTATGTATATGATACTTTTTTTGTCTGGGGACTCTTAAGTGGAAATAAAACAATAACTACTTGTACTGGTAAAAGAAAATGGTAATACTGAAGTTTGCTTTCCCTTAGTCCAGGGGTTGGATATCAAGCTAACTATTGAGTATTTCAAATGATCTCGACCTTGCCTGACGTATGTCGACATGCATTTTCTTGTGTATACCCTTTGTTCTTTATATATGTCAACTATTACTTAAAATCCATCTTTATTCATTTTGCCTGAATTTTAACAAGAATTCTGAAATGTTACATTCATTTAGTGGCCAATACATGTTCCCATTTCTTTTGGTTTTCATTTCTTCATCATTCTTCATCTTTATCTAATGCACAAGTATACTTTGACTCGATCTAATTCATGTAAAACCAAAGTTTCATTGAATAATGTAGAATCATATCCTGACATTAAGTTTCTTAATTTAGCTGAATATACAGTAATATTCATAATGCAGGGATGTTGTCACTTTCCCTGGATTTGTAGATTGTGTTTATCTTGATGCTTCCAGTGAGTTGCAACTTGACAATGGTTTGGGTGACCTGATATCTATCAAGAACACAAAGTATGTAATTTTAAACTTCTATTAATTATTTGGTTTGCCCAAGTCACTTGCTTATACTTCTTTTGCCTCTTACCTATGTAGTTGGTCAGATGCTGTGTTATGGAATCCTTACCTTCAAATGGAAGCATGCTACAAAGATTTTGTTTGCGTTGAAAATGCTAAGGTAATGACTTTACAAAAAATTCTAGAAAGGGATCAAATATGGGCCTGTTTGGGTGTAAACTTCTCTAGAAGCACTTCTATGAAAAGAAAATAAGAAAAAAAATGAAATGAGTTTCTCCATAAGCTAAAATTAGCTTTCCATTAGCTAATTTGTAAAATTTTTCTCATATAACTTCTCTAAAACATGAAAAGACATCTATAAATGAGCTAATGGAGAGCTAATTGTAGCTTATTGAGTTTAAAGCATGGAGGCTATTGAATTTAAGTAGACAAGAGTGATTTTTGAACATATTTCTGAACATTCTGCAGTAATGCAGTATTCTTATTTTTGAAATAATTTTAAAGCATTCTCTATTGATTCTTTTAAATTTTCAGATTGGAAGTGTCCAGCTAGAGCCAGAACAAACTTGGACAGCTGTGCAGCACCTTAGCATAGCTTGAACTGTAAATGTGCTTCTACATCAGCAATTATTTGTGTCTTATTTGATACCCCAACTAATATGTATCTTCTGTATTAATAATTGGCTATGCCACTACTAGTGGCAAGGGAGGGATAGTGTACAAGAGGTAAACCTCATTATATTCGCAATATTATTGTAACAACAAAAAAATAAAACTATATATCCCATTGTTCAGAGATTCCTCGCTATGCAAATGTAAGGGAGAGAGATATTATATGCAGTTTTATCCTTGCATATACAAAGAGGCTGTTTTCGGATTCGAACTCATAACCAACAAGTCACAAAGACATAATTTTACTGTTGTGTCAGGACTCGTCCAAAAAAGAATAATAATTTTATTTTCTTTCTTTTTCTTTTATATTCTCAAATGCTAGAAAAATATATTTTTCTCATTTTGGTTTCTCCCAAGAGGCAGTGAAAAACCAGTATTCTATCTTCCCACTTTCACTGGATTCATTTTCATTCTCCTTTGTATTTTCTCCTTAACATATCATCTGTTTGCAAGAAGATTAGGCATGTTATATATCTCTTGGATATGTGGGTGGGATCCAGCCCCAGCAAAGAACTCGTGGACAACCCCATTCAGGGTGATGCTACTGCATCCTGAATGATTTAGCAGTCCCCTATGTTTGATCTGGCTTCTCACTCTGGCCACTTGGTTCCATTCTCCAGAGGCAGCATAAATGCTTGCCAAATGAATATACCGGCCACTATGATCAGGGTCCAATTCAATCAGAATTTTGCCAATCTCTTTACCAAGCTCAAAATATTTGTGCAGTTGGCAAGCATTGAGCAGTGCTCCCCATATTGCTGCATTCGGCTTGACGGGCATGGACTCTACGAACTCCCTTGCTTCTTTCAACAACCCTGCGCGGCCCATATGGTCCACCATGCATCCATAATGTTCCATAGAAGGTTTAATATTATAAACAGAGCTCATGCTCTCAAACAGGGACTTCCCTTCTTCAGTTAGTCCTGCATGACTACATACAGTCAGAATTTCAGTGAAAGTGACCGAGTTTGGCTTAATTCCTGCTTTCTGCATTTGGGTAAACCAATCTAAATCTTCTCTACCCTTTCCATTGATTGCAAAGCTACCAATTATTGCCGTCCAAGCACAGACACATTTCTTCTCCAACTTAATGAACACTAGTAGGGCCTTTTCCATTTCACCACATTTAACATACATGTCTGTAAGAACACAACCCAAAACTGGATCTATTTTTATTTCATTTTTTTCAATATAGGTGTGAATCCACTCGCCTTGCTCCAATGCTCCAAGGCCGGCACATGCTGAAAGAGAACAACTCAGGGTTATACTATCAGGTTTGATGCCTGCAACTAGCATTTGCTGTAGAAGAGACAGGGCTTCTTTGTGCATGCCTGTCCTAACAAAGCCAACAATCATGGTTGTTCAAGAGATGACATTCTTCTCCGGCATTGCTTGAAAAATCTTGTAGGCCATGTCTACATTTCCAAATTTTATGTACCCATTAATCATTGTGTTCCAAGAAACAATATCTCGCGTGGGAAGCTGATTGAATTGGACATGTGCACCTTGGATGTTGCCTGAAATTGCATAAACGCGAAGGAGAGAGTTTGTGGCATAGACCTCCAAACCAAAACCCCTTTTGATAATGTGAGCGTGGATTTGCTGGGTTTCTTCAAAGGCAGAGAGAGCAGAACATGCTTTGAGAAGGAAAGGGAAAGTGTAAGAATTGTGAGGTATTGAGTTGTTAAGCATTTGATGGTACAAAATCAGGGCCGCATTTGATTTGAGTATGCTCTAATCATGGTGTTCCATATGACAGTATTTGGTGAGCTTATGCTGTCGAAAACCATAAGAGTATAGGCTAAGTTACCCAACTCTATTCTTGCGTACGAGGCCAAGAGCGTGCTTACTGTTAACTGGTTCCTGATGGTGCCTTTTTTCAACCATTGACCATGAATCTGCATCAGTTCATTTACATTTGAACATCTCTCCAGCAAAGCCTTGGTCTGCTCTGTGTTTGGCGGAAGGAGCAGCATAGCCGCTGTTAAAAAGTGCAAAGAAATCGAACTATCCTCAAAAGAGAAGTTGAAATAATTTGGAGAAAGGAGTAGAAGACGTTGCTAAAAATTAGTGGCTTTAATTTGTTTACACTAGTTTGGATAAGATATTTGTGGAGTAAATAGAATATCCTGTTTTATATAGAAAAAATAGAATGGACTTCCTTTCCTTTGGCTGTTTCCAAGTACTTGGTGCCATTTCGGTATTGACCAATTATTACGAGACAGATTTTTAAAGTTATAAGTGAAAAAAAGTAATACAAGGCGCCGCAGTAAGAACTCACTGGAAGCACAGATGAAACAAACTAACTCAGCAAACTAAAGAGAGAAAAATTACTCGAATGTTACCAATCAATTGCATTCAGTAAACGAATCAATAAAACCAAATTCTATTCAGTAAATTGTAGTTCTCATGAACAAATTTGTATCAATTAACAGTACTTCCCCCCACAATCCAAAAACCATTGAACTGTTAAAGAGGAAATGAAAGTAGCTTTACAGTCTCGAAACTCTAAATCACTCCTTACAAATTGCTCTAGTCAAGAAGACAACATTGCAACGATGCATACGAGTAGTATAATCAGCCCCACAGCAAAAACCCAACACAACCAATTTCTGTTCTTCTTCATCTGGTTGGCATTGTAAAGACTATTAGTCCCACCATGGATGAAGTTACCAGCATTAACCACATTATCCTCAATGTTATCCAACTTTTCTCCTTGTGTCTCAACCAGAATAGCCATATCAAGAAAAACCTGGTGAAGCTTATTCAAACTCCTCTGGATATCCATCACTGCGTCATGCCTAACCTGAGTGCCCAAATCAGCATCCGTTTTTCCAGCCAAAAACTCAACTTTTAGACTCCCAGAAACCATCTTCTCCATGACCTCTTCAGTAGGAACCTCACCGGTCGCGGTATAGTACCTTCTCTTCAAATCTTCCTTGTGTTCAGATAGAATCTTGTACCTCAAGGACTGAAAGTCATTCATCATGTCCCTAAGCTTGGCCCTCAAACCATTTGTGACAGACATTCTGGTCCTGTCAATGGGGCTCCCTTCTTTGTAGGATTCTGACAAACTACGACTGTCTATGTTGGATTGGTCAAAAACCTCGAGCATTGCCTTGATGATCCGTGCCTTGCGAAGCACGGCAACCATGTCTGACTCCATCCTGTCCCTTAGGCCGCGGAGAACTTTGGTACCGTGGGTGCACTTTGTCTCTTCATTCAGTTGCTGAAGATCAAATAAGAGATTGGTGATCTCTTCCATTTCGACCTTGATTGCTTCAACTTCTTGGAAGAACTGAGAGAGGCTGCGGTCTTCCGTGGGGTTGAGTTTCCCTGCTTCAATGTCAAGATCGTCGTCTTCAAGGTCCTTCCGAGCCTGTTTCTTCAGTTCCACATAACTTAGGAACGACTTTGTCATCAAATCATTCATCTTTGCAAAATTTGGCAAAATCCCAACTGCAAAAAAAACCAACAAAATAAGAAAACGGAACACGCTTGTGAGTTTTTCAAGATAAAAAAAATGAAGCATACCCTTTTGGAAAAATTCAAGAAATGAGTCAATTTCTCAATGGACGCAAGTTTTTTGACGTAAAAAAATGCTCCAAATGATCTGATGAAAGAAAAGAAACAGTCAGCCACGGCAAAATAACAAGGGAGGCAAGAGAAGAGAATCAAAGCATAAAAGAAAAGGAAAGAATGGAACATTAAAAATTGATTCTTTATTGTGCAACACGTAGAGAAACGTACGTGGTTCGAGAGAGGTTTTTGCATTACTTGAAAAAGAAAAGTAAAATCTGAAAAACTACCCATGCAGTTTCAGAGAGGCAAAAACTGCCCGTGCAGTTTCAGTGATAAAATTTTGAAAGAATAAGAATCATGAACAGCTTAAGATCAGGGTCGTGGCTAGCTCAAGACCAATAGGGCAATCCCGTCTCTCTTATGCCTCTTCTAAGTTATTGATTTTTTTTATATATTTTAAAAATATTTTTAAATTATTAGATAATAATTTTTTCTTATATTATTTGTTTTTAATTTGTTATTAAAAATTTAGTAAAATTTCTTCCCTCTCTAAATACTAGTGGAGAGTGACACTTAGTGTCTCTTTAACTATTTTAACTAAAAAGAAAAAATTAGAAGTAAAAAAAGAAAAACTAAGATGAGAGTAAAGTTCTTAGTAGAGAAGTAATAAAAATTTAAAAATTGATAAAGGGTAAAATGATCTAAAATATATAGATCAAATGGAAGTATTATCATTTAATTCAAGAACAATTATATTAAATGATAATATTTTTAAGAATTAATATTTAGTAAGAACATTTAAAGAAAATCTTTAACAAAAATATTTTTTATTTTTTCTCTTTCAATTTATCTTTTTCGTTGATACACAAAAGGAAAAAGATAAATTGAAATAGAAAAAATAATAATAAGTAATTTATAACAATATATAAGGGCATATCTTTTGTGTATCCACTTTTATTTGTCAGATTTTGTCCATAAATTAATTTAAAAAATACCAATTAATATCTATGTCTTCAAGTGCTCATATATATAACTGCAACAACATAATAATAACGGAGAGTGCTGCAGAGGAGTGAAATTTTTTTTTCCAAGTTTCAAAAAATTTGTCATTTAAATTTAAATTTTGGTAACAGCAAATAATGAGTAACTACACACTATTAAAGAAATATGTGGGTAACTGCACAAATACTATATTTGAATATGCACACTTCATTATTTGTATTGTTTTATCTTATTTAACATTTTGTCTATTTTTTCATTTTTCTCACTCGATCCTTTTATTCACTTCTTCATTTTTTTATTCTATTTCCATAACATCTAGAGACATTCTCACTTCTTTTTTTTCAATTCATAAGGATTTTTCATGCTGAATTCTAGAATGAAGATCTATGTAAGTATTATTGTAGCCATGTCAACATCTCCCTAATTTTGTTATTCCTTTTATTCTATAGTTCTATTGCATGTCATTAAGGTGCTTAACATTATTGCAAATTGCTTGATTAGATAAAGAAATTTTTTTTCACAGTCTTTTCAAGATCAATCATGTAAATAACTATTTAATAATTATCATTTTTTAATTTTTAAATTCCAATCTACCTAGCTACTATTTTCTTGACTTTTTCTAAATAAACCTCTATTATTTTTAATTTGTCATTGTTTTTTATTTTAAAATTATAAACTACTCCCATTATTCTCTTTATTTATTTAAAACAAATAAGTTTTATTTGGTTTCTTTCTTTCTTTGAATAATGTTATTTTTCTTCCAATGCAACCTAACAATTAATGAGAACTACTATATTTCAAGGATCAATCATTCTTTAAAGATAAATAATGTAAACCATGATATTTAAAAATATTTCTTTTTTTCTAATTTAAAATTCCAAGTTACTTCATCACTCCCTTCTTGACAAACTACTATTTTTTTAATTTTAAAATTTCAAACTACCTCTCTCTCTAATTAGCATTTTTAAATAGAGCATATCAAGAGTTTCTTCTATCATCCAGTGTTATTTTTTAAAAAAGTACCACATTTTATTAGTTTTTTTAGGTGTAGTCATCTATGTCATTGAAGATGCACATGTATATTTTGTCTTCACTGAGATATATGCTTCCTTAAAATGGTGTTTGACCGAAATCAGCCACATTGTTGAGTGCAAGAAAAAGGTTCAGGTCATGTCACACGTGTATAACACACATCACACAATCAAGTAGAGGAGGAATAACAGAAGGAATGAATGTATTGTTCAAACTTATTTTATGTTTATAGGATAAATTTTACTCATTTCCATTCATGAGCTATAACTTATTATCATTCACTTATGTGAGAGAGCATTAAAGCAAGACAATTTAATTGTCATCAATCTTCTCTACACAATAGGTAAATCATTAGAGTTGAACACTCTTAGACACTGTTGCTCATTCTTGTAACCTTCTCCCTTTTAATTGAAATACATTATAGCTATTGCGGCAAAAAATAGGATGCTCATTGCAACCAAAGAATGAATTGGATACTCTGTCATGACAATATTTTATGTTCATGTTTTAGGTTACACATCTAACAAATATACTCATATACAAAAGTGTATGTAGAAAATGCAAAAAAATAATTCCCAATACAGCTTTACCATCCATTCACCATTGCAACAATCATGATTAGTTTCTCATTTATTTATTGATTCAAATAGTTTTTCATGTAAAATCATGCATATATTATTTTGTTATTAGTATTGTGTATTCTAAAATTCTCAATCCCGTCAATGCTTTTTTTTTTTGCATGCTTTCTTTATTGAATACTCAATTACCACAACAAACCACGTCTTGGAAAGGGTGGACAGTAGTTTCTTCTCTTTGTTCTATTTCTTTTCATCTATTTAATTATATATTATTTATTCATTTAGAACATAGAAGAGATTTTCTTCTTCAAAATTTATACAGACCAATATGAAATTACAAATAATTTAGTTGTCTCAACGACCATGTTTTGGAAAAAATAAAAACACATTATAAAAATGGATTCAAGAGAAGATTATCAAAGAAAATTGACTTATTTTTCCTGCATTTTAGTATTTTAATATTTCCTTCACTTATAATAATTGTTTTTATAACTTTTGTTTTATTGTTTTATTCCTCTTCATCTATTTATTTTAAACATTTATTAAAACCTCTCAATTTCATTTCTTTACATAAAAAATAACTCAATTTCTTTAATAATCAAATTCCAAACTACCCCACTGCACACTACCAAATAAGACCACCCCAAACTATTCTCTGTTTATTTTTTATTAAACCATTATTTTTAATAAACAAAAACTACCAATTTTTTAAATTTTAAAATTTCAAACTACCTCACTTTTTTCTTCAGTTTTTAAACTTTCCAATATTCTTAAAATAATTGTTATAAATTTGATATTTGCTAATTTCTTGACGAGTAGTTTTTTCTTTCACCTTATTAAAGAACAACAACAAAGAAAAAAAAAAAAAAAAAAACCAACGGAAACTAAACTATGGTGGAAAAGGGAAAAAAAGGTAACTTATTGCAAACTCCAATTACAATCCGGCGCCTCGCGAACTCCGCTGAAGCCTACAGACAAGTTTCAACCTTTGGCATTATCTAAATAAAAGAAAATGAAAAATTGAAGAACAGAAGGGAGGAGAGAGAGACGGTGAGGACGAGGCGGTGACCATCGTGCAATCGGTCGAAGGTGCCACCGTTGACGACGGCTTCGTAGGTGTTGGGCGGGGAGAGGTTGGGAACCACCATCACCACGTGGTCACCGTCACCGTGAACCGCCATTTGGTGTGCTGAAATAGCTTTCACACTAAGCAAGAAGTGGTAGCGATAGGTGTGAGATGAAAAGATTATCAGATTCATTATATTGAACTGAACTAATGCTTCGTTAGTGGGTGCTTGTGTTGGTGCATCTAACTGTTTGCTTTACTGTGCTGTGGGGACACGCACAACCAAAGTGCGTGTTCAGATTAAGGTTTGATTAAAAAAATTTCAAGTTAAAATACATTAAAAACAGCTAAAAATGTCTTTTTTTAATCTATGTTTGAGTTGTGTGCACATAAATGAGCAAATCGAATCCATCTATCTACCCATTATCTAGGAAATTTTTATGGTAGTTTTTGAAATATTAATTGTTAATTATTTTTCTTTTTCCTGTAAATTCTTATTTAACTTTTTTATACTTAAATTTTTTATTTAATTCGTATTGTTAATAAAATAATTTATTTTAATGTCTTGTATTTTATATTTTACTTACATTAAAGATTAAAATAAATGGTTCTTTATAATGTTAGGAATTAAATAACTTTAAAAATTAACCATTAATGTTTATAATTTTAAAACTTAATATAAAAATTCACTCTAACCTTATCATTCTTCAATTTTTCAATAGTCAATATCACACAAACAAAATGTACACCAAAATGCTTAAATCATCTAAAATTAAAGAATAACATTATTTAGGGTCGCATTAATTTTTGTTTATAAAATCAAATTTTAAATGATTTATACTTTAGTATAATTAATGTTTTTAACAAATTTTCTTTTTCTTAATTAATGTACTTTGTTCATCAGTTGGAAAACTGAGCATATACAACCAAAAGAAGTTTAAACTTCTTGTATTCTCTTTATTGTTTCATGTTGCGTTCCATTGTATTATAAAAACTGTCAACTTGAAATGCAATTTGTATTTTAAATTAGACTTTCCGAAATGCAGGAAGTAACATCTTGAAAAGAAATGACGTATGGCGACAAATAGATGTCCAGATCCATGTACAAGTTGGTTTGTAATTGTCTTTATGTATACTATTACTACCCTTCACCAAACATGGATCCAATCGCTTCACCAAAAATATGAAAATTTTGTTTTGTCTTTCAAATTCGGCCGCAAACTAGTCCAGGTACATTACATTGAAAATATGGATTATTATAATTTATTAACTTAGAAAACGAATGACCAAAACGGGGCACGAGCAAAACAACCAAAAACAAGCAATTTCGTGAAACTCTTACTCTCACGTTTTATAGACCAATCTCGTCATAGTAAGGTTATATAAGGAAATTATATATAAATTGAACATTTTTTTTGATAAATTGAAGTTAATTTATATATATATAATATCAACTTTTTGAAGAAATTAAATAAGAGTTTTGATAAAAATTAACCGCATAAATTATTTTAATTTATGAGGAAATTTCAATTATTTTAACCATTATATTTTCTTCTTTGTGTTTATCAGAAATATTATTTAAAAGAATCTAAGTTGATTTGATTTGAGATTAATTTTTTATTTTTAACTAATTTAATGTCAATAGATTTATATGTTTTATGAAATTTATATTTTCAACAATTATATATTAATAACAAATCTTCTTGACTTAATCTATAATATATTATAAAACATCCTTTAATTTATATTTTATATTTCTTTGGCTCTATCTATGATTTAGGATGTAGTTAGCGAAATTAATGATAAAGTAATTAAAAGTTGAAAAAAAATGCTAAAAACTGAAAGCTTAAAGTTGAAAGATAACAAACTAGTGTTGAAAAATGAAAGTATTTGGTTAAATAATAGTTGATAGAAAATGACAGAATTAATTATTTGACCGGAACTTGAATTAATAATTATACTTTTTAAATAATTAAAAACTTTCATATTCTAGTTTATTTTAAACCATTTATCATCCTAAAAATTAGGATAATATTTTTTTCATTTATAAATATCTTTAGTAAAGGAAATGTAATAATATAAATGAATTCCTATTATTGTACAGAAATATACAGAAATGAGATTTAATGATATTATTGAATCCTTCTCAAGTTATTGAATCGATTTGCTTAAACTTAAAAAAAGTGATTTTTAGAAGAAAAAAAATATTCTTTTAGGAAACAGTTAGTAGTTGGTTTTTTTAAAAAACGTAGAATTTTTTTATAAAAAAAAAGTACAGACAAGCACATAATTTTTTTTAAAAAGTGCTTATTTTATTAAAAACCTTAAACATACCCATTAGCGGCCTCTTACCCCTTCAAAAGAAAAAGCAATCTACTACTCTCGGGAAGCAATGAATGTTGTGATATTTTTGCGTTTTGGTAAAGTGTTTATTTTTTAATAAAACCAAAATGCATTAAAATTAATTAAATATTTTTTTAAAAATTAGTATAAATAAAAATAAAAAAAAAAAACATTTTTTCTCTACAATTTTAAATTTTTATGATTACATATTAAATGTTTTTTTAATTTAGCTTTCGGCATTTTTCGATCTATAACCACTTGAAACAAGCAAATGCTACTACGTTTTCAAAAAAAAAAAAATTGGATGTGAAAATAATAACTCACATCAGAGATGCTGAAACAAACATGCGGTTAGAAACTGAACTGCATCACCTGCCGCATATATTTATGTTTATTTTTACCAAAAACGTTTTTTACTACCTATTTCACTAGCTTAAAATTCATAAGCTTGGGAATCCAAAATAGAAAAGACTCCCTGAGAGCCCCAAAAATTCAAAAGGCCGTGTACAAAGAAAAAAATCGTTTTAACTCTTGGTGGATTTGTGGATATAATCATTTATGGAAATAGATCACCTGCAGAAAACCATGTTCAAGTAGACTGCTTGATCAATCTAACAAGATTACCTATGGTCTCATCAGTTGGCTATGTTCAATTTCCGTTAGTCACTCGATCTTTGTAATAATCGTCAAAAGAATCATTCAAGTCAATATATTATGCCAATGGCTTGTATGTAATGTGTTGCCACTGTTATTCCGCTTGGAAAACTAAAGGAAGTAAATTTCATTCGAACTAATGCTATGCAAAAACTTTACATTTCAAAGGGGAACTTAAGACTTGTAAGTTGTCGGTTTGCTCGTGGCAAAACATTCGTTCAAAAATTCAGAAACCTGTGATAAGTATAGGTCCGGAAATGTCCTATAATGATCCACGTGGGGAGATAAGCCAAAGTTAAAGGACCTTACCGTCTTTCCCAACTTCCTCTGCTCCTCAATTAACGTTTCTATGGATTGATATGGAACTACTTTGTCAGCTGTACTATACAGGTAAAGCTGAGGACAAGGTTGGTGTTTCATGAGCACATTGACAATCCTTGTTAACCTCCTGTATTCAAGACACGAAAAATGTGCTTACCAGTTACCACCTAACATTTTTAAGTATATTATGGCTCTAAAATAAACTTCTCCTCAAGTACTTACAGGAAAAGAAAATAAGTAAAATGAATTGAGTTTCTTCAACAAGCTAAAACCAACTCATCAATTTAGCTTTTAGATGAATTAAATGAGAGAACTTCTATAAGAGTTAAGTAGATAAGTTGATTTTAACTTATAGAAGTTTAATTCATTTTATCTTCTAATTTCTTTTCCTATATATGAGCACCTATTGATAAACTTAGACGTAGCTGAAAACCACGCTGCAAGAAATATGAAGCAACATAAGATTGCTGGGGAGAACTTACTGGTTCACATCTGGCAACTGCAAAACAAATGAGAAGAACTTCTCTAATAGTGACAAGACCACAGTTTCCATTGTCGACGATTCCTTTTGTTCAATCTTTGGCAAGCTAACTTCTGTCTCCGATTTAAGCTGGCCTTCTACCTCGACTATGGGTCCTAAAGAGCTGCGCTTCTTCAATATAGCAGCAGAAAAACCGGCAGCCCAGACCTACAACATAATCGTATAGTTTCCCAATGTTGTCAAAGAGAAAACAAGAGTCAGAGAACAATTTAATAATTCATGATCCGAGGAATTACCAACAAAGAAGAATAACAACAAATCAAGGTAGTTTAACAAAAGAACTAAAAGCTATGTTTGGATATTTAGAGTGGAGTAAAATGGAATAAAACAAAATTATTTAGATAGTTTTATGATGATAAATGTTAGCAACACACTCTAACAAATTCTTTTGAATGAAACCTTTGTTATTATTAGCTGGAATTTTATTGAAAATTATAAATTTTGATAAGTCTTACATCTTACTTAATGAAATTCTCTCGTGATTTTGTAATTTTCAATAAATTTTAACTAATAATAAAAGATGTGTTAGAAGGAGTGTGATTGAGAGTATGTTGTTGGCACTCCTTTTTTTATGATAGATCAGAAAAAAAAAAAAAACATTGGTTCCATCCCATAGCCCTCAAATTACACGGTAAGAAAAAGAGAATTATTGTGGAAATGGAATGGAATGCATTCCATCCTATCCTTAACAATTCAAATAATAAAACTTAAGGTTAAATATGTTTTTCATACCTCAAAAATAGACCGTTTTCAAATTACTATCTCAAATTCAATTTTGGTCAATTACGTACCTGAAATTTTTTTAAGTTTCAATGTAGTACCTGCCGTGTCTCATTATGTTAAGTGATGATGTGGCAGATGAAGTGACATGTCATCAAGCATAACTACTGACACGTACCCAAATTTTCCACATCATCAATGCCTAACCACTCCCTCTTCCCCTTCTTCTTCCTCATCTTCCTCCTCTCCTTCCCCCTCACGCTCTTCTTCTCCCTCTTCTCACCCTCTTCCAAAGACCCTTTCTCTACCACAAACCGAAACTACCCCCTTCTCCAGCCACCACCTCCCCGCTGCACCACCTCTCCTTCTCTATCCTCCACCACGCCACCAACTCCTTCTCCACGCGCCTCGGTCAAGGCATCTTTGGCCCCATCTTCGTCGACACCTTCATCAACGCCCCCTCGAAGCTCCTCATCACCACCATGCACTTTTCCTCCCACCCTCATCGTCCTCACAATCTCTCAGTGTCGTTGCGCACCACCGCATTCAGATGCACTCCATTAATTCAGTAGAAAGAGGAGGAAGAGGAAGGTGAGGGTGAGGAGAAGAAGAGGAGAGGAGCGTGGCTAGGTGCTTGCGCGTGGGGGGCGTGGAGGAATCATGGCCCGTGAAGCCAGCTAACAAAGTTAGGGCAACAACTCCTAACTCAAGGTTGAGAATAGGATTCGATGGAAAATGGGATCAAGCTTAATTACTTTCCGTTGTGATCAATTGTTGTACCGATGGGTGTTTATGAAAGTGTAGCTTTGGGAAAGATGGGCACTTGTCATGTGCTGCAACTCAATTTGTCACAACAAGAGGAGAAGAAGATACCTCAATGAAACCCAATCAGGATGTGAACAAAGGCCATTGCTCAAACTCTTCGATATGCGCTAGCAAGGCAATCCCTTTACTTAATCTGATAATTGACCTCTTGCTACTAGATCTTCCCTTACGGATCTGTTGAATGGAGGATTGAAAAAGAAAAAAACAAGGCATATTTCATATATGGTGGTAGGGAGGGGATGGCCTCTCATTAGTAGCAGGAAGATTGAACTTGGAGGGTGAGAAGAGGGAGAAGAAGAAGGTGAGGGAGAAGGAGAAGGAGAAGGAGACGAGGGAGACGAGGAAGTTTTTTTTAATTAAATTTTATTAGTTAATGAAATATAATAATTTGATTTTAAAAAAATAATAATAATAATAAATAATGACATGACTTGGGTACATGTAAGTGATTAGGTTTGACAACGTGGCATTATATCTGTCACGTCATCACTTAACAAAATGAGATTAAATTGAAACATAAAATTTTTTGATATGTAATTGGCCAAAAGTGAATTTGAGGTGGTAATCCGAAAACGACCTATTTTTTTATGAAAAACATATTTAAGCCTAAAACTTATAATCATTTCATTTCACCATGTTCTGTTCCATTCTATTCTTTCCATCAATCCATGAATTCTATGCTAATGTTGCTAGCGATGACCCCCACATTGTTTTATACACAGTAATACAATTCTCCTTCAAGCATAATGCTTCAGGGGAGACTAGAGAGTAAACAAGTTGACAACGTCTACAAAATTCAAGAGTAAACAAAGCAAAGTAAAAAAAATTCCATGTTGCATTGCATCCCCTGTTTCAAGCAAACAATATAAAATTAGAATGTATTAGTAATATAAAACCTGAGGATTGAAAGGTTCTCCTCCTCCCGAATCAACAATGCATCCTTTAATCTTCTCCATGAGCTCCTCACTTCCCAGCATTCGGGCAAGAATGTAACCATAACTACAAAAAAACAAAACAAAACATACATACATACATATCAAACATGAAATAGTAATTTTCAATCAAAACATGAGGAGGCCACAAGGTTGGCCCACTGGTCGGGGAAGAATGAAGGGAGAAAGGAGGGGGAGAGGTCGCAGGACTGATATTTCGAGAAAAACTAACAAACTAACCGATACAAAGAAATGAGGAGGCTTTATGAAAGAGCAGAATCATATTAACGAATCCACATACACAAACCAACCCGTGTTGCTGAAAGTGTGAAAAACCAGGCAGCGTTCCCTCCCATCGTGTTCCTCGCGGGACACCCAAGAAACGAGGTGGTCGGCGAGGAGAGAGATTCGGGTCTCGAGCACGTGGCCAAGGTCGAATCGAAGCAGCTCCTTGAAGTCGACGACGAAGGTGAGTGCGTTAATGCCGCGCGAATTGTACCACTCGACGTACCTCTTGAGGTGCTTAGTCCTCGCCCCAAGCCACCCCAACAGCACCACCGTGGCGACGCGGTCTTTGTCTCCGTGGAGAGCGGCATTTGGGGTGTCGGAAGCGGGGTTCCAAAGGAACGTGCCAGCAGCAGCACCTTGGGAGTGAGAGAGAAAGGGGTTGTTGTTGGGAGTGTTGGTGGAAGAGGTGAGGGAGGAGAAGGGGAACCTGCGGGGATCCGAATTCGGAGGAATGGGTGGGCGCGTGAGAGAGGCGGAGATGGAAGCGGCGCGTCGGAGGGAAAGGGAAGGGTGGGAGTGTGAGGTGGTTTTGCAGAGAAAGTGGCGACCCAAACCCAAAGTGGAGGGGCTCAACAACAACACCCTCATAGATACTGATGATGCAATTGAAACACTACTCATTCGGAATTCATATAATCAGATCTACTGCCAATCCTTTGTTTTGTTCGCCAATTAAGGGCAATGTACCATCGTTTATTCGTTAGCTATAACATTAACATCATAATTAATTTCAAATAATCATAAACGTACACCTCAATCTCCATTTTTCTCTCTATCTTTCTTATTGCATCTTATTCTTCCTCTTGAGATTAATTAATTAAGAAAGTTAATCATAATTAATTACACTAATTTTAATTAAAAATAAGTTTTTATAATAACATTAAATAAATAAGAAAAAATTAATTAAATTTTTTATATTTAATACAAACATTTTTCTTATATTTAAAAAAATATATTATTTTTATCATTATTTCCCTCTATTTTTTTTCTCTCTTTCCTTTCTCCACCCATTTAGAGGGTACCTTTAATATTATATATTAATTTCACATCCTCACTTACTATTTTAACTATTACATTAACAAGTTTTATATATAGAACTTTGTGCAAACCACTTATATTTTTAAACGGTTTACATAGTTATCATTCTCAATTTACATGCATTTGAGGGTGTTCATGTATTGAATTTGATCAAATGTATAATCTAAAAATTTTCAATTTGAATTGAACTGAATTTCTATATTATTTTCTTAAAATTCATTCTAAATCAACTCATTCATAAATAGATTGTTTTTGGAGGGTCAACTAATCTAAAAAAATTCAAAACATTTTACAAAAAATAAAATAAAAAACAAATAATAATACATAATGCGCATGGTCATGTCCATGTTCACATTCTGTATATTATATCCTAACGCTTGAAAATTCAATGAACAGAGACAAATTCTAACACTTAAACTTAATATATCATTCAATTAATTTGCAATATCATGTGTGATGACCTTTCATCCTATTCTTAGAATTTTTTTTAACCTTATACAAGACATATATACTTAAAAAAGAAATAAAATATTTTTTTCCATAAACTAAAATTAACTTTTACATTAGTTAAATTATAGAATTTCTTTCCTCCTTTATAGAAGTTACACGAAAGAATTTGTATAAATTAACTTAAAAACTTAGTCAAATAGGACTTCATCAACATGACTTGTGGGTGTGGGTTAAGCTAACGCAAACATGTGAAACACCCCGAATCAAGTACAATTCTTGTTTGATGTGTTAGGTGGCCAGCAAATAATTGAGGTATACTCTAGACTTGTTTATCTTAAGTAAGTTTAAAAAAACAAATAAATTAACATGTCACAATTTCCAATCGAAATTTACTAAAAGAAGGGACAAAAGTTAAAATTATATCTATGAATTAAACTTTAAACTCTAATACTTTTTCATATGAAATTATTGAAGCTGATTTTAATTTACTCCCTATAAGTAAAACATTCCTATTGTATGATGATCTTAAACAATATTAGATTTAACTTATTTTATTATATTTGATAAAATTATGTTTAACATAAACTATGTTTTACAAAACTAGTTAACAAGTTAGTTAAAACTTGAAAAATTAACTTATTAAATTACAAATCGACAAAATTAGTTGTTAGAGTAGTTAAAAAATATAAAATAACATAAAATAATAAAATGAGATTAATACAATTAAATGATGCTAACTATTTTTTTTATAGTTAGAGTGAATGATTTTACTTTTATATTTGAGATTGGAGGTAAACTTTTTGGGAGACTTTACATGTCTCCTTTCATTTCTTTAATTTTTTTTTTGCAAACATTGATAATGAATAATTATTAAAATGTTAATTTTATATTTTTAAGAAAATAACAAAAAAAGGCAGGATCTTAACGATGGTTAAGTGAAAAAAAATATCAAGATTTTTTTTTATCACAAGGTAAATTTTTTATTTTGTTATAGATGCAACTATATTATTATTCATTGTTGAACTCTAAAGGAACATCAAGATAGATGTGTTGGAATAACAAAAATTAGAATGTTAAAATAGCTAGGTGTGTGAACAATATGAAATGATTATACATAAGAAAAATGTAGATAATACACATACAACATAAAAGATATAGACTTCAAATCGGTTAAAAATAATTTGAACACTTGCATAAAAGACCACGATAAGCATTAATCAAAAGTGTTAGATTAGCTTATTTGTAGTAATGTGAAATGAACGATATGGAGTAGACAAAAAGATACTTTATAAGTTATCAAGCAAAACTTAATTCTTTTTAACAGTGTATTATATATATAACTTCATATGATTCAAGTAACTGCCCTCACTTACTGAGATATTTGTTTTTTTTTTCTATTTCTTTCTTATTTAATGTGTGATTTAAACAATCTAAATGAATGTCAAAATATCTTCTACCTAATTTTATTCCATGTATATAAAAAGAAGTTTAGAAGTTTGTATAATGCATGAGACGTTTGGGATTATTCTTTGCTTCATTTCAAGAATAATGAAAAGAAGAGAATAATTAAACAGTTTAAAAAAATAACACAGCCACACACACGTATATATATTGTGTGTGTCTCTATGTGGAATTATCAGTTTTTAGGCAACATGTTGGGACTGTCATTCAAAATGATAGGAGTACTACTTCACCTCCCCAAATTGGAACTACCATTCAAAATGACACCTTACTTCCCCAAATTGGATTTGAAGTCTATACCTTTTGCTGAGAACCTGAAGTCTGAACTGCTAGGTGGCATAATTGCTCTTTTTATCGTTGGCCTTACTTATATTTACTATCGCATGAAAAAACCCAAAGGTATGCCACTACTTCTAGATTTTGTCTGTATCATTTTCAATTATATTCCGACTTCTCATTTGATCAATATCGAGATAAATCTTCTATCTGCTGCACCTTTAATATTTTGCATTAGTTGTGATCGTCCAAATAGTAAGGCCAATCCTGATACTAGTGGGGAGTGTAATGTTTGAAAGAGATGAGACAAAGTGTTATATTGGCAAAGCTAAAGGGAAATTCCAGCATTTACCTTGATATTTAAGATTTGGCACCTTACTATATTTACAGGCATTTCCTGGTTACTAAGAGTTGACAGATAACAGTGACTTTGTGGAAATACTACTGGGCCGAGCCAGCATCTTCTTTGTGGGTGTATTCTTTGGGCTTTACACCAATTAATATTTTATTATCAAGGAGGCGTTTGTTTGGCGCACTAAATTATTTTTCTGTGAATAACATTGCTGAGAATATTATTCTTAACACATGGACGGATTTACGTTGTGAATTACGAGGAAAATTGTTCCCACTAAGAAAATTATTTTACTTGAACATTTTAAATAATTATTATTTTTGCTCATAAAAAATAAATATTATTCTCATAAGATAGTTTTTTTAAATACAAGAAAATAAAGAAAAAATAAACTAATACTAATTTTATCCACTTTATCGATTTAAATTGTAGAAACTTAGATATTTTGATTTTTTATTATGAAATTATGTATTTTATAAAATTTTATAATTTGTCAGTAAAAATATATGAACTATTTTTAGTCCCCATTAAAGAAATTTTCTGGTTCCATCAATAAATATTATTCACATCAACAAATTAGTTAACTACTTAATATTCATTGAAATATTTTAAAATTTATTTCAACTACAATTAAAAATATAAAAAAATCAAATAGAATAAAGACCTTACTTTTTTCTAACTAATCATAACTTTTTTTCTTAATCACATTTTTTTCATGTAAAGTATTTAAATTCAAAATCTAATTTAAAAGAATGAAATCTAATACTACTTAAATCATCGACTTATTGATAAATAATTAAACCACATACAATATAAACCTAGTTTATTTTACAAACAAGATTTTGCGTTGAAGGTAAACAAAAACATCTTTTGTTATTTCCACGCATTGGTTGGCGGTTGCATTGCCTCTCTCTTCTAAGCAAGCTCTAATTAGTAGGAATGTAAATGGATCAGGTCGTCTATTAGAGATCTTTGGTTTGGTCTAACTTGTTTATTATAAAGATTAGACTAAGACTTTCTAAAAAATCTGTTTAAATAAAAAAGTTAGACTCAAGCTTTAAAAATATTTTTCCTTATTATGAAGGTGGATGATCAACCACTTTAAAAAATTATCTTGAAAATATCATAAAATGATTATTACTTATTTAAAAATATAAATAAGATGTTTAGACATTTTCTATTTAAAAATTGTTTCTTTAATTTTCCTAAATTGATTTAAAGTATTTTGTAAAATTAAAATTTTTATTAAAATAGACTTTTTAATAGACTCATAAGTCAAACCAAACTTTTAAATAGGCGTATCAAACATAAAAAAAAGTCTATAACAGATAAATATATTAAACCAAATTTTATATTTTTAAATCATACCTAATCTAATATGACGTTTCCACCCTTACTAGTCATGGTTATTGGTTTTGTATTCAGGGAGCTATGGTAGGTTAGGTTGGGTTGAGTAATATTCTAGATATGCCGCCGGCTGGTCCTCACAACCCTACTTTCAGATACTATGATCTTTTGCTACTAGTTTTGAGGGAAATTGTGCTATGCTTTTCTTTCTTCTTTTTCCAAATGGGCAACCACCTTGTTTTTATGTATGAAGAGTGGATGCTTTAAGAAGAAAAGTCGTGTACAAATCAAACATACATAAATTTAATACTTCACTACTATCCGAATTTCAATGGATATTGCTTTATAAACTTGACTTTCTTGTGCAGAATTTCAGTTGTATATGAGTTTACGTTGACTTTAATAATAGATATAATTGAATATTTATACTGAAATGTTTTTATTTTTTTATAATGTTTAATAGCCTCTCTTTTTGTTTCCTTCTAAGAGAAGACTCATAGTAACCTTACTAGTTACACGAAGGGTAAGAAGAAAAAAAGAGAATAAAACTGAAACAAGAGGTATCACGAAATTCAAATTTAGCTATTCAAAATTTCATAATTCATGGTTACACTTTATAGTATTGTAGTTTTAAAAAAAGAAGTCTTCTAATAAACTGATCTTCAGAAGATAATTTTCCAAACATAATTTCAGTTTTAACCTCATTTTTTTAAAAAAATCAACTTTGGCGTCATATTTCAAAATTAATTCTATTTTCTTTGGGAAAGGACCTTTACTCGCTCGCTGTCGTAATTTATTATGATGTAGTGATTTAATTTTGTGAAGGGAAATAATTGGCGTTATTCTTTGCAGAACCAAATCAAAGTCATACATGAACACGGAAAGTAAAATAAAATATTGCAACGTGAGTAACTTAACTATAATAAATTCAGAAAAAAAAAACTTAACTATGATAAAGATTATTGAATAACAATAGGGAATAAATCTAGAAGACAAGATAAACAAACCACAAGTGTACGTGGTTTTTTTTACAACATACACCCCTTATTAGCCTTTTATTCCCAATATATATTATTTGTAATTTTATTATTTCCTAAAGTATTCTAATTTTGTAGATGGGTGAGAAGTTAGGAGTTGATGATTCAACTTTTTGCTGTGATTTTGATTTTTTTTTCAGAATTATTTTTTGCAATAGGAAGTTGGGAGTTGGCTATCCGACTTTTCAACATTAATTTTTGTTTTTTAGTGAAAAATATTTTTTTATATTTTTTTTACTAAAATATATTTTTTTGAATAACAAAAATTTTGCTAATTTTTTTAAAAATGATAACATTTTTTGTTTAATAATTTATTTATATTAGAATACATTAAATCATAAATAAAATACACAAGAAAAATATTTGTCTAAAATAAATTAAAGATAAAAATATGTTAGAATAATTTTTTCTGTTGTAATCTTGTTGCATGACATATTTCACATTTTATCTGGTGTTCAATTTCTTATCCATTTTAGTGAATGTGATTTGAACTATTTGCATTCTCATTTTCCTTAAATCAGAACCCCGTTAATCTCCTCCAAATTCTTGAAAAATCAGATTTTGAACTATTTGCATTCTCATTTTCCTTAAATCAGAACCCCGTTAATCTCCTCCAAATTCTTGAAAAATCAGATAACCAACTCCCAACTTTCTATTACAAAAAAAATTCTAAAAAGAATTATAATAATCAAAATCAAAACCACGATGAGAAGTCGGGTCATCAACTCCCAACTTCTCACAGATCTACAAAATTAGAATACTTTGATAAATAAAATTACGAATAATGTATATTAAAAATAAAGGGCTAAAAAAGAGTGTATATTGGAAAAAGAACCACTGCACGTTCGTTGATACTTCTCATATAATTTAATGTAATATAATATTTTTATGCATAAAGAATATACCTGTAGTATTTTAATTTATTTTATTAAACGCCAACTAACTCAAGGAGTTCACGTCACAATCACGATAATAAAAAATCAACAAAATCTCTTCAAAGATTTTTTCTATTGCTGACTATTGACTTGGATCGAGAAACCTAGGCTTATATCTGGACATAAACTGTCCTACAAATACCAAGGAAATTCACCCCTTTACTCGTGATAGCCACAAACTCGCTGCTTATTTTGATTTGAACTTTGAAGTTTAGTTATTTTGTGCAATGGCAGCGAAGAGCAAAATCCTAGTCCTTGGAGGAACAGGATACATTGGAAAATTCATAGTTAAGGCAAGTGCAGAAGCAGGACACCCCACTTTTGCCTTAGTTAGAGAGAGCACCCTTTCTCATCCTGAAAAGTCTAAACTTATTGAGAGCTTCAAGACTTCCGAAGTTACTCTTCTTTATGTATGTGCCTTTAAATCACACTTCTTTTTTTCCCTCAAAATAAAATAAAGTTGCTGTACTATTTAAAAGTTCAATCCAACTTTTCTGACACCTCTCTCTGTATAATGTTGTAGGGTGATCTAACTGATCATGAAAGCCTTGTTAAGGCAATCAAGCAAGTTGATATTGTGATTTCTACACTAGGTGGACAACAGATTGATGATCAAGTGAAGCTCATAGCAGCTATAAAAGAAGCTGGAAACATCAAGGTACACGCACTAGTCTTCTATAACAAAATAATTAACTTAATCAATGTGCAGAGTATTTCATTTTGTGAAATGTGCACATATATTGGTGCATCGTAGGCGCTTTTGGGTACTCTAGATGTGACTTGGAGCATAATTAGACAAAAATTTCAGTTTTGTTTAAGGATTTTTATCCTACTCTCAATTTTTTCATATTTATTTCTCACGCAACATAGCCTAAGGAAAATCCAATTTCTTTTCTGCCGAGTTAAAATGGATGAACACTTGAATCAGACATATAAAGTTGTGTTTCTTTGATCATTAGAGGTTCCTCCCATCTGAATTCGGGCTTGATGTGGAGCGTCATAATGCAGTTGAGCCAGTGACTAGCTTTCTTGATAAAAAAGTGAAAATCCGAAGGGCAATTGAAGCTGAAGGAATCCCATATACTTATATCTGTTCAAATGCCTTTGCTGGTTACTTCTTACCTACACTTGGACAACAAAATGTCACAGCTCCTCCCAGGGATAAGGTTGTCATTCTAGGGGATGGAAACGTCAAAGGTAACATACAGATATATACAATATGCCAAATTAATCTTTCCATAGTTTTATTTTTTATACAAGTAAAAGATAATAGACATGAAGGTAAATTGTCTCAATAGTTGGTTTGAAATGTTTGTTTCAGCTGTTTATGTGAAGGAGGAAGACATTGGGACTTATACCATAAAAGCAGTGGATGACCCAAGAACCTTGAACAAAACTCTGTACGTGAGACCTCCTGCAAATGTTTTGACCTTCAACGAGCTCGTGTCGTTGTGGGAGAACAAGATTAAGAGTACCCTTCAGAAAGTCTACATTCCAGAAGATCAACTTCTTAAGTACATCCAGGGTCAGTGTGAATACTCATTTATGACTTTTCTGCCATCACAAATTCAACTTGAACTTTTGGTCTCTGTTTACATATAAATGCCACTAGTTTATTAAGAGTTGATCTTATTTGTTTTATTAAAACCAACAAAAGTGTAAGATGCACGCTTATCTTTACTTCATATTGAAATTCAACTTTTATTTTATACAAAAAGGCAATAAGAATCAAATATATTTTACGTAATATTTAATTTGCTAAGTGAAGGCCACTAAATATTTTTCTATTTAATTAAACTGTACATCATATTTACGTTTTGACTTTGTTTTTAATCTCTGCAGAGTCTCCTTTCCCTGCTAATTTGATGTTGGCATTAGGCCACTCAATGCATGTAAAGGGTGATTGTACAAACTATGAGATTGACCCTTCTTTCGGGGTGGAAGCTTCTAACCTTTATCCTGAGGTGAAATACACTACTGTCGACAACTATTTGAATGCGTTTGTCTGAAGTCCAGCGAATGCGTTATTATCAATAAACTGCTCCACCTAAGCTGATAAATAAAATCAGAGCATCTTGTTTATTGCTCAAGAATTTGTACCTTGTCCTTCATTGTCGTTCGCTACTTCGCTTAGCTTGGCGCTGCTTGAAAGTTATTCTAATATTAAAGTTCTATTGCTATTTGTTTGTGGTGTGAATGTGATATTTGTAAGGTCTTTATCTTGTTGTTTACGGTTGAATTTGAATCAAATGTTAAACAAAAAAAAAAATCCTTTTATTTGATTTTTATGTTTTTTTTAAAGAGATAACATGCACGAACATGTTAAGTTACTTTGGACAAAAGAAAAAAGAAATTTATTATAAATAAATACAAATTGTTAAAGGACAAAAATTGGCTAATCTAATATAATAACATCAAGAAATTTTAAAGGATGACCTATATTCATATTTCTCATTACTGTGACAAGGTACAACATATATACATATATATATATATAGTAAGAATGACTTGTACTTAATTAGCTTAGTCAATATGCAGTACATCAATAAAGAGGTGCTAGCAAGGCAAGATAACATGCATATATAATAGTTTAAAACAGTGAAACAGTCACCACGGAAGGATCCATGCTAATTAAACAGAAGAAAAGAAAAGATAAGAAGCAGGAAGATGGAACAATATGAATCAGATCTAGAAATTAAAGGACAATAAATTAGAAGAAATGGAAAGGGGGATAAGAGTAACTGATATGTGGCCTGCTATCTACCGACTGTTCCAATGTCTTCCTGCAAGCATACAAGAAATAGAAAACAAATTAATATTTGTGTTATGATTGCATGATGACTAAATAGTAAACAGTGTTGTGGTTGACCAAAGAGCTATATATATACAGTACACAGAGTTGGAGATAAGTAAAGTATGACATTTGTTATTTTTTTTTCTTTCTTCCTAGACGTTCCAGTACTGGGGCTACTTGCTAGTTAACCCGCCTATAGAATGAGACAATGTGAGAAGATTTTTCTTGCTTCACAAATTGCGCATTTCAGGACTGTTTAATTTGCAATACACAAACACTAGCATATACATGATATCATTATTATGTATGGGATGGGATGAATAAATCTGAAGAGCTTGCACAGCCAAGCAATCAATGGTTTGGACTATTCCTTTCATTGCCAACCGTCTTTATAATATTACTATTAACTCTTTAGGAGCATAACTTTGGGAATATATCTTACCTTAATTGACGATAAGAGATTAAAAAATTAAAATTGATAAAAACATCTCACATATTAAAAAATACTTCAATTCAAGAAAAAAATTAAAATGTTAATTAAATTAGTTATTAGTTATAGTATTTGTTAATTTTAATAAATTAATTAATTGAGTCTTGTAAAAAAATATTGAAAAGACAAAGGAGTGGTATTAAGTATTAACTACTACTCCATAAAGGCCAATTACTTCAAGGAATTCAGTCACAATCACGATAGTAAAAATGGCAGGATTGGTAGCATTATTTTATTGTTGACTGTTGAGTTCGATTGGAAAATTAAGTTTTTTTTTATCAGTAGAAATTTTATCGATCAAATTCAACCATGAGTTAGACCCCTTATTAGAAAACCAAGGTTTATCACGAGTGACGGGACCAAAACTTTCCTATAAATAGCAGGGAAAATCACCCCTTTCTCATCAAAGCCACAGACAGTGCGTAGTTTTGTTATTTAGTCCTATAAATCAAAAAATTATCCCAAAATAATTATTATTTTAACTTTTTAATATCGTATTAATTATTTTTTTATATCTCTTATAATATTAATAATAAAATATAAAATTTATAAATAAAATGATGATGATGTAAGATTAATTTTATAAATTATTTTTTCATTTATTTATTATTATTTTTTATCTAACCTAAGACGATAATTATTGAGAATGAAAAAGTACTATTTAATACAGTTTTTTTAAAACACACAGCTTAGTCATTAGTCCCTCATTACTTACAATAAATTTTTTGGAAAAATATTAATTGATGTCAGCTTGTTAAAAATATAATTGGCAATTGGCATCAGCTTACCAACGACCTAGTTGTTGCTAATTGTTGACGTCTTGTGTTCACTAATTGTCCGTCGCTATCTTGCTAATTTATAAATTCTTTATATTTTCACTTTTACAATTGACAAAGTATTAGAAACGTTTTGTTTCGTAAAAAAACTCAACTTGACATCAATTAGTCAAGATTTAAAATAAATTTTTATTTAAAAAAAATGATTTTTTCCTAATTAATTTATTTACATTAGTATGCATGTTGTCTTCAATGAATAATTCAAGTTGACGCGTTAAAATATAGTAATGTAAAATTTCTTTTTTTACAACAGCAAATTAATATATTAATCAGACCATTTTTTGTTCAATCCAATGAAAATTCAACCAATTCATTTATAGCATGTTTTGATGGAATATTTCAAAATTTCAGGAAATTTAATATTTAGGAAAATTAAAATACATCAATTAAAATTTTTTTATTTTCAAAATTCTGTGTTTGGATAAAAAAATTAAATTTCTTCATTTTTAAAATTTTGTGTTTGGATAAAGAAATTGAATTTCTTCATTTTTTAAATTTTGAACCTCATGCACGGAGAGACGTTTGAGGTGAGTATCATTAGAGTAGCGGAGGTAGAAGTACTCATTGGTGATAGAAACGGAACAAAGAATGGTGCGGTTAGAGCTTCTATAAAAAAAGAGAAATTTAATTTCTCACATTTTAGACGAAAATTCAAATTTCACATTTTTAGTTGTTTAAAATTCTATTTTAAAATTTAAAAAATATAAATTCTTTATATAAAAATATCCAAACAATAAATTTTAAATTAAAAAATTTTAAATTTCTTAATAAATTACTTTTTCCAATTAAAATTCTCTATTTAAAGGTAGTTCCTCAATTCTCTTTTTGTTCGACATTTATGTTATTATAAACTGTCGCTTGTGTTATGTTCATTCATGTTTGTTAAAATTTCCAGGACCGCTTTGTAAACTCTTAACACCATTTTTAGTGGTTTCTAGATTTGATCAAGTAGAAAACAAATGAATATAATTCAGGTCATAGATTTATCATAGAAGTATGGAGTAAAATTCATCGTCCCTATATTACAAAAATATCATCATGTCATAATCTATAACAATTTTCAAGATATCAATATGTAAAATGCCAATATAAAAAAACTTTTTTTATACTAGTTTCATTAAGAGGAATCTAGTGCAATATAACGTTTTGGATGACAAAAAGCAAACCTATCTAGAAAGAAGAAAAACAGTCAATGCAGAGACAAATGAGCATAGCTGGTTTTTCAAACAAGGGCTTCTTATTCAATAAACTTTACGGTCTAACGTATTTATATTTTTATGAAAGAAAAAAAAAGTATGTAAATCTGAATAAATGTGTAATTATTTATAAATTGCTGATAAAAACCAGATTAATAAATTTAAATAAATGTGTAATTAATTATTATATATGAACATGTGATATTAATAGTTACTTTTTATTAATAATAAAAAAATATTTTTTAAGTAATTTAAGGGGATTAAATTTCTTCATTACCATATGTATATAATCGATCTGTACGTTCCGCCTGGTATTGTTTTAAACTAATTATCAAATGTTCGGTGTGTTATGTCAAGAAAAATGTATGAAATTCGTCAAATTAATTTATTTTGGACTTTGGAATAACGTTTAATATATTTGCTTTTACTTCGGATGAACAATCCATTGCACTCAAAGGAAGAATGTATTTAACCAATAAAAATTAATCAAATTAATAAGAATTATTCATATCTCACACATGTAAACCATGAGGTTATTTGTAGTATTTGATTGAAAAGAATGAAAATTAAAAAAAGAGAGTAAAAAGAGAATAGAAAAAAGATTGTCTGATTAGAGTAAAAGAATAAAATAATTTGTTAAGTAGAAAAAATATTAAATAAAAATATATTGTTATTTATTTTTGTTTAACGTGCACTTTTATTTTTTTTCCTCATCTTAGCGGTGAAAGACTGTGCCATGAGACCCACTATTTTTTAAAAAAAATCTCTCTTTCATTACCTTCCAAATGCAAACAATTTTACACTTTCATGTTTTTTTTTAAATCTCTTTTCACTTTCATTCTTCTTAGTTTCATACGTTCCAAATGTTATCTTTAATTAGCGATCACAATTTCTAATCGTGTTCAAATTTCTTAAATATTTCAAAATGGAGAAAATATTAAATTAAAGAGATGAATAAACAATTTTTATCACCTTAATTTATCCAATTATGTCTGAAAAGGTTCTATCGAAATTATTCTAGCTCTGGATCACTGTACTCGCCCGGCACGATAGCCGATAATATTATTATTATATTATTTATTGTAATATAAAATGGCGATCAAACAAGCTTCCATTGTTGAATCATGAATGTCTATGTTGGACTTTTTCATTTTTTAATAAATTGGCTGAAAACTTGCTAGTAGAAGATTATATTGCTTTTATTTGGTTCAAAATGATGAAAATTATAAAAATTTAAAAATATAAATCAATAATTTAAAATATAATCTAACCCATATATGTCATTTATGCCGAATAATAAGAATCTGATAACATTTGAGTAGATTTATGGCATCAGTTCATTCTATACTAAGAAGAAAAATTAAACGACACAATTAAACAATAACGAACCCAAATATTCATCTTGTCCAAAGTTCAAACGTGCACTTGCCTTAAAAAACAAAGATTTTTTTTTTGAATTTTGATTGAATAGATTTTATGAGGTTAATATTACTCTGTCTAAAAAAAGTTCATGTTAAAATAATTGGTTTAAAAAATGTTGTTAAGAAAAAATAACTTATGTTTTGAATTAGTATTTTAAAAGTAGAATATTTAAAATGACTTTTATTAAATGATTCACTTTTGATTTTTTTTATAGAAAAATTAGTGAGTCTTACCGTAATTTTCCTTAAAATTATGTTACTTATATAAAAATTAATTAATCAAACTATTAAATACAAGTGATGATTAATATGTTAAAATTAAGATTGAATCGCAATTTAAAAATTGATAGAAATAATTCTTGATAAGATCTTATTTATCTTTCGATCGAATTCTGAATTAGTCAAGATTTTTTTTTTCCTAATGAATCAAAGGGTTAAAAAAATCGATTAAACCCATTGCATTTTTTTATTCTAAAAATTTTCCAAATAGCATCGTTTACTAGTATTATTAAACGAGGTTGTTAGGTTATACTAATATTTCACCTACCAAAGAGAAAAGCAGTCAGAACGAGACTACATCATGATCGCCAACGAAAACAAAAATCATGACATAAGTTTGAGTCAGTTTAGCTGGCAAAAAAAAGGTTTGAATTCATTAGAAAAAAATTATAGCTGTAATTTAAATCTCCTTAAGTAGTCTCTAATTTAAACTTTTTATATAAAAAGTAAATATTGGCCAGGTTTTATCTATTTAAATACTAGAAAATGATCCCTTTGAATAAGTTTTATAACTCAAGTCGGATTAATAAGTGTTAAAACTATTACCAGTTAAACGCGAAGATATGAGAATGGCGCAAATTGCAAGAAAATAATATATCATAAACAAGAATTCAAAAAAATCCAAAATTTTGCACAATCACATTTATATATGAAAAAAATAATTTATAATATGATAATATAAATTTTTTTTACAAAACATTCACTCATAAACTATTATACAAAATTTTATTAAATTTTATAATAATAATAATCTTAATAGTAATTGATTAATTATATACATATTATAATTATTGAAAGCTTCGTATACATACACACAAACATGATCTACAAATGTGTTAGATGATATTTTTTTAAAATCACAAATATTTTTTTATTGAAAACAATCTTATACTTAGTAATTGTCAGTATAGTAAAGATATTGATAATAATAATAAATTGTGAAATGATTCGTTGTCCTTTCTTTTTCATCTTCGATTATTACAACATTTCTTAATATTTATAATAACTAGGTTAATAAATGGTTTGAGCTTTCCTCAATTTTTAATTTTCTCCTACTCAATAAACAAACACGTCCGTCCCTTTCTTTACTAAGACCATGCATGGTCGTTTTCACCGGTTCCCAAAACAATATTTTTATGAAGCCATCCCATTATTTATTGTGTGACCACTAAATTTCCAAAACAATTTAAAATTCAAAAACCTGATATATTAAAATATACTCCAGCAAAATGTTATATAAAAATAAAATGATGAATATTAAAATTATTTCGCTAGAATATGAATAATGAAATATAAAATTATTATATATTTGTATTATTTTTTAATTCATACAAAGAGACTAGTCAAATTATTGGTTGGTTTGGACTACACAGAATTCATGGAGCCGCCAGCCGCAGATCAGGAAATAGATATTTGTTTGTTTGGTGCGTTAAACTAGTAAACAAAAGAAGAGAAATTTTGCATATTAATCAAAGTTGATGGCCCTATAAATACTAATTGAAGTATTGCAATGCATCATCATCACTAAGCCATTGCTAGTTTGATTACCTATCAAAACAAGAAAAACACACACTGCAATTGTTTGGACTAGTTTTAATTTCTTCCAATTCCATGGCTGGGAAAGATAGAATCCTGATTTTGGGACCCACTGGAGCCATTGGAAGGCACATAGTCTGGGCAAGTGTGAAGGCAGGGAACCCAACATTTGTGTTGGTGAGGAACACCCCTGGCTCTAACAACAGGGTCAATCTGGTCAAAGCTGCTAATCCTGAAACCAAGGAAGAGCTCATTGAGAACTTCAAAAATTCTGGAGTTAATCTAATTCAGGTTGGTGCTTTTAATTGAATAGCAATTTCTTATTTAGAACTAGTTTCAAACTTAATCCTAGTAGGAGTAATTGATTTGATGTATCTGTTTAATGGCATCTGCAGGGAGATATGAATGATCATGAGAGTCTGGTTAATGCAATCAAGCAAGTTGATGTCGTAATCTGCGCATTTGGTAGACTACTAATTGAAGACCAGTTGAAGATCATTGCAGCAATAAAAGAAGCTGGAAACGTCAAGGTTAGTCCTTTTTACTGAATAATCTTAAGTTTTTGTGAGTTCAAATTACCATGCACTTTATATTAAGAAACGTAGTGCTAGTAGATTAATTTTATTTGTTCATGTAACAAAAATAATTTCTTTTAAGATGACTTTTAATTTAATTATTATAAAAATCAATAATTGCACTATTAGTACGTAGGTTAGTTTTTTTCCAAAACTTATCCAATTGTTTAATGCTGTCTAAAATTGTTATAAATTTTTCTACACTAATAATTACAAAATGTTAATTCTTAATTCCTTGTGTCAACAGAGATTTTTTCCATCTGAGTTTGGATTGGATGTGGACCGTCACGATTCAGTTGACCCAGTTAGAGAAGTTTTCGTGGAAAAAGCAAGAATTCGAAGAATAATTGAAGCCGAAGGAATTCCATACACGTACCTATGTTGTCATGCCTTTACTGGTTACTTCTTACGTAACCTGGCACAGATTGACATCACTGTTCCTCCGAGGGATAAGGTATTCATTCTAGGAGATGGAAATGTGAAAGGTAATATACTATAGCTGAATTAGTTACAAATGATTTTAATTGTTTCAGCACAAGTGATAAATCACAGGGACACAACTCAGTAGCTTCAAAGTGTACATGTTGTTATTTACTTGTTTCAGGAGCGTTTGTGACCGAGGCTGATGTGGGAACTTTGACCATCGAAGCAGCGAATGACCCTAATGCCTTGAACAAAACCGTGCACATAAGACTCCCTAAGAATTATTTGACCATAAATGAGATCATCTCTTTGTGGGAGAACAAAATTGGGAAGACTCTTGAAAAAACTTATGTTTCAGAGGAAAAGGTTCTTAAAGACATTAAGGGTCGGTAACAAATTCATTTTTAAAAAATATATGGTTTTAACTTACATCAATTTTCTGAAACTAGTTCTTGATTAATAATGTTTTTTTGGTTTACTGCAGAGGCTTCATTTCCAAACAATTACCTGCTGGCATTGTACCACTCACAGCAGATAAAGGGAGATGCAGTGTATGAGATTGACCCTGCCAAAGATCTTGAGGCTTCTGAAGCTTATCCTAACGTGGAATACACCACCGTCGATGAATATTTGAATCAGTTTGTCTGATTTTTTGAGGAATTGATGCAATTTTTGTTGCTCTGCAAAGTGCTCAATAAAACCTATATATGCATTTTGTTTTTTGCGAAATTGCTTGCTTTTGTCCTATGCTTCGGAAACCATCATTAATGTAATCCTCTTTTTTATCTAGAAGAAGAAAGAAGAATAATAATATTCTAATCTGCAGCCGGAAGCACTGTTTACAAATCTTTACACCATTCTTGAATACGTGTCACTGCTCATTTTCTGTTTGCAATTGATGGCGAGGGGTTCACTCTGAAAAATATTTCAAGCACACTGGACTCACACGTGGGTGCCGGAGTTGCGTGAAAGAGTGATACTCTACAATTATACTCTACAAACTGTTGCATAAATAAAATTTAAGAAAATATGACTTAACGGAACAAAAAAAGAAATGCTACATTATTTTAAGTATTTTTAAAGTTATATTTCTGATTAAAATTATATTTTTATTTTGATAATCAATGTAATAAAAATTGGCATTAGTGGTAATTAGTAAAGTAAAACTCTAATTTGGTTGAAAAGCACTTATAACAAAAATATTTAAAGTACTCCTACATCAAAAAAAAAAATTGGGAAAAAATTAATTGTTTTGTTTAATTGTATTTTCATTTTCTTCGAAATTCAAATATATTACTATTATTTTTTAAATCTTGTATGAATTTTAAAAATTTATGTGGTCTTTGATTCTGAAAAGTACGAAACGATAGTCAATAGATAGAATGGTAGAATCAGTCAAAAAAGAGGTAGCATGGTCTTTTAAAAAATACTATATAGGACGACGTTATTGACATGTTCGAGTCCTTCTCAATAAGCATAATGTTAGGTGCACACTAAACGTTAGTCAACATTATATAAAAGAGATAATGATATAAGAGAGGAGGGAGAAATAATATAATAGGGGATATATATAAAAAAAATAAAAAAGAAAGTAGAAGTATTAAATAAGTATTTATATTACTTAAGTGTTTATGTATCGTTGTTATTAAATTCAAAAATAAAAACAAGGTTAGGAATCCAATTGAGCAATAAATACAAATTCAGGGATTCAATTAAAAAAACAATTTAGTTACCTAATTAAAAATTGTCAATAATTCAAAGACATGTGGATTAATTTAATCTTGTTTAAATTACTTTTATAATTAAGTAGCTGAAAATAGATGAATAATTGGAAATTAGAGAGGCCAAATGATAAGCAAAATAAACTAATATTTATCAAGTATTGGAAATTAGAAGCTTTTGGAAAATTTAAATATCCTTATATAACGTTGATCTTCATCCACAATCAGCATTTGTAAGTGTAAATTTGAAGTAGTTTTTTCCCCTTTTGTTTTCATTATCAGGTTCATTCATGCCTTGCCAATAGAAGTTTTTGGAAAATCAACTTTCGAGCTTAATTGTGCCTTGTACGTAGTTGTAGTTATGTTCATGAAACGACTACCGCATTGAATGGTTGATAAGTTATTGGTGGTTTCGGAGAATGATGAAAGGTCTTCAGTTCACAATAGCACCATAATTTAGAACTACTCTTTTATGCTCAATTTGCCACTTCATTAGCTTTTTATAACATATTAAGCACGTTGCTTAAAAATAATACATGTACGTCTTATAAAAAATGCTTTTAATATGTGTTGTACATAGAAAATGTTCTTACCTAAATTCAACTATGTATAAACTGAAATTAATATAAAAAATGAAAGCTGTGTATTTAACTTTTAAAATTCAATTATGTAAAAAAAAAAATTTTAAAATTCAATTTTATCAAAATGTATGCAGAAACAAACCTAAATACTCTGGTTGGTTTACTGATTTGTCATGATGTCATGCTCTGACATATTACATACGATTTAATATAAAATTGTTACAAGAGTCGTTAATATTGACCAGTCAGTACGGTGTGTGTATATGCCTGTGACTATTCAAACGCTTTACAACACATTTTTTTTAAAAATAATCAATTTAAATAAGAGAAGGATTATAAAAATATATATTAAGAGAAATTAACTTAGTTTTATATTTGAATATATTGTAATAAAAATGGTTTTAAAGTTTAAACTAATTCATTTCATTTAGATAACTTTAAAGAATTGTTTTTACAATAAAATTGCAAAAAATAAGTGAATTAATTATTTATAGTAGTAAATTTTGTATTTAAATCAATTATTTGTTAGGGATAAGATATTCACGCAAAAAAAAGTTGTTAGGGATAAGATGGAAAATTAAAACTAACCAAAATACACAAATTGGTAGCTTTTAATTGTAAATTTTAAGATTTTATTTACCATCGAAAAATATTTTCATTTATTCAGATTTGATCATAAAATACTAACCACATTTGAATAATATTGTCGATCTGATCATGTTTTCTATCAATTAGGTTATAATATTTAAAAATAACATAATCCAAACATATTTTGATTCTTTTACGGTAAAGAGAGAGAGAGAGAAAAATATGAGAATGCAATTATTATTGATTAAAAACCAGTAACTCTCTACTATAGTCAATAAAGGTGGGATATGTGTTCTGTGTCCTTTCACCTAAGCTTTTAATGAAGTTTAGTTTGGTTTTCCCATTGTCTTTTTAGATTTCTTTGGATATTTTCCCTCAAATTAATTGGTTTGTTTTGTTATTTTAAAATCCATCCAAATCAACACTTATATTATTAGTGTTATATATTTTATGTGTATCATTTGAGTTTCACAATATTTCATAGTATTATATAGATGAAACTTATATAATGCATACTACTTTCTTTTTTAGATGACTTATAAGATATGTTTGGTTAAAATACATGAAATTTTGCAAGTTTTTTTGTTTAGCATATTAATAAGTTTGGTAGATTGTTATCAACAATTTTTTAATATATTTTTATTTAAAATATGAAAAGAAAGTATATAAATTTTAATGAAATAATATCTTAGTAAAAATCGCAAAAATCAAATCAAACCAAACCAAATTACAAAATATTTTTTTTGTTTGATTTAAATTTTATTTTAAATGAAAATTGAACCAAATTGCATCATATATGTCTATTAAGTTTGATTTAAGTGACTTTTTATGAAAAAATGGAACCAAAACCTAGCCTAAATCACCCCTAATAATTTATAACTAAACCATAATTGTTAAGAAAAATCAGTTATAAGTAAAACTGATTTTATAATTAATTATATATATCTTAAAATAACAATTGATTTTGGCCTCTAAAAAATTTAACTTTTCAAATTGACTTTAATTAAACATCAAACAATTATTAATGTATGAAAATATGAATTTAATAATGAGGTGTAAAAAATTTATAAGATAAAATTGTTGATTTTTATAATAATTATTTTAAAAGTTATTTATAACGAATTATTGATGGGAGGATATTGTAAAAAAGCGCATGATCATCAAATTCTAAAAATAGTTATAAAAGTGACAAAAGTTAGTTATAAAAATGTAATAAATATATATAAAAAATACTATTTAAAATTGTTATATATCTATAACTGGGTTTTTTTCTTCCGAGTTATATATCTATAACTGGTTAGATAATCAGCTTTTCATATTTAATTATGAATTGATTATAATAATCACTTTATACATTGGTTATTAAATAGCTATGAAAATGTCCTGACATGCAGCCCCAGTTCTAAGTACACAACTACACATGTCTTCTTCTGACAGTCAACTCAATAGCCTATCCAAAAAAAAAAAAGGTTGTTTCAGAATTGAGAGCACCGGTCACTGGACGGAAACGAAATGGATATTTGTTTAATTGACATTAGAAAGATGGAAATTAATTAAGGAATAAATGTCATACAGATCAAAGTCAGTGCCCTATAAATACTAACCAAGGCATTGCTCTGCACCACAAGCCATTGCAAGTTTAGTTAAGTACATAGCAAGAAAAACACACTCACACACAGTGCTTGTTTAGACTAGTGATTTTCCATGGCTGTGAAGGATAGAATCCTGGTTTTGGGACCCACAGGAGCCATTGGAAGGCACATAGTTTGGGCAAGTTTAAAGGCTGGGAATCCCACTTTTATATTGGTTAGGGACACCCCTGCCTTTGTTAACAAGCCAAGGCTTGTCAATGCTGCTAATCCTGAAACCAGGGAAGAACTCATTCAGAGCTTCCAAAATTCTGGAGTTACTCTAATCCAGGTTGATGCTTTCATTTCAATACCAATCTCTATTTGCAATTGTTCCGACCTCAAGTCTGCTAACATTATTAGGTTCCCGCATCCGAAGTATTTGAGAAATTAATATATCTGTTTAATGGGATATGCAGGGAGATATGAATGATCATGAAAGTCTGGTTAAAGCGATCAAGCAAGTTGATGTAGTAATCTGCTCATTTGGTAGACTACTAATAGAAGACCAGGTCAAGATCGTTGCAGCCATAAAAGAAGCTGGAAACGTTAAGGTGCGCACTTTGCTCCCTTTTATTGTATGATAATTTTGCTGTTGGGTGTAAAATTATGGTACACTAACATTAAATCAAATTAAAATTTTAAACTATGGTCAGTATTAAGTACCTATTCTTACTTTCTTGTGTCAACAGAGATTTTTTCCATCTGAATTTCGGCTGGATGTGGACCGTCACGATGCAACTGAGCCAGTTAGAGAAGTTTTCGAGGAAAAAGCGAAAATCCGAAGAGTAATTGAAGCTGAAGGAATTCCATACACTATGTTGTCATGCCTTTACTGGTTACTTCTTACGTAACCTTGCACAGATTGACATCACTGTTCCTCCTAGGGACAGGGTTTTCATTCAAGGAGATGGGAATGTGAAAGGTAATATACTATAGTTGTTTTTAGCTACGTGATAAATATATATAATTTATTTGGTTTACTTGATTCAGGAGCGTATATCACTGAGGCCGATGTGGGAGTTTTTACAATCGAAGCGGCAAATGACCCTAATGCCTTGAACAAAGCCGTGCACATAAGACTCCCTAACAATTATTTGTCCTTAAATGATATCATCTATTTGTGGGAGAAAAAAATAGGGAAGACTCTTGAGAAAATTTATGTTCCAGAGGAAGAAGTTCTTAAACAAATTAAGGGTCAGTAACAACACTCTTTTCAGACTTAACAAAATCATTTTTTATAGGATATGGTTTTAATTACATGTTACATCAAATTGATTTATAATGTTTCTGGTTTATTGCAGAGACTTCTTTTCCAAATAATTACCTGCTGGCTTTGTACCACTCACAGCAGATAAAGGGAGATGCAGTGTATGAGATTGACCCTGCCAAAGACCTTGAGGCTTCTGAGGCTTATCCTGACGTTAAATACACCACTGTTTCTGAATATTTGGATCAGTTTGTTTGATTTCCAAAATCTTAGGAACCAAAGCACTTTTATGATGTTATCACTCCGCAAAGTGCTTAATAAAACTAATGCAGTTTTCCCTTTTCATTCAGAAATGGCCTATGCTGGCCTTTTTGCAACACTACCATTGTGGCATTGTTTGTTTCGTGGTGGTTGCTTGTGTTTGTCCTGTTCTGAAGAACCTATCCACATTAATGTAATATTATACCTGAAAAATAATAATATAATCTGTGCTACTGTTTGCACATCATCTAGACATCTACGTTCTGTTTTAATATCGTTACATCTCTGTCATTGCTTGTTTTCTGCGTAACAACGTAGAGTTCGCTTAGAATATTATTTAAAGCGCACACCAGTATTGAATCACTATGAATCCAAAAAAGTATTGACTCTCAACTCACTGCATGAACAATCAAAATAATGGACATTATTTAAATTTATAAAAATATATATAACATGGTCTATGTATTTTTAAGGGCAGAAACACGATACTCTCCGAAACAGTCAAAAAGAATAAACACAATATATATATATAAAGAATAATCATAGAAACAGAAAATATTAGTTATTATTTTTCATTGTTCAAATTGTCAAAAAAGAAAACCCCCCTAATATAGTTACATAGTTAGAATTTAAACTTTTAAATAAGAGTTAATTAAATTTTTATTATAACTTTTAGTTATTCGGTATTTTTTAAGGATTTTTAGTTTTTTTTTATTTAAAATTGGTTATTTTTAATCTCTCATTTATTTTTATTGTTTAAAACTAATTCTTATCTTGCCAATTTTTAGCCTCTTATTTATTTTATATTTGAGACTAATTTTCTATAACAAAAATAAATGAGAAACTAAAATGGACAAAAACTTTTAGAAAGAATAAAAAATCCTGAGAGAAAATTAATGAAGTATTAGGAGTTTATGTCACCGAGGAAGACATTGGGACTTATACCATCAAAGCAGTGGACGATCCAAGAACCTTGAACAAAATTCTGTACCTGAAACCCCCTGCCAATGTTTTGACATTCAACGAGCTCATCTCCTTATGGGAGAACAAGATTCTGAAGGCACTAGAGAAAACATACGTTCCTGAGGATCAAATTATCAAGAGCATCCAGGGTCAATTACTGTCACAAATTCAACCCATTCGAATCTTTAGTATCCATCAACACATCAATGATTTATAGATAAAGATGGATGCTCTTGTTTGTCTAGTCTAGGTCTTAACAACAGAAAGAGTTCAATTCTCGGATCAACATGAAGCATGTTGGAAAATCATTGTGAACAATTAGTCCTATATTGATTAGGAGAGGGCTCAACATAAAGATATGTAAGAGATGTGATTCATAATATATGTGATGTTCGGTTCTCTGGTAATCCTTATCATTTAAGTAAATAATTGAAACATTCTTAGATCAACTCCTCTAATCATGGTATAATTTTCATCTCAGTACATGAGTATCTTGTTAGATCATTTTAGTGAAATGAAGTATCTCTAATTTTATGGTAAGATTGTTCCTTTTGCAGAGTCTCCTTTCCCTAAGAGCCTAGACTTGGCGGCTCTCCACTCAATGCTGGTGAAGGGGGATGCCACAAAATTTGAGGTTGACCCTTCTTTTGGAGTGGAGGCTTCTGAACTTTATCCTGAGGTGAAATACACCACAATAGACAACTATTTGGATCAGTTTGTCTGAAATCTAAGGAATGTGTTAACAGAAATTTAGAAACTGCTCCACACTTCCACCCAAGTCAATAAAACAACAGCCTCTGACCTCTTGTGTGTTAGCCAGTTGGCCATCTGTTTTCCTCAAAATAATCCCTCCTTACTGTACTTATAGTCTGTATTCTGTGCTGCTTTTTGCTAGGCTACACGTTGTTAAAAAATTCTTCTAAATATTGAAGTTGTAACTTGCATAACAAATTGTTTATCACTCGACTTCTTTGGCTTCGTTCATATTTTGCTTTGTGACAGTGAAGATTCGTCGTTCATATTACGTGCAAACCCGAGGAAGGATAGACGGTCTATATAATGATATTTTAGTTAACGCTTTATGAAAAAGAACAAAATGTTCAAGCACTTTCTTTGCCTAAATGACTTTAATAAAGGGATAACAATACAGTATATACTATATAGTAAATAACTTAACACTGCCGTTCTGTATCCTCGAAGCTGAATTTACATCAAAATTACATACTTGATTTCTCATGCAACTTTTGGTGCTTCCGATATCTTGCTCGTATATTTTATGGAAGACGAGTATGAGATACTTTGTGAAAAGAGACATTCATGTACCATATTCCTTCATCAAACAAGGATGAAAACACCACTTTGTTATTTTTAATTTGCATATTTTTTAAAGAGGAGAAATAAGTTACTCCAAGATTACATCTAATGAAGTCATCTTCATCTTTCATTTTTTTTAATCTAATGGTCAAAACAACGTGAAATCATCATCACATTATTGTAAGTATTGGTAAAAACTAAAAAAATGTATTGTCAAACTATGCCGCACATCACTTTGCAATACATTCTTGGTCCCTTTTCTCCCCCTCCATGAACAATGAGAAAATGCGATTGTTTACCACTTCATGGTAGGAAACAAAGTCAAAGGCATAATTGTCTATAATATAAACAAAAGAATAAAGTTAAATAAAAGCATAATTAATCTAATATAATCTATTGGTGAATTTAACCAAGCTCATTTTTAGAAGGCTTGACCAGGATAGAACAACGTTGATAACCAAGTAGGGTAATCTCGACAAGATACTCGAAATCCCTATGCAAATTGTAATCTACATCATCATCACAAAGCCAGAGGGGAAAAAGACAATATAACATATACTTCAGCAAAAACGTCAAATGGCTACAAGACGCATTTTTTTTCATCTACCCACGTACAAGCATGTTGTCACTATCGTTACCAACGCGTCTCATTTCGAAACCATCGTGCTTCTATTCCCAAGTCTTCTTTTTTCCTTGTGTTGGAAGATACCCTTTTATATCATTGTCACAAATTATCAAACTCGTCTTTTTGTCTGTCACTATATCATTACCACTCACGAGATTCCACCAAACCTCTTTTTAGTTTCTAAACTCATGAGAGCACAAACACCACTTTCATTAGTTGTTGTTTGAGTGTAGTTAAGGTATAACCAACCTTATTCATAGATGGATCTGTCACAACCTTATTATAACCGATTTCCTCAGACTCCAAGCTCAACCAAGAAGGGAAGAAGTGGTTATGAACCATCAGACACAGAGACAGAGTGGCAAGAGATTCCACGGCAAGAACGAGAAAGAAGAAACTTCACTTTAGAAGAAACAAAAGCATTTACTCTAATGAACAAAAGCCCCATGGCACTACACAGGAGGCACCCTTCAAGGTTTGAACATGAAGTATCATCAGCTTCAACAGCTTCACGAAGAAGACACCATAGTAAATCACCCTATAAGATGCGCGTAGCAGAAGAAGATGTTGCTGTTGCTGCATCATCATCTCCCATAACAGGTTTGAATACAAGGAGAAATATCAGTCCCTTGTCGAGACCTGACCTTGGAAGAACCGTGTCTCCTTTCAGGGAGCAAAGAAATAAGAAGCGACACTACAAGAGATCAGTGACAGCTCCAAGATTGAGGATTCAAGAGAGCAACAACAGAGGGAGAACCACTAATGAAATGGTTCATAAACAAAGAGAAGCTTCTCCTTTCAAAGCGCCTTCGGTTGGCAAAATCAACGAAATGATGGCACAGGTGAAGCTATCTAAAGATCCCACTATTGATTATTCATCAGTGCTCGAAAGCACTGATTCTATTCATCCGGGTGACCTTTTCTTTTCTCGCGAATGCAACGCCTTGCAAGCAAAGAATTCTTCGTTGCCAAGACGCATCCGGCAGTGTGAGTATTTCAGTCCAAGACCACCGGTGAACACCACCAGAATCCCATCTGAAAGCAAAGGAAATAATGGTGACATTAACATGAAAATTAATATCTTGTCTCGATCAAACACGGGTTTAAGTTCTGCGGCTCCGAGTAGAAAGGGCAGTAGCACTGGGAAGCCAAGTAGTGTAACAAGCGAAGCTAGTGGAAAGACAACTGCAAGCATGAAGAAATTCACAGCCAACAGAAAAAAGAATCAGAAAGATACATGGTTTTCTTGCATGAAAACAGGTAACTGTAGAACCACAAAAAAATCGCCCGAACGTCGACCTATTGATGAATCTTCTTTCATAGAGAGGGCAGTTGTAGTGGAAAGCCTTCCACAATTCTGGGCAGATAAACACCAACCTGCTTCACTTAATGGATTCATTTGCAATAAACATGAAGCTCAACTTCTCAAGGAATTGGTATGCTTCCAAAAACTCACATATGGTTCCCATTATATCCCTTGAATTCTTCTTATGTACAAAACTCAGACATAGTTCCATAGGTATTTTTAGTGTTATTTTTCAATTAGAATTGAAGTTTTATTTCAGTACCTTGATCAGATATTTAATACTAATATTTAATCCGTGAATTACTGAGTTGAGACTCTCATTCTGGTTATAGAACAATACTAAAATCACCTAATAAATTACATCTAAGTTTTGTTCTCTTCTCTTATTATTACTTGTATTTGTGTAACTTATGACTCAAGCTACTTTGCTTTTCAGGTGTCTCAGGGCTCTTGTCCTCATATTTTGCTTCAAGGACCCTCTGGCTCCGGGAAAAGAGAACTAGCAATGGCTCTTCTTCGAGAAATATATGGGGATGCATGTTGTAACGTATGTTTCTTCCCATAACTTTCCTTACAGATATGTTTTGTATTTATAAGCTGACTTTATAAGAGCCTTTTGCAGCTGTCTCATGATTTAAGACATTTCCCTATTCAGGTAGAGATTTCTCACTTTCCTAACTATAGGTTTTGATATATTATAAGTACAACTTGAAAAGCCGTTTATTATTATTATTTCAAAAAGTTACATCACCTATATTATTTACTACATTGACAGGACCAAAGGCTTAAGAAAGTATCTGTTCCATTAACATCCAGTTCTCATCACATGGAGCTAGATGTAAATTCAGAACCAAATGCTAAATATGCTTTAATGGGATTAATCAAAGAAATTAGCAATATATATGCGATTTCCCCTGACGTCAGCAATATTAATTTCAAGTCAGATTTTAAAGGTTAGTAGCTTAATTGCTCGTCTATTATACTTCCTAAACAGATTGATCCTTTAATGTGAGCCTAGCTAATGTGGCTGAGTTATGTTGATTTCAGTTATAGTTCTTTATGACGTCCACAAAGCAGTAGATAACATCCAGCACATTATCAAATGGATCATAGACCGCTATTCTGATATATGCAAATTAGTACTCTGCTGTGAAGATGATGCAGACCTTATAGAACCTGTGAAAAACCGATTCAAAGTTATCCAAGTTGATACTCCTCAAAATCACGAAGTAAGAATATAAAAAAAAATTGAAAATTTTAAAGTAAACATCAATCTGAAACATATCAGATGTTTATTTGGCTGTCTTAAATTGCAATTTTGGAAAAGATCAAACTTTCCTTCCATTAATATCAACCATCTTATAACTTCTAAGGAGTTATTTACTTTCAAAAAAGCAAAATTAATTAACACATACGAGCCTTAAACTATACAGATTATTGAGGTTCTTATTCAGATAGCAAAGAATGAGGAAATTGATCTATCCGTGAATTTTGCTGCAAAAATGGCTGCAAAATCTAAGCAGAACCTCAGAAAAGCAATCATGGCTCTTGAAGCATGCAATGCACACAAGTAAACTTCTGACTGGCAACGTATTTATTTTAACATTTCTAGAAAATTCTCTAAGAAAATTTTCTATAGAGACTAAATGGAGCACTATGATGGGCAGCTATCCTTTTTCAGAAGAACAACCAATTCCGGTTGGATGGGAGGAGATTGTAATAGAAGTTGCTGCAGAGATCCTAGCTAATCCATCATTTTCACGGCAAGAAACTTCTCTTTCTATCTTATGTTCTATAAGGGGGAATTAGAAGCTAATAACATCTTATAATTTGGGTTCTGAATACAACTAATATGCTTTACTTCTATTCTTTATCAGACTGGCTTATTTGAAGGCAGAAACAATATAAGTAGCATTATTGTAACTTTAAAATTGTCAATCAGATTATGGATTAAGTTTTTAATTTGAATTTTGTTATGGTTTTATCAGCTTACTCTCAATACGAGGGAAATTTCAAATGCTTCTGTTGGATTTTGTCCACCCGAAATTGATTCTCCAGGTAATGAATAAGAGTCCATAAATAATTTATTCAACTAACCGAAATACTAGTGCATATTATACATTCTGTTCAAACATGCAGAAACTCGTGGAACATCTCCTAAAAAGAATTGAGGCCAGCTTAAGAAGGGAGCTCTACTACTGGCATGCTTATTATGTGAGTTTCTCCCTCCATAATTTGTCTTAAGGTGATGGTATATTATAAAAGAGAACTTGGCACATTTCTAACACACCAGTTGTGTGCTCCTTCCCCATTTTCCCTATTATTCTAGATAACCCCTTCACCCCAATTTTATGTTTATTTCTTTTGGTAAATTAGTAACCGAAGTCTATAATGAGCAGGACAGAAGACTCCCACCAGGGATAACAGCTTTACTAAAGTTAGAAGGTAAGCATAGTAACCCTTCTAATCACATTTAAGCTAGCCATATAGATTGCCTAGCAAAAATAGCATAATATTATAGACTAATACGCACAATACCAAAGAGATTTAACTCAGTTGGTTGAACAGTGTGTAAACCCCTTAGTACTATCTTTGATTCTAAGGATAAAAGAAAAGACTAATATGCAGCATGATTTCCCTCAATAACCTGCTGAGACTATCTGTTCTGGGTGTAGTATTATTGACTAATATGCTCTTCTCTGCAGAATTCGTGGCCAAGTTCATGAGCATGTGCAGAAAAAACTGTGGCAGTCGGCAATATGTGTAGATTAACATGGATGTCATTAGAGGATGAATCCTCATTCAGACACAATTAAGAATGTCAACATCATATTCATATGAGCAGCACTACTGAATGTTTTAATTAGTAGAAGAACGTGATTCCGTATCCCCTTTGGAAAGAAAAATATTTTAGTAGAGATCATAAAGGAAAGTACTTAAATCAGATTATGTTTCACTTGTAGAACGCATACATAAAGTATTTAATATTGTTCAAGCTAAAAGTCAGCTTGAAACCCTCAAAGCTCATAGTGAAGTGTGAACCAGAGAGTTCGGTGAGCCTTAACATCGTGATATTGTAAAATGCTCTTTTCTTGGGCAGGGGTTTATTTTGCGTGAGTCTCGAACACGTGTTCACATAAAAAGCCTAAAAAAGTCCTCATTTAATGGTTCTACTCTTGGAAAACTCTCGCCAGTATTAGTATATCTTTCGTTCAATACTACATTATCACTTCTTAACTTTTTAGTCTGGCAACGTAGACGTTGTGTTGTGGCCACAACTGGGTCTGTTTTCTGCAGAAATTTAAATTGCCTCTTTTGTTGCAAGTATATTAAAATTTGAGAAGATACACAAGCTAAATTATTAGGGTGCTTGATCCACGTCAATTTCGAAGCAAGAAAAATTAGCTTTTACATTTCTCCTAAAATTTTGACGCGGAAATTTATTATACACATGTCTAATACGTGTAAACAAACGTCCACTAAGAATCAAACATCATTGACATATCTACATTTTAATCTTAGTACTTTTATTTTATCTTAGTACTTATCAATAATCAACTTCGGTAATTTTAAAACCTAGAGACTTAATACTAAACTAGGGAAAGAATGTAAGTAATGATACTGGGTAGTTTTCGCAGATAATTTTGAGAATAGTTAGAAAGTGAAATAATTTTAACAAAATTTGGATGTCAAAAGGAGATATTCTTTTTATATATTGATATAGAATTACTAGATAAATGACTCTACATTTTTATAAATGAAAGAAGAAGAAAGAGTAAGGTTGCATGGAAAATAAGGGGAACTGTGAGGAAATAGTGGGTGATTTTAGTAAATAGTTTCGAGAATAGTTAGAGATTAAATTGATAGTATTGACAAAATATAGACATCAAATAGAGGAGGTTTTATTTTGGAAAACCCATGTAAAAATAAATAGAAGTATTATATATATATATATATATATATATTGTTATAAATATTCAAAATATAAAAAAAATTATATTTAAACTTATTTAAATTTCTTATTTACTTAACTTACTTTGTATTCATTTAATTTATAAATAAAATTATTTGAACATAACACACCATATATTTTTAATAAGATTAAATAGTATTTAACATTAAAAAATAGTTTTATTTAAATAATAATTTTTAATCAGCAGCCAGCACAGAAGAAAAAAGTTGTGAAAAATTTAGTATTCTTTGGCCGCAGCCAGCAGTCAGCAGTGATTGACATGTGACGTTGTCCGAAATCCGAAAATTCAGTTTATCCATCCATAGCCGTCTGATGGAAACCCACTTTAATCAGACGACACATATTCACTCATGGACTGGCCGGTTGCCGCTGAACCGAGTGCTATATACATTACCCGTTTCATTCTTCACTTGTTTCGCACTTTCTTTCACTCGCTATCACCACCTCTGAATTCTCTCTCATCTGTAAGTTCTCTAACCTTTTCCACCCCAATAAGCCAAAAAGGTTCACCATGCTACTATTTTTTCTGCTTTGCTTTTCATCATTCGTTTTTCCATTCTCTGCACCGCCCTCGTTGATTGTTATGCTCCTTCTTTTCCTTTTTCTTTTGTTTCTCAATCTAATGCAACCTCAAAACGAAACAAAAAAGTAATCACCATTTTTCAGATATGCTATTTTTTAAGTTCCCCAGGTTTCTTTTTACTTGATTCTGTGTTTGTCAATTTCGGTCTTTATTCCTCAACAGCTACGTCTAATTGAATCATTTTTTTCATGTGACTATATACCTTGTAGATTCATAGGTCTTTTGGAATCAATGCTTTTAAGAAACTGAGGTTGATTCTTCTTATTGTTGTTTTGATTGCAATGAATCATAAGATATAAGGTTGATTGGTGGTTGGAAAGAGGACTTAAGGGTGGAGGGAGAAGGGGAAAGACGTCTTGGGTTTGGATTCTCCAATAGTCCAATTGACATTTCTAACCAAACTAACAAACTAACATTTGGTGTAAAAAAAAAACAAGAGAGAGTCTTAATGATTTTGATTATTGATGGTGTCTTATTTTGTGTGTGATACTTTTGATGCTTACGTAGATAAGTCAACATGGCTCATCATGAAGATTCAAGTGCATGGAATTCGAGTAAACCTCACCCTAAGCTCAATGAAAGAATTCTGTCTTCTCTGTCACGGAGAACTGTTGCTGCTCACCCCTGGCACGACTTAGAGATTGGTAAACAGACCCTAATTGTTTTGGATTTTATTTTTTGGTCACTTTTAATTATAATGAAACATGGTTCATTTTTTCAAAGAAAAAACCTATTTTGTTTGTTTTCTCCTCAATGATGGAGGAGTTCCTCTTTAGTTTTTTCAATAAGACATCTTTCCACTGATGTAGCAATATTTGATTGAAAACTATCCAATGCTTTTGTCCACATGCAGGGCCAGGAGCTCCAGCAGTTTTCAACTGTGTAAGCTTTTACTCTATTGTAACTTAATCGCAATTCTTAGGAAAAACTTTATCAGAAGATTTTTTGCAACATCATGACCATCTTAGTTTTGGGTATTATTTAATTTATTTCTGGCAATCCTTCAAATATTTAATGTTCGTAGTGAATGCAGCTAAAAAAAGTACTTTAGCTTTAACAAGGATAAGATGGTAATGAGATCCTCATTTTATGACTTGAATTGAGGTTGTGCTTAAATAAGGAGAAATCACTAGCAGTCTGAAACTTCAAATCTTACATTTTGCCTACATTGATTATTCCATTGAACTCTTGTTTCTAGAGAAATAAATCGATTTCAATGGCAGGTGGTTGAAATTGGCAAAGGCAGTAAGGTTAAGTATGAGCTGGACAAGACAAGTGGACTTATAAAGGTGTGGTTGCCAATTTCTTATATTGCTCTTCTTCCATTCCATATGCTTGATGTATTTGGAAAATATGAAAGACTTTCTTTTAATAGGATAGTATTCTCATTTACCATTTCAAAGTTTATCATTGCTACCTGTCTGTACTGAAGCATAACCAACTCACTAACGAATGTTCTGATCAACCCAACTTAGGTTGATCGTATTCTTTACTCATCAGTTGTCTACCCACACAATTATGGTTTTATCCCAAGAACCATTTGTGAAGACAGTGATCCCATGGACGTGCTGGTTCTAATGCAGGTAGCAATGCTTAAAAAATTCGTGTTTCTGATGTTGAGCAGAAAATGTTTGTTTCCAGCCAAAATTTCAACTATATTAAAATTTGAACTTTTATTCCGAGAAGGAACCCGTGCTTCCTGGTTCCTTCCTTCGTGCTCGTGCTATTGGACTAATGCCTATGATTGACCAGGTAAAAGTTGCCTCCTCCTTGCTTTCTGTTTTTCATTTGCATTGGGACAATGAAGAAGTGAGGGTCTATTCTGAAAAAATTTAAAAGGATACCCATTAAGCATTTTAATTATTTAGCTGATTAGTTAATTATTGCTCCTCTCCTAGTGGTAATGTATTGAACATCAAAGTCTATTGAATTGATAAAAAAACATTGCCCTACCTTGTTAGTTGATATGACATGCTGAACTTTGTCACCATTAACCTTTCAAACCCTAGTCCAATTTTAGCTTGGACAGTGTTATGATTGAGATGGAGGTTCATTTCTTGGGAGCAATGAAATAAAATTGAAGGTTGCGAGGGACATTGTTAAATGTTTGTCAACACCGCTATAAGGAGCCGACTGCAACTTATGTTCACTTTAAATCTCACTTGTCTTTGAACATTGCATAATTCGAATAATTTTGTCACCACTTAAAGTACAAATTTGGAGAAAATTTATATTTTCTAACAAATTCTGATACAGGGTGAGAGGGATGACAAGATCATAGCAGTTTGTGCTGATGACCCGGAGTTCCGTCATTACACAGACATCAAGGAGCTTCCTCCACATCGGCTTGCTGAAATCAGAAGATTCTTTGAGGACTGTATCCTGTTATTTGCACTAATACATAAACCACATGCATCTCTGTACGTAGTTATTGACAATTAATGATTAGTTTTCTTTTACAATAAAGCCTATAGAACGTTTGGGCCAATATAAAAACTCTTACTTTCTCATTTTCTATAAAGTCTAATGGATTACCAAATACACTCCAAGTCTCCCATAGGTTTTGATGACCATCTAAATAACTTTCTTCTATCAATGCTATCAATGCCACATCTCCTGGTTTCAGTGGTTTGCTGCATGTTTCCTTAGCTTGTCACACTAGACAAGAAGAATGAGAACAAAATAGTTGATGTTGAAGACTTTCTACCAGCTGAAGCTGCCGTTGATGCCATCAAGTACTCCATGTAAGCTATTTTCCTTTACCGTGATTCAAATTGTGTCTATTTTTGGATTCTTGGCACTAATTTGAATGATTATTTTATTTTTATGTTTCCTTTTGCAGGGACTTGTATGCTGCTTACATAGTTGAGAGCTTAAGGCACTAACTTCTTTAGAAACTGAATAGCCAATTTCAATGATCTCCAATTATGTAAAATGTGAATGAAACTCCATAAACATTCTGATTTCGGTGCCGTTCTGTTATGGAACTAGTGCTGCCTCGGTTCTTGACACAACAGTGTCTAAAACTTTCTGCTTTGGGATGCGGTTGTACTGCCGCTCAATAATGAGTTCGTTTCTAGTATTGAAGAGTCCTTTGTTTGGTATTGGAGAAATAGTAACACATGAACGAATTTTCAGTTAAGCAAATTCCTCCAGTTTTATTGTAGGTTTGGTTTTACTTTGATAAAGTTACAAATAATAGTGTGTTTTTCCTTAAATTTGACATGAAAAGATAAGACACTTGGATTGATTACGTGTGTCCTAGTCGTATCACATTAGTTTTAACTTAAAACTCAGTTTGGTTTAGATTTTGAAAAGAAAAAATAATTAAAAGATTTAATTCACATTTATTTTGGAATTAGTATTTTAAAGTAAAACTGTTTTGAAATGTAAATGTACGTATGTTGTTAAAAATTTACTGGAATTCATACTTGTGTGTGTGTCTTGTTCTTGTTTCAGTTCGTAAATTTTTTATTGTTCTTCTTTTAGTTCATGATGTTCACGAGCGTATTCATTTGTCTTCTTTTTTGACGTTCACGAGCACTCTGTTTTTTTTCCTGTTCCACAATTTCTGTTCACGCTAAATTATGCTTATAAGTGACCACTGGACTTTGTATATAGGTTACTTTTTAAAATTATTTATTTAATTTTGATTGTTTATTGTTGTCTATTTCTGAATGAGGTTTCAATGGGAGACTAGTTTGAGATCATTTATGATTTTTAAAATCATTTGTTTATTATTGTTGATTAAAATAGTGTTGATGTTTGGGACAACAGGAAACACAATAGATGAAGTGGAAATCATTTGTTTATTATTGTTGATTAAAATAGTGTTGATGTTTGAGACAACAAGAAACACAATGGATGAATTGGAAATCATTTGTTTATTATTGTTGATTAAAATAATGTTGATGTTTGGGACAATAGGAAACACAATGGATGAACTGAAAATTATTTGTTTATTATTGTTGATTAAAATAATATTGATATTTGGGGCCACATGAAACACAATGGATGAACTGAAAATTATTTGTTTATTATTGTTGATTAAAATAGTGTTGATGTTTGGGATCACATGAACATAATGAATGAAAATGTTTATTGAGAATCAGAATTCAATTCATATGTATGTTATTAGAACAAAGGATAAGAGGAAATATGTTAACATTGCGTACCAACAAAGTGGGTATAAAGTTGTATTTACGTAAAAAATTAAAAAAGAAGCAAGAGTATTAAAATATTTTCAGGTTGAGAAGAGGAAGATGAGAGTATTTTACACATAAATGTTTATTAAAAGTCATGTGACTAACATGTGCCTAATTTATATTAGATTATTAAACGGTATTTAGGAAGGATGAGTGTAAGTATAATGTGAACTAAACAATTAAAATATTTTTTGTAGGGTGCAAAAAAGAAGAAATATCATGTGAAATTTGATCACAACATAAAAGATGCGAGTGTAATTTACTCTTTATGATATTATTTAAATACAAAATAAGTTAATTCATCAACACTTCTCAGTTCCTATACCGACTTACCAATAACTTGGGACTTTTATAAGCTTTTATATTTTGATTTTTATCACACAAATATCCCTTTATTTAATTATTTACTTGGTTATAGAAGTTAGAGTTTTTGTAACTTGTCCCTTCCTATTATATCAACTTGACCAAAAGTAAATTCTAATGTCCTTTTAAAAAAAAAAATTCTAATGTCTTTAAATTATAAAAATAGTCAATTGTGTTTTGTTTATCAGTTTAAGAACGAGTTTAATTATATTTTTGACTATTTCAACATAAGTTAACCTAAACTATTGCAATTATACCTTTTTTATAATTGCATAAAACCATTTGCAATTACGAAAATGTTATGATGTGGTCCTATTATAAATGTCACGATATACAGACATATTTCATATTAATATTTGTCTTTTTTATTTTATTTTACAATAACAATATCGAAATTAAAACTTAAACCTTCAAATATACTATCAAAGCCGTGTCCTAATTTTTGGTGTGAATCCTATCATCCTAAAAAGTCGTATATTATATTTAAAAATCAATAATTTTCATATTGCTTTGTCAACTAATTATTTAATTGAAAAATCATGCCAATAACACTTGCCTTTTAACAACAACATTATTTCTTTCAAAAATGCCGTTTTTTTGTTCTAACAACACTTGTTATTTATTATTAAAAAATGCTCAGAGGAGGTAAATCTAATTTCTAAATCTAAGCCTTTTTTATTTAATTATATAAAATGAATGTAAATTGTAAAATGATTTCCAAAATTTAGCAGTGTTGTAATTGAAGAGGGAACAAGATTAGGTGGCGAGTGAAGAACATAGAAGCGAAGATCGGTGAAGGAGTGAGGTACCATCAGCACTGCCACTGCCACTGCCACGACTACCAATAGCAGAATGGGAACCTTGGGCAGAGCTTTCTACGCCGTCGGATTTTGGATCCGCGAGACCGGCCAAGCCATCGATCGCCTCGGCTCTCGTCTCCAAGGCAACTACCTCTTTCAAGAACAGCGTAAGTTTGACTTTCACTTCTCCATTTCCATTTTATTAGGGTTTCATTCCAAACTCCATTAATTCTTATTTCGGTTCGATTTTTTTTCAGTATCTAGGCATCGACCTCTGATGAATCTGTTCGACAAAGCTCCCTCGGTTCACAGGGATGCATTTGTGGCCCCCAGTGCCTCCCTCCTCGGCGATGTCCACGTTGGCCCAGCTTCCTCCATTTGGTATGGATGCGTTCTCAGAGGTAAACCCCCATCGCCACCGCAGCTGTTTCCAATTAGTTATTTTCATTGACCTAGGGTTTGTTTGGTTCATCTGAGATTAGCCTCACTGGAAATGTGAAAGTGGTTTAGAAATGAATCTCTAATTTACACATGTTTGTACAACAACAGAAATGTGGAACGATTTTAAGTGAAAATTAGGTTCTAAAGAGTAAAATGTGGAACAATTAGGTTCTCTAATTTAGAGACTTGCCCTATCAGGTACACTATCAGTGTTTGTCATCTAAAGAGTAAGTGTGCCAGATAAGACGGTGGCAAATTTTATGCTTTAACAGAAATGTTAAATCTTTGACTAAGGCTTCTAATATGTGTTTTTTCCGTAAATGTCAAAGTGTAACTCTGATATATCTACACACTCACCTTAAATAATGGAATTAGTAATCCATTGCTTACTAAGGGTATGTTTGGATCCAAGCTTGGATGGCTTCAACTTGAGTTTAGGATTGGTCGAACATAAGTTTCTCATTTACCAGGATGTTTGGCTTTGTGTTGGAAACATGATTCCACGTTTTAGACTCAAGTCTCATTGATTTCATTAATAATAGCTTTTTCATCGACACCAATGTGAGTCCTGATATTTGTTCCATATATGATGTATCCCTCCAAGTCTATGGTTCCAAATCCTATGCGGCAGCATCCATTTTATAGCTTATTACTCCCTCCGTCTCTAATTATTAAGATCATTTTCAAAAATTTGTTTATCTTTTTTTATAAGACCCTTTTCTAATTTCTAAATACATTAATTAATTTTTTTCCTACATACCCTTACTTAATTATTCTCTCTTCAAACATTAATGAAAAAGAAGTGGATAGAGAGAGAATAAAATGGTAATTTTTGAATGATAGTATAAATAATTGACAAATTTAATGCGATAACTGCTTTTCTTAAGGGGTGTGAATTAGTTGAAAGGATTTTATAATTAGGGACGGAGGGAGTGTAAGAGAAATGCCAGAAAGGTTAGGTCCCTTCAGTTTTACCTAGAAAAACTAAAAGACAAAGATAATAATGATAAATTTGAAGTGACAAAAGAGACACTTATGCACCACACTCCAAAGACAGCTACCATTACTATTATTGAAACTTGTTTTTTTTTTTGTTATTGTATCAATACTTTGAATATTAACATAAAAATAATAGTTCAAGATTAGCTGAAGTTCTGTTTCCTGTCAATGTTAACACATTTTCTCTTTATTGTAGTTGTATGTCAAAGTTGTGTTGCAGTATGAATTATTTCTCTTATTTGTATCTTCTCATTTGCTACTTTCTATTTGATTGTTATGCATTTTATCAAGGCTATGCATTTTATTTCAAAATAATGAATTACAATACAAGATCTCTCTCTCTCTCTCACACAATATATATAAAACTACTACGTACCCCATTATTCGGAGATTCCACGCTATGCACGGGTAAGAGGAAGAGATATTGTACGCAGCTTTATCTTTGCATATGCAAAGAGGCTGTTTCTGGATTTGAACCCATGACCAATAAGTCACCAAGACACAACTTTACCGCAGTGTCAGGGTTTACCCTCAAATATATATATGCACATTAAAACCCATTTTTGGCAATTATTCACCCAAAATCAATTTTGATTGCAAGTTTCTAAACTATTTTGTATCAAAGTCAATTTTCTAATATATTTTATCTAAACATAAATCGTGTTACTTCAGGCTCATCTTTACTTAGAATAATTCAATAAAATCATGTTGATTCAAAATTAACTATACAAATGCATATCCATACACACTATGCATTTTCTTTTTCTTTGGGTAACATAGGAAGGACCACATATTTGTGGCCTATTTCCTTCACTTTTCATTGCTTCAACTCACATTCCATGGAATCTGAAAGGTCAACTGTTGTACCTCTCTTATTGCTATGCTGTATGCATGTACTCATTATCATTTTATATGCATATTGATCACTCAATATCTCGGGGTTGAGTACTGATATATCCCATCTTCCTCTTTCTGATATTTGCACTTCTTTTGCTATTTTCTACCTTTAACTAAACGGTATTCTTTGTGTGAAGGTGATGTTAACAGCATTACTATTGGATCTGGAACTAATATACAAGACAATTCTCTTGTTCATGTTGCCAAGTCTAATTTAAGTGGAAAAGTCTTGCCAACTATCATTGGAGATAATGTCACTGTAGGTGAGTGAAAGTGATGAATTATCATTTTTGTGAGTGACTTAAGCATTGTTTTAGTGTGAACTCTATCTAAGGTTTGGACAATGATTTTAGGTCATAGTGCTGTGTTACAAGGATGTACTGTTGAGGATGAGGCATTTATTGGCATGGGTGCAACCTTGCTTGATGGTGTATATGTTGAGAAACATGCCATGGTTGCTGCTGGAGCTCTTGTCAGGCAGAATACAAGGATCCCATATGGAGAGGTTTGTATGAACCTTTTGATTTCCTTTGGAGAGAATGGGAAAGCACTTGTTCTGCTGTCTCTCTGTCTTGAAAATTGAAATTAAATGAAGTTTCACATGTTATGATTTGTTAGAATTATCAATGGATGTTTCAGAGCAATCGGGCCTAAATTAAAATGAATGGTTCAAGATGTGTTCATCTTATTTATTTACATCAGGCATGGGATTATCATTGAATCTTTGATTTAAACTGAATGATTGCTTTTAATTGCAGGTTTGGGGAGGTAATCCAGCAAGGTTCTTGAGGAAGCTCACAGAAGATGAAATGACCTTCTTCTCACAATCTGCCTTAAATTATTCCAATTTGGCTCAGGCTCATTCTGCTGAAAATGCAAAAGGACTCGATGAGACTGAATTTGTAAAGGTTCTTCACAAGAAATTTGCTCGTCATGGTGAGCAATATCATTCAGTGCTAGGTGGTGTTCAAGAAACTCCTACAGAGCTTAAATCTCCAGATAATGTTTTGCTAGACAAAGTTCCCAAGCCTTAGTTTTTTTTCTTTCTTTTATAGTATCTTTATGTGCGATTTTCCAGAGAATGGCTGCTTTTGTTTCCTGTTAAGTTTGGAGAGCTCACACTGTTATCTCAAATATCAACACATGCTGCACGAGTTGGCATGTGGCTTTGCTCATCTCTGCTCAATAAGAAGCCTTACTTTTTGTTTCTTGATAATGACTACAATGGAACAGTTTGGTAATAGTTCAGTCATCCAGGGACACACATCTACGGTTTTACAGCACTGTAGTTGGGCATGTATTTTAAAATAAAGAATGTCAATTCAGTTGTGCCGGTTGAACCTGTATTTTCATGGATTATGATATTTCTTTTCTTCGTCACCTGCCAGTTATACCTCTGCTGTCTAGGATGTTAATCACCAGTGTTTTCCCCTCCTATCCTTTGTTTGGTTCAAAGGAGAGGAGAAGAGAGTGTTCATGTTATTTTTGAATTGAAACTTCAATCTCAATATAATATTTTCATGATTTTGTTAACATTAGCTGTTAAGGCTGTTTTTAAGTCATTAAAAGTATATTTTTTTATTGGAAAGGTGTTCATTATACTTTTATATTTTTAATAAAAACTTTCAATTTTTAACAATTTAAGATTAGTCTTGATTATTATTTTTTTAAGTTGATTAGTCTTAATTATTATTGTTTAAAAATTTGATAATTTTATGATGCATGGCTTTATTATTACAAATACTTGGTTTTATTATTATTACAAATATAAATTAGAATACATGGTTTACTTCTTTTTGTTAGAGGATAATACATTGTTTATTCATAGAGAAAAAGGGTTATAACTTGGTTTTTAGAGGATAATAAGTTGATTATAATTACATCTAATAAAATAGTTTCTGGCGTAGCTTATTGGAAATAAAACTTTTATTCCATTGCCGGGAATCGAACCCGGGTCTCCTGGGTGAAAGCCAGATATCCTAACCGCTGGACGACAATGGATATGTTTTACTGTTCTGACATTGAAATATAGTTCATATTTATTACTGGTTTTGCAAAATAATTTCAATACTTTTTAAAGACAATTTCAATACTTTAAAACTACTTTGATTGTAATATTTCGTTAGCATGCATGCTTAATATATGCTATAGTATTGCGCAAAACAAGATCGAAAATCAACTAATCCTAATTATTAGTGATAATTGGAAAGTATTCCTCATCAAACTATAAATCATTTTTCCGGTTTATTTAACCGACTAAAATTATAATATTTTTATTTGATAATAGAATACTTACTATTTGTTTATATTTCAGATTTAATAAATATATTTTTCAATAAAATCTTCCCCCGTTAACTATTAAAAACTATTATAAAGTAAAACACTAGTTAAAATGGGCTCAGAAAATAAACTAAAAGTTAATAATATAAACCCATCTATTAAACAAATTTATTTTGAGCAAACCAACTTATTAACTACTAAGGTTATTTGACAAATGCATTCCATGCATAATGTTGATCGAATACATTTGAATTTCAATTAGAAGGTAAGAAACAATTCTGTTAAGTGAATAATAAATTAAAGAAAACGTAATATTTTTAAAAAAAAATTGAAAATTTAGAAAATATTTCTCACAAAATAAAAAATATAGAATCAAGAAATATTCTAATGTGGAGAGTACAAACCTAAACTGATCAATCATCATATACTAATGGTAAATTTATTGGAATTGAAATTCTTGCATGACATTGATCAAACTTTACGAATGAGCATATTTTGATATAAGGTCAGGATTGATCAAACTTCACCAGTGAGCATGTTTGGATATAAAGTCAGGATTCATATTTTTCAACAAATCAAATAAATAAGTGGTTTTTTTTTAAGTTGAAGCATGTTTACAAAATGAACGCCCAACTGAACAGGTACTTACATTGGATTTATGCAATGCTGGCATACACAAGAACACAACTTAACTTTGAATAATGCATGGGTTGCTATTCGCTAAGGCATTGATTTAATTTTAGCATTATGAAAGAAACAACTTGATTAGTAAGGGCAAGGAAAACGAGGCCATGAGCTTTGCTAGACGTGACTCAATAGTGAATATAAAGTGGCGAACACAAGGGTCCCCCATTAACTCCTTTTTTAGGTTTTGGCAATTGGTATGAGGCTTGTACCAGGGTCTATATTTGATTTATTGATTTCAAATCTTCTCAACAGTACTAACAGCAAAGATAATCATTTGGGTCAAAATGACATAATCACCCATGGAGCAAAATACTCGTTGGAATGAATTGGTTCACCAAGGAAAAGCAATTAAACCATTTGAACATTAACTTTTTTCTTTCACACCCTAAATAACATCTTCAAATCTGAGTAGCAAGAAACAACTTTGCATATGGATGATGGTGGGTACACGAGAACAAGTATCCCAATTGAAGCTAAGGAATAAGCTTTTTTTTTCTACGGTCAATGTTTAGATTTCAAGTTCATGACTGATATTATTATGAGCTACGATTTTGTTGTGAGTAAATAATTTGTTTAATGCCTGATTAAACTATGCATTTGTTGATAATTTAGTTGTAATATTTTTTAAATAATAGTTTACAAATGTGTGAATGTTATGAAAATTTCATTTTAAATGTTAAAAATTTAGTGTATCTACATATCATTCAATACTATTTTAATTTAATATTTAAGTTGAAGTTAAAAAAAATCCTATGTCTATTTTTTTAATGTGTTAATATATACAAAGTAATTTTATTTACACATTTAAAATTATTTTAATTCAAAATTTCAAAGACTATTTATTATTTAAATAAAATTATAATATTTCAAAATCAATTCTATCGATCAATACGTCTATAAACAAGGAAAAGTTTATTGATTATTTTTTTTTTTAAAAAAGTTGATTGAGACATTTACCCCCACACACCGTACAAAGTCCAAACAAACAAATCCAACTTCAATTATATAACATAGGATAGGACGGTTGCGGAGTGTGCACCAGCATCACCTTTGTTTTGTCTGCATGTTTTTAATATAAAATTAAATAAATGGGCATGGATCTCGCTTCATTTTGTTTGTAGCAAACAAGGATTTCCCAAGATTCCAGCCTACATCTAGAACTACAAACATTGGTAAATTGTATTATACGTCTTTTAAAAAATTTTAAGATAAAGATAGATAAAAAAATATGTAATATATAAGTTTGTAAGCACTCTTTTAAGTACGAAAAATTTCTTTGCCTTTAAAACTGAAATGTGTACTGTGAAGTTCTCTCCCTAAATTTTAACAATAAAAAAATAAAAGCATGTACTAAAATAATTAATAAGATAGAAAAAAAATAAAAAAGTAATGTTACAAAGTTGTCATAATAAAAAATAATGTCACTTCTATTCTTATTCTTAGTTCTTGTGGTTGTTCAACTTTTTTGTCCATCCTATTTATAAATATTTTTTCATTATATTTTGAAGATCATTTATCATAGATAAACTTATCATACACTTGATAGTAAGTGACTTATAATTGGATTATAATTTTATTTTTTTAGAAATAACACTTTTTCAAAGATATCATTCATTATTAGCTAACATTTATTACATATCACAACATTTTCTGAATCTCAATTCATATATATTTATTGAGTTTCTTTCAAGATTTTATAATTTTTAACCATATAAAAATTTGTATATTTTAACTAATAATAAACTCTTAAATATTTTAAAATATTAGCAACATACCTTCAAATAGTAGTAATTTTTCTAATACATTATTTTTTTATTCGTTATGATTTTTAAGAAATAAAATTAAAATTGTAATTTAAAAAATATGTTACTAATATTTTTTAATTGGTAATGACATTCACCGGTTTACAACTCATACTAAAACTTTTTTTTTAATAAGAATTGAATATACATCGACTATGTCCATTTGTAAAAAAAAAATTATGATAATTATAAAATATAAAATATAAATATTAACGAAACAAACTTGCCGGTATAATGTATTATTATTTATTTATTCTTTTAATAAATCACAGGCCTATATTCCAAGACCGTTGCAATAAAAGAAATATAGTCTAAGACCGTTATCGTCATTTTACGCTTCATCTTTTATGTTTTTAATATTGGAATTTCACGTTCTGTTACCGAAACAGTCTCTGCACACTACACTGAACTCCATTCACAGAGGAAAAAAAGAAAAAGCAGAAGCATAAGGAAGAAGAAGTAGAAGAAGAGAAGAAAGAAATGGCGCATTCTCGGCAACAGAACATGGCTAGCTTCACGCTCTCCAGCAAGATCAACAACAACAAAGGTAGTAAGAGCATATACGACGACGTTTACGGAGGTCCACCCAAGTTCGGCGTTTCGAGCCTCTCCCCTCGTTTCGAAGACTACGGCGAGATTTTCGGAAGCTTCCACACCCCACGCGCCTCTTCCATTCCGCTCCTCGATCTTCCCGCCGTCCACGACGCCGATGCCTTCTTCGATCCCCGAAGCCACGCTCTCAACTACACCGAAGTTTTCGGTGCTTTAGATTTTGCAGTTCCGTACGAGAATTTGTTTCGCCACCACACTGCTCTCGACGGTGCCTCCGAAGAAGCAGCCTGGTAATGCCAATGCTACTATCACTGTTGAAGTTACTTAGCTCACAGTTCGTGATCTCTTCGCATGTTGCCTTTTCTTTTCTGTGAGACGTAGTGTAGAGGATTGGAAGCTGTGTTGCTTGCTGTTTTTGATGTTTGACACAATTAGAGTGAATTAATGACTTTGATTGAGGGAAATTGTGACACGTGGCTCAGGATGGGGCATTATTCTGAACTTGTGATTCAATTTAATGAATTTTTGGGCGTGGAATATTAGTTCGTCTGTGATGAAATTGGGGCCGCTTGGTTTTTTAGGATTTTGATCTTTAGTCATTTTCGTTTTTTCATAAAACAGGATTGGGATTTGGAAGTTTAGGGTGTTGTAGAATGTAGATTAACTAGTGAAGTAGTGAACTATCTATTTGGAGTTTTTTTTTTTTTTTTGGTGTAAGAAATATTTGGAGTTTGATTAATGTAGAATGCACTCCCTGGTATCTGTAATTCCACGTGTTATGCTTTGAGGTATTTTTGTACGTATTGTAAAAATTGCTTAATTGCATTCGATGCAAATATAATTCTGCAATATAATTACGATTTTTCATCATCTACAGGAGTCTTGCAGAAACGGACTCATTCTCTGGAGAGTCAGATCGATCTGCAAACAATCAAAGAATGCCGAATGGAGATCTTTTCCATTCTGTTGACGGTAATGCAGGGTTTGATGTTTTGTATCATAATAAGGCCAATGGTACAAGCAATGAATGTAAGTCAAAGGGGAAAATTCACATGACTGAGCTGCATGCTCTTCCTGGTTTCAGTCAAGTATATGATGAAACCACACAATTGCATCAGACTGATACATCCTTTGAGGATGCTGATGATATTGATGTTGATATGGAATTTAGTGCAGACAAAGTGGAGGGAAACCGCCCAAGGAAAACAATAGCACATCTGTGCAATTTTACCTCTGGGGAACAGACTTTTGATAGTGATCTAAATATTCAAAATGGTGGCAGCAGAAAGGATTCTCATTCCAGGGAGATGTTCATAACTGTGTCTGACATCAACCTCAGAAGTATGCCCTCTCAAGTGCCTCCCCCATCTCGTCCACCTCCTGCACTGGATGCAAAAAAGCGGAGCATGTCTGGATTTCATTCAAACGGCGGGCTGGTTGTTTCTGAAGAGACACCAGGTGCTGGTTCACCACCTTTCTTTAATGTGGAGGATCATATGAATTCATCTGCTACTGCCTCTGCTGATGCTATGAAAGAAGCAATGCATAGAGCAGAAGCAAAACTTAGGAGTGCCAAAGAATTAAAAGAGAGAAAGAAAGGGGATTGTGAAAGCCATTTAAAATCAAGTTATGATGCAAAAATTAATGAAGCAAATATGTGTAAGGATATAACTAGATTAAGTAGTTTGAATGATCATACATTTCAGGGAAGACATTCAAAAACAAAACTATCTGTCACAGATGACAGGCAGAAACTTAAGAAAGCTTCCCCAGAAACTCTGGACAATTTAGAAGGGAAAAGAGTTTTAAACATGTTTGAGGAAAAGGACAAGATGGAATCCAGGTCATCTCAAGAATCTGATAGAAGTTCAGGACTTGGGACATGGAAAGATGAGTCTGAATTTTTTGAATTGGTGGGAATGGATGAATCAAGAAGGGTAACTCAACCCACAAAGCAGAGTAAGGATTTGGTGCAAGGTACTGAAACCCAAAAACATGACCAGATGGAAAGAGAAGCATCTAATGTGCAAGAAAAGCATAAACAAGTAAAAGCAAGTGCAGAAAATTACCAAGGGGAGGAGTACGAGAAAAAATATAAAGCAGCAAAAGAGGCTTGTGAACATGATGAAAACATTATGAAATCTGAAGCATCTAATGGTAAACAGAGGCAAAGAGAGCAAATGAAAAAGGAAAAAATGGCCAAAGTATTTGAGGTGGAAGACAATGAGAAGAGTATAAAAATAGTCCACCAGCATGGAAAAACTGAAAAGAAAGTAACTGAAGCTGACCAATCTGGAATCATAGAAGACATGTGTGAGATGGGACACGGAGAGCATAAACAAGTGGAAATCCAGAAACCCAAAGAAGTAGATAGACAAACACCAAATGAAGTTCAGCTGACCATGGGGCTTAGGGAAAACGAGAAGAAATTCAAAGAGGTTGAAAAACAACAGCAGAGTGGGAAAAGGCATAAGCAATCTGAGAAAATCAAAGAAAATGGAAAAACAGAAAGAGAAGCTTTTGCTCTAGAACAGACTGAGCATGGGGAAAAGCTGAAAGGTTCTGTGGAGCCAGAAGATATGGATGAAAGATCAAATGTGGCTTTTGAACCGTATTACACAGAGGAAAAAGAGGTCTGCAAAAGAGAAAATGAAATGAAATTAAAACTAGGTAAACAGATTCAGATCAAAAAGGGACTGAAAGAAGTTCATGAAAGAGTAGAAATTGAGAAAAGCCTCAAAAGTTCTTCTGAAAATGAAGAAAGTGATGATGGCCTAATACCTGCTTTCAGGTGGGATGGGAATCAAAAGCAACTTAGAGAAGACTTTGAACTGGAAGTAAATGAGATAAGACTGAAAGAGGCTTCCAAGCTGAGGGAAAATGAGGCATATGAAAAAGATCAAAATAGAAAGAAATTTAAAGATGTTTATGGAGAAGGAAATAGACTTCAAGAAGCAGGTGACAACAAAGGGATTCAGAAAGTTATGAATCAAACTCCAGTGCAAGAACATATTAATGGGATGTTGAATGAGGCTCAAAGGAAAAAAGCCACTGAGGGCACATCAAGCCAAACATTAGCAATGGAAGGAAGTGTAGATGTATCAAATGAGAATAGTCACCTGGAGCAATCTGAGAATATGGAGCAAGATGTAGGTGGAATGGAAAAAGATAAGGGATTGAACAAAACTTTTGACATGGAGAGGAGTGAAGAAGGGGGAAACATGAAGAATGCTAAAGCAACTGATGAGACCAGGGAAATTGAGAGTGACGAAGATCTAGCAGCTCAATCAACCTCCATTCATGAAGAATTTATTGGAAAACTGAAGGTATCTAAAAAATCAGTTGCTGACCAAGATATTGGAAAGATGAGAGCGAAATGTGAAGTTGGAGAAAAGAAATTGAAAGCGATAGGGGTGAAAAATCAACTGGCTAATGAAAAAATCAGAGCACCTGAAATGACTGCAGGAGATGCAGAGCATTTAGGTACCCAATCAGAAAAGGAGGGAGACACAGTGACAAAGGCTGATAACAGAAGCACAGAAGCAACTGGACCTGCTACAGTACAGGAGACTGTAAATGTCCAGAAAAATGCCCAGTGGTTTCATGTTGGTCAATCCACAGAAAGCAAAGCAAAGAGTACTAATGAAACTTCTTCTATAGTGAAAAATGCTGAAAAGATAGGAAGAGAGTCAGAAAAGGATCATCTTACACAGATAGAAGAGGAGGGGGATAGAGAAAGAGAGCGAGAAAAAGACGTTGAGAAAGCAATGCTGGAGGCTGAGAGGGAAAGGGAAAGACAAAAGGATAGGATGGCTGTTGATAGAGCAACTTTTGAGGCTCGCGATAGGGCATATGCTGAAGCTTGTGAAAGGGCTGCATTTGAAAGAGCAACTGTGGAAGCACGGTACAAGGCACTGGCTGAGGCCAGGGAAAGACTTGAGAAGGCATGCACTGAGGCCAGGGATAAGTCAAACATTGATAAAGAAACTATAGAGGCAAGATTGAAAGCAGAGCGTGCTGCAGTAGAAAGAGCAACTACAGAGGCTCAAGACCGAGCCACGGAAAAATTAAAGAATGAAAAGACTGCATTTGAGTCCAGAGAACGGTTAGAGAGATCTGTATCTGACAATTTTTGTGGAAGACAAGACTCTTCATCCTCCGTGAGTATCTTTTTAAATCTGCTTTTGATAAATTTTGACATTTTTCAATAAATTTCTAATGAATTAAAGGACAGGATATGCTGGATCCACAGTTTCAGAACTTAAGCTCTTCCACAGGTTCCAGACATCCATATTCAGTTTATGGTGGTATGTAAAATTCAACACCCCTGCAATGCTTTAGTATGTACTCTCGTTCAACATTTTACTACATCCTGCTATATAATCTTAACTACAACTTGTACTTTGTTTGAAGCTGCCTCTTTTTCTGAGAGATCAGAAAGAGAAGGTGAGTCAGCTCAGAGGTGTAGAGCTAGACTGGAGAGGCATCGCCGAACAGCTGAGCGTGCAGTAAGATCTTCAATCTTTTGATACTCGCATATAAATGCACCTAGATAGTAACATAATGATGAATTTTCTGGAAATTTCAGGCGAAAGCTTTGGCAGAAAAGAACATGCGTGACCTTCTAGCTCAGAAGGAACAAGCTGAAAGAAATGTAAGTACTCATCCATATAATTTTTCTGTGTATAAATTGGTGTTTCTGTGTTTCATTGATTACTCAAGTCTGGAGCTGTTTGCAGAGACTATCAGAGACACTGGATGCTGAAGTAAGGAGGTGGTCAGGTGGAAAAGAAGGAAACTTGCGTGCCTTACTTTCTACCTTGCAATATGTAAGTGAAAATATTCTGAACTAGGCTTATGCTGCTTCTATCTCCTCTTACTCCGAACTTCTCTTTGATACATTAGTAATACAATAGGGTGTGGCATGTTTAGGTCAAGGAGATGAGTCTCAAATAAATGAGAAATGTATGTATTGGCATGCTTGATCACAATGTTTGTAACTTCCTGCAATTTGAGACCTTTTGAGTTAGGATGAGCATCCATCCAGTCTAATCTAGACTGATAGTTTTGAAGTTGCAGAGATTATGCTGTCTATATAGAATTTTTAACTTTTTGACCTTAACAGATCCTTGGGCCTGATTCTGGGTGGCAACTAATCCCATTGACCGAGGTCATTACTTCTGCTGCTGTGAAAAAAGCTTACAGGAAGGCCACCCTGTGTGTTCATCCTGACAAATTACAGCAACGTGGAGCAAGTATTCAACACAAATACATATGTGAAAAGGTTTTCGATCTTTTGAAGGTATGTAATGCATGCTATTGCTATCTTTCACTTTGTTGGTTTTGTTCATTTTTTATTTTGTTGCAAAAAAATGTCCTATACCTAGTATGGATAAGGAATAGAAAGTTGTTCTTGGTTGACTAAGTGGATACTGGATAGCCGGAAGGTAAAATATTTAAATTGACCACTTTACACAGTACAACAAAAACATGAGAAGGCGAAAAATGAAATGTACTTGAATCCACCAAGCACACCAAAAATAAGGGCATTATCAATTCATAGGAGTAGGGGATCAAGCTTTCCCGAATGTTAGGTGCTACTAGACTCTTAAGGGTGTGGGTAGGTTGGCCTATTTATGTTGGAGCATGTCGGTAATTGTCATTTTTACAGGGTCTTAATTCTTGTTTTATGTGCTTTCCATTAGAAATGTTATAAAACTATTTATGAGCATTTATGTAACCGTGTTGGTTTCTTGATAATTATTCATCGACATATACAACCAAACATCATTTGATGGGTTCACCTTGCAGTGTATGTTTTTCTCTTTTGGTATAGTTAGTCATTGTCAATGTACAATCTCACGTCATTTAATGACAAAGCTTTGTAGTTTGATAAAGCTTCATATACTTCATTAATTATTATACTTTACACGTACTTCAGGAAGCTTGGGACAAATTCAACTCGGAGGAGCGGTAACATGCCTGGCAGCCAAGGTCTGTTTTTTTCTCCCTCCCTGTCTCTTGCAAGTGTGTATAGAAGCTTCTTCACCTTGGCCGGGTAATTCCTTCCCAAAGTCCACAGTCCAAACTTCCAAAACCTTTGTAATTATTTTGTCATAGTCTATGTTCTGTTGTAATAGTCTCATAAGTATTTGTATGTATGAAGAAAATTTCTGCCCATGGTATAGCAAGAAAAAGCAAATAGATATAAAGCAGGAGGCTATGACTGGCTTTCTGTAAGCAAAATTGGAAATTTTTGTTACAATAACATTTTAATCAATTTTAAGAGTAAAAGGACCAAGAAACTGAACAAATTAGCTGGCTGCTGCCAAAGCAAACGTTTAGCAAGAAAATATGTTAGATCATACATTAACCTACTTGACCATTGTTTTAGTGGTGCAACATTTGCTGCTGTTCATGTTATTATATATCTTATATAAACATCGTTAATTGTTAAAATTGCAGTCAAATGTAGTTCCATGATGCATCCAGGTTTAATCGGTTTTATTTGAAATTGTTAATGACCCAATGCTAATTTAACTACTTAAATTCAAGGATGTTAGTATAACATTAGTGGTTTGGTAGCTTGTATCAGGTTAGGTTGAAACTTTATTGTTATTATTGTACAAAGAAAATACTTTTTAAAATATTAGTTTTCTTACTTTTTCTCTCCTCTCGTTTCCCTATTTCCTGTTTTGGTCTGACGAAGCATAAAACAAATGGATTTCGTCCTACTATTTCCATTACGGATTGTTTGACTATCGATTTTGTGACTCCACAGGGACATAGAAGCCCAAAATTAAAGTGTCACAACAGTCAGAAAATAAAATAAAAAACTAATACTCAAGTCCCACCCCCACCCAAAAAATAAGGACTTTTTTTTATATTATAAAATTTATTATTAATCGAATTAGTGTTAATTTTTCTTTTTAAATTTAATCAACAATATACACATGAATAATATAAATACAAGACTAAATTAAACTTTCAGACTCAAATTATATAACAATACATAAATAATTAAAATGAATACATAACTATATTTTTTGGAGACCTACACATTTGTTAACAACTAACATCAATTTCAATTATTAAAATGCATCCTTCCTATTTTTTTTCCTTTTTATTTATTTATTTATATATGGTTTTGGGAAAGCATTTGACCCATGTTAAATTTAATAAAAATGTAAATTTAATATTTTTTATAATGTGAAGTGATAAAAACAAAATAACAAACATCATATTAAAATTTTTAGAAGTCATTAATAGGAAAATGTCCACCCATCAATTTTTCAATGGCGCACGTGCTAGTGCTTGAGTGTGTAGGTATGTGCTTTCGATATTTCACCAAACAAAGTCGTTAATGCATAACCAACGAAAACCTTAAATTGCAGTCAAGAATGGGTTGCCATACTCAAAATGATTGGAAAGTTGTGATGCCTATGCCTTAAATTCTGTGGCTGAAGTTACTTTTCACTTATTTCAGTCTTAAGCGTTCTTTTTTTTTTTTTTTTGGAAAATATGTAAATATGTATATTAACCAAAAATGATATACAACTACACGGGGCATTCCCCGGTCATACAAAAGGCAAAAAGGCCAACGAAGGACATTACTTGCTCAAAAAGCAAATGTACAATACCAGATACACCTGAAAATAACCAAACAGCAAAAATACATTTGCTAGTACAAGTGAGTCAGGTGAGCAAACCTCATCGCCCTAAACTTAATCCTATCAACCAAGTCAGCTAATACAAACGAATGGTTATCAAAAAGGATGCTATTTCTGCAGCTCCAGATGCAGAAAATAGTGGTAGCCAAAGCAAGACAGCGGAACTTCCCTCGGATGCCCGATACTGCCCTATGGTGCACCAAGGCATTCAGCACTCCCTGAAGAGAAATGTTATTCCTGGGATAATGGGCCCAATTCCTTATATCCGTCCAAACCCTTAGAGTGATACGGCATCTGAAAAAAAGGTGATCATTAGATTCTGGATGCTGTCTACAGAAGCAACAAAGAGAGCCCTTATCAATAAAAGGGGCCTTATCCAGCGTGGGAAGCTTATGAGAAGCCGCCAGCCAAAGAGTGAACGCCTCCTTAGGAGGATTAGCCGAATTCCAGACCACTTTTGCCCAAATCTTGTTAGGCTGAAAAGACCTGAAATATTCATAGGCAGTTTCAGCCTTGAAACCTCCCTGCTGTACCCAAGAATTCAAAAGAGAAGCAGCCATCTCCGGGCTTCCCTCCTCTACAACCAGGCCATCCTTGATGCTTCCCAGCCTTTTCATGAGAGCGGAATCTGATTTTGCTGTATGGAAGCTCCACACCGAACCACCCTTGAAGTAAAAGTGGCTGACCCACTTCACCCAAAGGGATTCTTTTTTCTGAAGCAAAGTCCCAAAGCACCCTGGTTAAGAGAGCCTTATTCCAGGTTTTCAAGTCATGCAGCCCAAGGCCCCCCTTCTTTTTTGGGGGTACATACCACTTTCCAGGCCACAAGAGGCTTCTTCCTCCCCCCATCGCCTATTCCCCACAAAAAATTACGACAATAAGCTTCAATCCTCTCAATAACAGTCACCGGAAGGGGGGAAGAGAGCCAACCAGAAGTTTACAATCCCACCAATAACACCTCTAAGCAATTCCAGCCTACCAGCATAGGAGAAATGCTTGGAGTGCCAATTCTGCACCAGTCCTCCAATCCTGCTGAGAAGGGGAGAATAATGACAGACGTTCAACCTGGAGGCCATCAACGGAATGCCTAGGTACCGAATGGGAAAGCTACCCGGGCTAAAACCAGTGAGAGCATACAGGTCAGCCATAGTGATATCATCCACTCCCGAGGTGAAAATGGCAGATTTGCCATGACTGATAGATAGGCTTGAGATGCTGCAGAAATAAGCCAGCTTATTAAAGATGGTGGCTACTGATGGATAGTCCCCTCGAGAGAAAAGAAGCAAGTCGTCCGCAAACGCCAGGTGAGTGATGTTAAGGGGGGCACAACTAGGATGAAAATTATACAGTAGATTGTTCTTCAACCCATTGAGGTCTCTGGACAAAAACTCCAAGCAGATGACAAACAGATAAGGAGATAAAGGGTCTCCCTGTCTGATGCCCCTCTTTCCCTGAAAGTGCCCGTAGATTTTACCGTTAACAGCAAGACTATACGAAGTGGTGGAGACGCACTCCATAATCCAGCCAATAAACCGACTCGGAAAACCCAGGGCATGAAGCATGTAATCCAGGAACTCCCAGATATAGAATCGTATGCTTTGTGGAGATCAACATTAAGCATACATCTGGGGGAGTTTCTCTTACGGGCATATTTCCTAACCAGCTCTTAGACCAGGAAAATGTTATCTGCCATACTCCTTGCTTTCACGAACGCCACTTGAGCTTGATCAATTATAGAGTCAAGGGCTGGTCTAATTTTATTAGCAAGAACCTTTGCAATTATCTTATAGATTACATTGCAGCAAGAAATAGGTCTAAACTGGGTAACCCGAGAAGCGTTGGCTGCCTTCGGGATAAGAGCTATAATAGCATGATTAATTTGTCTAAGCAACCTGCCTGAACTGAAGAATTCTTGCACTGCTGCAACTACATCATTGCCTATGACTGACCAAGCCTTTTTGAAGAAAAAAAGCGTTGAAACCATCCGGCCCTGGGGATTTATTTATGTTAATCTGGTTAACAATACTGGTGACCTCCTGAGCTGTAGGCAATCTGACCAATTCTGGAAAAAGATCAACAGGCACCTTATTGCCTTGTAAGCTATCTTCCAGAGAAGGGAGATTCGTACCATGCGAAGTCCCAAGCAAGGAAGATAAATATTTCACAAATTCATCACCAATTTCCTGCTGAGACCCCGTTCTGCTTCCATCCTCTCTATAAATAACCGGAATTAACTTTGCATTTCTGTCTCTGCTGATGAGAGAATAAAAAAATCTGGAATTCCGGTCAGCCTCCACTAAGTACTTATTCTTAGTTAGCTGAGCTATCTTGCGGGATTCAGCTAACCTGAGCTCATTAATAGCTTTCCGAGCA
>CM023951.1:5951820-5985811 GCA_013407115.1 Glycine latifolia
CTGCTTCTTTTCATAATCCTGCCTCCTATATTGCTGGTCCTGCCTCGCTGGTTGACAGCTCCTGGTATCCAGATTCTGGTTCCACGCATCACTTGACACATGATCTTGGTAATCTTTCCTCCAGTTCTGAGTACAATGGTTCTAAACAGGTTCATATAGGTGACGGCACAGGTATGCACATTCAACATGTTGGCACCTCTTCTTTAACATCCTCCAATACTTCTGTTTCGTTTAAACTCAATAAACTTTTACATGTTCCTAACATCACAAAAAATTTAATCAGTGTTTCTCAATTTGCCAAGGACAACAATGTTTACTTTGAGTTTTATCCTAATTCGTGTTTTGTTAAATGTCAGGTCACCCATAATATTGTTCTTAAAGGCATACTCAAAGATGGTCTCTACCAATTTAGCAATGTCTATATTGATCCCATATCATCTGTTCCCCAATCCCCTATTTCTTTGTACTCTAAACATGTTTCTTTTGACCTATGGCACCAAAGATTAGGCCATGCAAATTCTAAGATTGTTCTTTCTGTTCTCAAACAATGTAATTTTCCTTTTTCTAACAGTAAATCTTTAAATGTTTCCTCTATTTGTGAAGCTTGTTGTTTGGGAAAGATTCACCAATTACCTCATCCCATATCACACACTCAATACACAGCTCCTCTTGATCTTGTTTTTTTCGATGTTTGGGGCCCCTCTCCTATTGCTGGTCAATCTGGTAGTAGATATTATGTTCTGTTTGTGGATGCTTATACCAGATATAGCTGCCTTTACTTGCTGCAAAATAAATCTCAAGTTTATCAGGCTTTTCTACAATATAAAGCTATGATTGAAAACCTTACAGGTCTTAAAATTAAGTCATTTCAAACTGATAATGCTAAAGAATTCACTTCTACCAATTTCACTACTTTTCTGCATGCTCATGGTATTACACATAGGCTTACTTGTCCCTATTCTCATCAACAAAATGGTAAGGTTGAAAGGAAGCATAGGCACATCACTGAAATAGGTTTAGCTCTTCTTGCACATGCTAAACTTCCTTTATCTTTTTGGGATGAAGCTTTCTCCTCTGCTATATATATTATTAATAGACTTCCTTCAATTGTCACTCATTCCAAATCTCCTTTTGAACTTATTCATCATAATAAACCAGATTACTCTTTTCTCAAGGTTTTTGGTTGTAGCTGTTTTCCTCTTCTTAGACCCTATAGTAAACATAAGCTTGACTTTAGATCTCACAAATGCTTATTCTTGGGATATGCTGTTAATCACAAAGGCTACAAGTGCCTTTCACCCACAGGTAAATTTTACATTTCTCGAGATGTCATTTTTGATGAATCTGAATTTCCTTATCTAAGTCTTTTCTCTAACAGCTCTACTGATTCTACTATATTTGCCTCTGCTTCCATTCCAAGTATTAGTGTTCTCCCTAACCATTCTAATGCCTCTTCTATCACACCTCTCACCACAGCTTCCTTACCTCTTTCTGTTATATCTGACACTACTAATACTTTTTTCTAGTTGTCCTTCATCAGGTCCAGAGTCTTCTCCTGGTTCCAATCTTCAATCTACTGATACTGTTACTCCCAGCATCACTGCTCCTCCTATTTCTTCACTACCACCTCATGAGCAAAGCATTCACCCCATGCAAACTCGAAGCAAATCTGGCATTCACAAACCCAAAACTTATGCTACAGCCTTACTCAGCTCATCATCTGACTTTATCAACACTGAACCTGAAACTGTTTCTCAAGCTCTTACCTGCCCTCATTGGCAGCAGGCTATAGCAGAAGAATTAACAGCTCTCAACAAGAATGGTACTTGGGATCTTGTTGCTCCTCCTCCTCATATCAAACCTATAGGCTGCAAGTGGATTTTCAAAATCAAACGCCAACCTAATGGTACTATTCAGAAATATAAAGCTAGGCTAGTGGCAAAAGGTTTTCAACAAACTGAAGGACTCGACTTCAATGAGATCTTCAGCCCTGTTGTCAAGCCTTCCACAATTCGTCTCATTCTCTCTATTGCTCTCACTTCTGGCCGGGTCATCCGACAATTCGATTTCAATAATGCTTTTCTTTGTGGTACTCTACAAGATACTGTCTTTATGCAACAACCAGCAGGTCTGACTACTACTCATCCTCATCTTGTCTGCAAGCTCAACAAGGCAATCTATGGCCTCAAACAGGCTCCTCGGGCTTGGTTCAACACTCTAAATCATACCCTTCAACAATTTGGTTTTCAAAGCACCAAATCTGATGCCTCTCTATTTGTTAGAATTACCTCTCTCTCCACCATCTATATCATTATTTATGTTGATGACATTTTAATTACTGGCAACAATCCCTCAGAAATTTCATCTCTTATCAGCCAACTCAATTCCATTTTTTCTCTTAAAGATCTAGGCCCTTTACACTTCTTCCTTGGTCTTGAAGTTAACTATCCCTCTCCTACATCTATTCATTTAAGCCAAACCAAATATATTACTGATCTCCTACAGACAGCCAATATGTCTTCAGCCAAACCCATGCCCACTCCTATGTTGTCCAATCAAAAGCTTTCCTCTACCGGCAGCACTGCCTTCTTTGACCCTACTCTTTACAGATCCATTGTTGGAAGACTTCAATATGCCACTATTACTCGCCCTGATCTTTCCTTTGCTGTTAACAAAGTTAGCCAATTTATGCACAAACCCTTGGATAGCCATTGGAAAGCTGTTAAACGTATTTTGAGATATCTTGCAGGCACTCTTACACATGGTCTCACCTTTCACAAATCCAAGGATTTTCGCTTACTTGCCTTTTGTGATTCGGATTGGGGTTCGGACATTGATGATAGGAAATCTACAAGTGGTTTTTATGTATACTTTGGTTCCAATCTTATCTCTTGGTCTAGTAAGAAGCAGCATACTGTCTCTCGGTCTAGCACAGAAGCTGAATTTCGCAGCTTGGCCTCAACACTAGCTGAAATAAAATGGCTCCAATCTCTTCTGCAAGAACTTCAGATTACATGCACTACTCTCCCAACTGTTTTCTGTGACAATGCTAGCACAGTTATGCTTGCAGCCAATCCTATTCTTCATAGCAGAACCAAACATTTTGAAATTAATTTATATTTTGTTCGCGATATGGTCATTCAAAAGCAGGTGTTTGTGGAGCACATTCCTGGAACAGAACAAATTGCTGACATCCTTACTAAACCCATTCCTGTAGTTGTGTTTCTTCGATTCAAGGACAAACTCAGAGTTACTTCGTTGCCACTGAGTTTGAGAGGGGATGATAGATATAAGCCAAGTTTAGTTTGTTAGTTAGTTTTGTTATCTTTTGCTGTTATATATATCAGCTGCATCTCTTCCTTATTGTAATTGAACTACTTCTCTTTCCTTTCTTTGTAATCAAGTATATTCTTTTTGATCTTTCTTGCTCTTCTCTTCTCTGGGCCTGATACCTTTCATAATAAATGCATTTTGAAGCAAATTGTTGTTTTTTTACCCTAGTGCAGCTGGTTGTAGTAGTATGTCGACGAGGCAACTATTTGCTTGATAGCTGACTGACCCTCCAACGTATTAGACAACTCTTGTTTCGTTCTTATTATCATGTCACATGAACCTTCTATAATTATAAATGGAGTATTTTTGAAGATCTCGAGATAAAGTAAAATCATGATATAAGAAAATCACTCCTCAAGAATATCGAAAGATGCGCTAGGCACGAAGATAAGATGAGGAAGTTGACCTAGGAAATGAATGATCACACTTGAATTTTTTTGGGTAGGTCTCCATAACCCTAGAGGAAATATATAGCAGAATAATTATAAAAAAAGAGTCAAATCCGCAAGCACAAGCGGGATGCAACTTAAAGGCTAAAATTATAAATTTTCTTATACAAAATATGCACATGCTCCGTAAATATAAAATGAAAATGCAAGAATTGATTTGGACATGTCTGCTTAACGAAATTGAATTCTGTTTCTGACACCAGTTTAGGTATCAGGTGATTTCGTTTGGGTTTCTCGCGAGACGGTTTCTGTTTTATTATTATTTCCTGAGTTTTTTTTTTTTTGGAAATGAATATGCAAAAATTATTGTGTTACATACTTTGTTTTAAATATGTTCAAGGAAGGAGGGAAGATGGCATGATATTTTGTTATTAGGAGTTTCTCTTTAACAAGAGAAAGAAAAATTGTATTTTTCCTGCCTATATCAACTATGCGTCAAATTTGATTAACTGGGAGATTTTGCGTTTTGGAGTTATTTTTATCTCACCTGAATTTAATTTTTTGTCATATGGATTTGGTTTGGGTTGGGGGAGACAATAAGCCTCCCCTTGTCTCTCTTATTTTCTCATTCTCTACAGAAGAACAAAGCAAAATTCAATTTCGTTAATTTATCAATTATTCAATCGTTAGTTAGTGGTAGTTATTGCATTAGGGATTTGGATAGATTGCTAAAATTCTCATATATTTGGCTTTATGTTTGTACAGCATTGCCGACTTTTACTGCCATGGCACTGGATAGGTTGATAGAGCCGGGAGCTTCTAAGCCAGCTGATAAATCTGCTCCAACTTCAATGCCTGTGCCAAACTCGCAGAAGCTGGAGAAGAGTACTAGTGCGCCCGCCAAGAAAAGTAAGGTTCCTCAGCCTCCATTGAAGCCGGCACTTTATACCACTCCTGAAGTCACACCACTTCCCGATGAATATTCGTTGTGATGACAATGATAATGACAAGAGCTTAGATGCTGTTGATACAAGTTCAGCTGGTGACCTCCAAGTTACTTCTACAAAGCCTGAACTTGTTAAAGAGGAGAAGGTGAATGGTGTTTATGATTGCCAACTTGATCGGAGCAATGATGTTGACCTTGCAAATGGACATAGAGAAACTGGAAGTGGTAGCTTAACCAATGTTTTATTCAAGGAAGAGCCAACAGCATTGAATTTGGATAAAGTTAGACAGGTTGAAGACTTTTTTGATCCACAAGACTCAATGAGTTTCTCTAGTAACACGGAGTTTTATGATGCATGGGAAGGTAAATTGGGTTAACTTTGCCAATTATTTACGATGGAGTCTGTGTCAATCTTATTGCATATTCATTTCCTGCTCATATAGGGGAGGAAGAGAGGATTATTAGGATTATTACTTTTGTAATGAAGTGTCTTGGAAATATTTCATGTCATAAATTAGTTTACTTGGCTCTTCTCTTCATGTAGAATTATCTTCTGAAGGCATGTTGTTACATTTCATGATAAGCAGATAGTGGAGGAGAGAAAATGGAAAAAAGGAAAAAGTGGTTAATATTAGGTTAATACTCAAATGAGTAAACCAGTTACAAATGAGTAAAATCTTGACTTATATAGCCACTAATCCTATATCTGTAATACATGTCTCAAAATTCTACACACGATATTGAAGCTGAATTGCGTGAAATAAGGTTAAGTCTGTTGGTGGAGATAGAGAAGCGAAAGCGAGCTGAAGAATTCATCAACAACATGAGAAGCCAATAGGAAAGTATTAGGCAAGGGTTATATCAATCAGGAATTGTTTTTCCTGCATATCTTCTGCCGCTGCTGAGGATGATAAGCAGCTGATTTCTGATCCCGTGGAAGATCTATGTCAACAAGTTTATATTGCTAGGTTCGTATCAAATACCATTGGAAAAGGAATTGCCAGGGCAGAGTTGGAGACAGAGATGGAAGCTCAACTAGAGGCAAAGAACTTTGAGATTGCTCGACTTTTGGAACGTCTCCACTGTTATATGACACAATGAATAGGGAGATGTCTCAGACGAACCAGGAAGCAGTATGTGAGACTTATGTCATTTAATTGGTCTGGGATTGTTTGAATCAAAGAAACATCAATCATTGTTTTTTTCTACATTTAACTGCATATATCCATCTAGCTATGGTAATTTGATCTGTTAATTTATTTTTCCTCATTACATAATCATCATCCTGCTGTGCATTTATTTTGATTGGCACGATTACACACCTAGGCAGATGCTGATAGACATAAGTTTATGTGTTGATCAAGTATTCTGGTCATACTGTGACTGTGGTGTGGTTGTTTTGATGACTGTTCAGTGTTCAAACTTGTTTGTCCGTGGGTTGTCCGGGGATTTTTATCAGGTCGCTCCAATCTGCTGAATGGTGATCAGTGATTTAAAATTATTTATGGCATTCCCTCATCCCACCGTCACAAAAAAATAACAATGATTTGAATCATTATATTCTGGATAGTATGAGCTTAAGGCTTGTATGGATTATTATTCCTGTAATAGAAAAAATCTCGAACACATTTGCAGCCATTAATCCTTATTGAAACATGTTACTATTGCAAAGTGTGCTTGGAACGTGTGGTGGTGTTTGACTATTTAGGTCCTTCATATAAGTTCTTTATGGTTCTGATGTTTCTTTAAAGCTTTAACTTCGTATTTGGTTTGCTTGAATGACTTCTGAATATTAGGTGCATGGAATGTTTTATAAAAAATATTAGGCGCATGGAATAACACATTTGTAGGGGTGACAGTTGTTTACTTGCTAGTGTGGCACTAATTTTATACTGTTTTGATGTGATATCTTTTGGGAGGTATTTGTTATTGGTATTGGTGTAAGAGAAAAAACCTCAGCTCTCATTTGTGAGCAAAACCTGTGTTTTTTTAAACTGCTTTTACTTCTAGTGAGTCCATTGTCCATTGACCTCTACTGACTAGATGATTATGCCCTAACATCCTATTAATATATAATTATAAACATCAGGGAAATGGCTGCTTATTAGTTGGCATGGGTTCCTTGTTCCCAATATAAAATATGTCCCATTCACAGACCCCATGTCATAAGATTTCTCATCATGCAAAGTTATAAGGGAGAGTCATTATATGCACAAACTTATTCTTGTATATACAAAAATGCTGTTTTCATATTTGAACTCTTCACCAACTAATATCCCATTCTACTTAGCTTGGTTAATTTGTTACTCATTTATGCTTTTTGCTGTCTTGTTAGAGATGGCACGGCGTGAGTGGCAAAGGAGCAGCAGGAGGCAGAGATGGATTTGGGGCTCCATCACAACTGTAATTGCTCTTAGTACTGCAGCAACAGCATGGTCTTATCTCCCAACGGGTAAAGGATCATCCTCTGTTGACCAAGATCTAGTTCCTGAACATGATGACACACAGCCAAGTAGTTTACCACATAACTACTAACTGCAACAACGTATTATGATAGGAGAGCACAATAAAAGTTTTACATGCCACCATGTAGTCAATTTACCTCTTTGATCAGTTGCAATTTTCTGGCATTCTGAGCATGGTGCTCAATTTAGATATTAATGAACTTGTGCCTTCCTCAGGAAACCTTGGTAAGTAGATCAGTGAAGTGCTTTGGTCCGTATTGTTGAGAAATATTCCACATTACTAAACATGCATCCGAGGGGTGTTGGCAGTTTTCACTTGGAAATTTTTTACGATTCGTTTGACCATCTGATCCATCTCATGATAAATTTTCTAAGCCTGCTCCTACGATCATGCAGTAAGAGAGAATTGGATTGACATCATCTGATAAGGGAAATCTGTTGAGCAATGAAGAATGTGCTAGTAGAATTCTGGCTTGTTTTTTGTTTCTATTTTGGTTGCTCGTTGGTGAATTAGCGTATTGGTAATATACAGATTATAGTAATTCGTTGACACCACCGGTAGACGTAGGTCGCAGATGCCTTATTGCTGACAGTAATAAGTAATAACCATATCAGCTATTGGTTTAATGGTTTTTTATGTTAGTCAAATGTATTTGAATTTTCCAGAAACATGCACCCGAAAAAGGCTGCCCTTTCATGTTTTAACAGTAGGTAAGTGAATTTTTTTTTAAAAAATATTTGTCATTTATTGAATACCTTTTAATTGTTGTTTTCCATAACCAGGTCTCAGTGAACTGGGGATAAAACGTTGATAATCTAACAATAATTTTTATTCATAATTTAGTACTCCACTAAATATAATTGGGTTTAGTTTCCGTGTGTGCACATGTTAAGAGTTCAGAAATTTTAATTATGTAAATCTTACAATTAATTTGATTTTTTTTCTTATAATAAAACAAACTATCTCAAATCTTTTCTCCCTCAACTATCTATCTCTATTCTATTCTTTTTTGTTAAAAACGCATTTTTTTATCTCTTATTTGTTCTATTTTAATTTTCCCTCCCTTATCTCCCATTTTTTAAAAACTCACCCATACTTGTATAGTAGAGACATTATTTATCTTGGGCAGTGGCATAGGATTTTTTTTTTTAAGTCTCTAAATCTTTATTGTATATAATATATCACTCCTAATCGGTTTGCTGCTATATAGTATATCGCTCGACACATAGTAACAAAGTAGTACTGTAAACAAAATTAGTTTATCATTTTTTAAAATTCTTAAACTTTTTAGTTTTTTATTGTTAGCTCTTAAAATCTTTTTTAACTGATCAATATTCCTAAACTTTTTTTATTTAAAAAAATTAAGAGAATAAAATCAGTTTTAAAAAAAAAAAACAGTTGCGCAGAAACAAAATAGATTTCCTCGTACCCATGAACTTTTTTATCAGCTAGCGCTAACTAAAATGTAATCTAAAACTAAATAAACACGTACCTGGAATTCAACATACAGAACTAGAATCCAATATACAACTTTAGATAAACACGTAATTGAGATTCTAAATACAAAACTAAAACTCAATCTAAAAAGGGAGATAATTGGAATAGGAGATAAAATGAGTATTTTTCTTGTTTACAAAAAATGGAAGATTTTTTATCGCAAAAAAAAGAAGATAGTTGGGAGAGAAAGAGATAAATTGTTATTTAAAAAATAGGATCAAATTAATTTATAAGATTAAGACAGAATTAATAAAAAATTTAAACTAATGAGTATACTAAAATTCTTAACATGTGCATGTATGCATTTAGCTAAACCCATTATAAATTTATGGGGTTCTCAAACAAATTTAAGCAGGCTTGCATAGTTTCAGATGTTATTGACAGAAGTCCGTGAAAGGCTGAAAGATGATAAACTTATTTAATTTTGTTCTGGCAAATTTAGCTGACTACAAGTTTTTGTGGAAGCATTTGTCTATAATAGCCTTGTAAAACAATTTTCTTTAGAGTTGTGAGAAATATTATTGTTTTTAGTTCAATAAGAAAATACTGTAAGTCTAAAAAAATTTTACAATAGAAACTAATTAAAATTTATTTTTGTTATAATTTTGAAGGAAGTGATTTTTTATGAAAACCAAATTATTTCATTTCATGAAATTTGATGTGAGACTTTACCTCACGCTTGTACTGATATTGGGGAGATTTATACTTGAGTAATCAGGTAAGTGAATTAAACACGACATTTTAACTCAAAATCTTATGAAACCAATTAAAAATTATTTTTGTTATAACGTGTGATTTTAATTCACATTTTGTACTCCTAACATTATTATGATATATAACATTTTGTGTTTGAAAGATAGTGTGTTAAACTGTTAATGCATGTACTATTTTTTTTGTTGCTGCTTTATCAGTCAGCAAATAGAGGAGTATGTGATTTGGGCTTTCTATAAAGCATGAAAACATGGCTTGAGATCAACAAAAGAAAAGAAAAATGTAGCAGATGCTAAGGGCTGATTTAGGCCGTTTAATAGAGGTTTTATGTTTGGGAATGGGGACTTTGAGCCTAAGAGCTCAAGTGCTGTAGAAGGAGAGTTGGATTGATTAGTGTGAGATGCGAGTTTTGTATGGGTTTAAGGTTTGTGTTTATGGAGACACTTACTTAGCATAAGGGTAATGCTTGATTATCGTTACATATTATAGTCCACAAGTGAGTTGTAGCAATAAGAGTGTGTGTGAAGTGGGGAAAGTAATTTTTAAAGGGATTTAAAAATCCTTATTATGAAATTTACTGTTTGGATGTTTTATGAAAAAGAATTCCAAATTATGGGAATTTTAATTAGAATTTTGGATGACTAAAAAAGAGGAATTTCAATTTCTGAGTAGTGAGAGAGAATTTCGAAATTATATAAAATTTATAGCTGGGTTCATTTGCCACTGCTGGAAAGAAAGGGAAAATTCATCTTGGACGTGAAAACCCACATTGATGATCCATAACCAAACACACTGATAGATAGTGTTTCAATTTTCAAAGCCTTTTCTTCCTGTAGTATTGGATTATGGGTATGATTTTCACTTTCTGCTGCACACGATAAAAGCACTCGTTTTATTAGGGGGTAGGGACACATTAAAAATAAATTCCTAACAAATGAAATTAACAAAATATTAGATCAGGCAAATTGATTTCGTTGCAAGCCATGTCAAGAAATGCCCCGGACCCGTCAGGACATCAGTTTTTACTGTGACATGTACGGTAAAATTCAATGTACAAAGTAAGGTTAAGACTGATGTCCTGATCAGTTTTGTTTTTAACATTCAAGTGAAAACGTTAACTCTTAAAATGACGTAACAATAAATAACATTGATAGTATAGTGATCTGTCACGCTATTAAATGCAAATAAAATAATTATGTGTATTTTTTTGATAAATTATAATTTAAATTATTTATCTGTTCAGACCAGTTGATAATGCTGTAATAATTTGAACTTGAATTTAATTGTCAAAATTGATTCAAATGAATGGACATGATCGGCTAAATAAAACCTCTTTGTGAGAGAGGAAAGATAATTGGGAGAAAGATTAAAAAATTGTAATTATTACTTTATTCTTCGCACAATGTACTTTTTTTTTACACAGCAAAATATACTTATTTTAAGAATAAGATAAATTATTATATTTTATATGAGAGCAAAAAATCTTAATAACAAAACTTCGTTTTATTCTTTTAGTTTTATTAATTAAAAAGTGGAGAAAAACATAAATCTTGTTCTTTATTCTTTTTTGTTTTTGAAATTTTACATTTTTAATTTTGATTAAAAAAAAGGCACCAGTGTCTTCCCAGGGGTAGAGCATTTCTACATGTATAACATTTTATTGTTTTGTGAGCTGATTGATCATTCATCATAGCAAGGTATTTTTACAAATATTTTATCAAACTAGGGAGTCTGGGGAGAGATATGACAAAGGGGTGAGGATTCTCTGCTCTATGCACTCAAAGATAGAACTTCGAATCTCTATATATATTTTTTTTCTTAAAGCAATTTTTCTTAAATAAAGGAAGGAAAAATTCGATTTTTAAAAGTTAAGAATAATATGTGTTAAACTAAAAAATTGAAAGTAAAATTCATCAAAAATTTAAAAATTAAGATAAAAAACACAATTAAGTAAATAATTTTAGATGATAAATTTATTAATTTTTATAAAAATTACTTTAACAATCATATTAATGATAATATCTAATTAGTTCACAATGCAATTTGTTATCTCAACTATAAATATTCATTCAACTCTTACGTGTGATAATGACCTATATTTTTTAAAATTTAAATTCTAATCGTGAGTATAAAATAAATTATATTAATGAAAAATACTTCTATTTTTAGTGTGTGTTTATGATCTCTCATAAAAATTAATCACCGCTTACAACTGTGAATATATACTCCACTAAGTTATTAGTATTAATATTAATATCATCGGCAGAAGAAAAAAGAAAAGAAAAGTTAAACCATTAAATTATAACCATATGCTCAACTGTGTGAAACCTAACTGCAGAAATCCAACCCCAGAGTGTCCCGGACAAAGGCACGAGCATAAGATGGTGTCGTAAAGTGTGTTAGATTTGGTGATTTATTGCGCCCATCGTGGAGATATCCTTCACAAACACTCATGTCACGCATTGAGACGTGCCTCTGTGGACCCACGCGTCACCTTATCCCCACCACACACACAAACTCTTCCTTACCATATTTATCAGAAATATCAGAAACGTACCCTTTACCGTTACCGTGATTACTTCATCTACATTCCCTTTAAATAGGTTGTTTCTGTATCGATTGTTTGTTCTCTGACGTATAGTATTTGAATAATTGAATAAATAATATCAATGTCATATCCTTTCATTATATTTTTATAAATTTTCATTATTTTTTAAACAAAATATTAAATTGAAGTTAATTTAAATTTATGTTACATATACTGCTTATTTTGTTTTTTTATTTACTTTTTTATTGTATTTAAACCAAATCCTTCACGCAAATGTAGTTAGTTCAGCAACTGAATTTTGGATATTATTATCCACAGCTCCTACCGACTTTGAGCTAGGTCTAATTCGAAGTATATGGCATTATGGCAATGCAAATGGTTGGGGAGAGACACAAGAAGATGGTATTATAAGTAGTGATGGACCTCATGAAAAGGACACCGATATGTGAGCAGATGCTGCTGCAAAAGCATGGGTCCAATTCCAGAGTTAACTTAACCAAACTATGCCGCGTGGGGGATTAGATACTAGATAAACATTGCAAAACAAGAGATCGAGGAAGCCATGAAGAAGATCCATACCATATCAGCAAGCAAGTGTTAATTGACACACATGTGCTAGAACATGCCCTTTATCAAAAGGAAAAAAATTAATTAAGAGAGAATATGGTTTGGAAAAATTCTTCTAGACTTATTTGTTCTTATTAATTTCCTATTTTTATGTAGTGAGCCTGAAAATATTATAATGTATAGCTGGCATAAACATTCAGTTAAACCTGGGTATAGGTAGCTTTAGCTTCGATTCAACTATATTGCCTTTCTTTTTCACCTTATTTTAACTTCTAGGTTAGCGTTTTTGTTTTTGAGTGGCTCTGGATGTACTGTATATGGAATCCAATATGCCTGTTCAACCATACATGTACTCCGTATATTTTAGATCCGTTGAGCACATGGTGTTACTGTCGGTGCAGTTCTACCAATAACTTACACAAGCTTCAGTGTTAATTAAACTGTTAATTACACTGCGTTGGATAAATGCATGGCTTAGCTTGTTATAATTTTGATAATGAAGAAATGAAATTAAGTCAATTTGAGGAAGATATTTTTTTCTTTAATTTTATAGTCATATTTTGATAAATAAAAAAACATTAAATAATTGTTCTTGTAATTAATAAGATGACAATTACATAAAGTTGTCGTTAAATATAATTGTTAGTTTTAAAGGATATCGTTTTTCCCGTTTTACGTTTGGTCATTTTCCATCGACAAAGTTGGTAACACTGTTCTCTTTCATAATGCCTCATTAAAAAGTGCAGTAGTTGGTTTGCCTGTTTTACACATTATACCAATCCTGTGTCGGTAGTTATAAGAATCCTAAGTGGACTTTTCTGTCCCGCTATTTTTTCCTTTACACATTAGTACATGATAACTGGAAAAACTTTAAAGAAACTCATTTAAACTCACAAAATTAATTTCTTATTTTTTAACTTATTTAATAACATTCACCATCAAACCTGCAATAAAAGTGTAAAACTACCTAGGATAGGGATTATTTCAACTCTTGCTGCAAATAAATCATACTATCTTCCGCGATGGGAACAGGAACAATTACTTTTTCACTGCAAAATATCAATGAATTAATGAATAATTAGTGATAGACATTTTTTTGTCACTAATTCTTGAATCACACAAACTTTAGTAATATCTTTTTTATAAAAATTACATAAAAGTTATAATTGCACTTTTCTTATAATGCAATTAATTTTCTTTTTTGTTTTTCCAGAAATAATTGCATTTGGTAATGTAACTATGTAAGAAGACAAACTCCCCTTTTCACTTTTCAGGTTCTAGCAACTGCCAAAGAGCCGTACTTTCGCTTTTTCTCTCAGCACCATATCACTAAGCATATAAACAACAAAGAGAAGCCTCCATATGCTCCATACATAGTGGATTTATCAGTGTGTGTAAGAGACAGAACAAGAGATGAAGCATTTTGTCTTGGTGTTTCTTTTGGTCATTTTGGTCCCTCAGGAGTGCTTCCATGTCAGTGTGGAAGCAAGGGATGATTTCGTCAGAACCAGAGGCATCCACTTCATGCTGAATGGATACCCTTACTATGCAAATGGCTTCAATGCCTACTGGTTAATGTACACAGCTTCTGACCCATCTCAGAGATTCAAGGTTTCAAATGCCTTCAGAGAAGCAGCAAGTCACGGCCTTACTGTTGCTAGAACTTGGGCCTTCAGTGATGGTGGCTATAGACCACTACAATATTCCCCTGGCTTCTATAATGAACAAATGTTCACGGTAAGAGCTAGTTTGATTTTTTTTTTTTTGCCTTTTAACATGTCATTTTCTTGGTGGATGTGTTATTTTTGTATTTTTAATTTTAATGTTGTCTATGTGTTGTCGGAAGGAAGGGGTTAGATTTTGTTGTATCTGAGGCCAGAAAGTACGGGATTAAGCTCATACTGAGCTTGGTGAACAACTATGAAAACTTCGGAGGCAAGAAGCAGTATGTGAACTGGGCTAGGAGTCACGGCCAGTACCTTACTTCAGATGATGATTTCTTTAGGAGCCCTGTTGTTAAGGGTTATTACATGAACCATGTCAGGGTTAGTACAATTTATGTTCTCTTGCTTGGTAAAATTCATGTATATGCAGTTGAATAGTGAAATTTGCTTCCTTTAACCTGAAAAGTTCTTGTACTTTTCTTGTCTCTTCTAATTTTTTTGTTCCTTCTACCATTACCATCTAATCAAAATACACAAGGCAATAATATTTTATTTATAATCATTTTTTGCATATGTTCTGCTCATAATTGAATAATAGAAGTCTTATGTTAGTAAGATGAAAAGAGTACATTTTTGGCGTCTGGGAAACATAATTTCAAGTTCTGATTTATGTGCATCTTCCACAGACTGTTCTCAACAGATACAACAGATTTACTGGTATGCATTACAAAGATGACCCAACAATCATGGCCTGGGAGCTTATGAATGAACCTAGGTGCACATCGGATCCTTCAGGGAGAACTATTCAGGTCAAATATCTTCACTTGCTTTTTACCCTTTTATCTTTTTCTCTCTTTTCTTTTTTCTTTTGACTCTGGCCTCTAGCTTTTCCCTCTCATACATAGTGCCCCATTAAAATCTTGCACTAAAAATACTTTATTCATAAAAGAATGCTACATCTATTAAATGAAATGAAACTTTTTGGAAAATGATTAGGACAAATTAGCCTACAGTGGCGCCCTTGTCAAGTAACGACGCAAATCACGGGCCTGGTTTCATTCTCAATTACGAGTTGACTCGTTAACTTTTTTACTTTTTGTTTCGTTATAGGCGTGGATCACGGAAATGGCTTGGTTTGTTAAGTCCATAGACAGGAACCACTTATTGGAGGCTGGACTAGAAGGGTTTTACGGACAATCAACACCACAAAGAAAGAGATTGAATCCCGGTTTCGACATAGGGACAGACTTCATCGCAAACAATCGAATCCCGGCCATTGATTTTGCAACAGTCCACTGCTACCCCGACCAATGGTATACCATTAACTAACTAAAACAATTCAGTTAATTTTTTATTTTATCGGCCATTGAGAGGTATTCGAATTTGCGACCTCTCCCTCTCTCAACAACTAGACTAACCTTAAATTAACATTCTCAAATTCATGTGTTACGTAACGTATAATTTCAATTACAATTTGATCGTGTAATAAACAGGGTATCGAGCTCAAATATTCAGTATCAACTTTCATTCTTGAACAACTGGCTGAGTGCGCACTTCGTAGACGCGCAATACCATATAAAGAAACCAATACTGGTGGCAGAATTTGGGAAATCATTTAAGGGTTCGAGTTCGTACGAGAGGGATGAGGTGTTCAATTCAGTGTATTACAAAATATACGCTTCTGCTAAGAGAGGAGGGGCAGCGAGTGGAGCATTGTTCTGGCAGCTTCTGACGGAGGGTATGGAGTCTTTCCAAGATGGTTACGGAATAATTCTTGGGCAGAGTTCCTCTACGGCCAATCTCATTGCTCGCCAGTCTCGCAAGCTGTACCTGATTCGGAAGATCTTCGCCAGGGTCACGAACATGCGGCGATGGCAAAGGGCCAGAGCTAGAGGATTTTCTGGCTCTGGAGGTGGAAACGGAGGCAGATACATTGGCAACTGAGACCATGTTTGTTTTGTAGATACAATCGATCAATGACACTTGTTTTTGCGTTTATTTTGTTTTTCAACAGCAAATGCATTAGAATTACTTACTTTACTCACACGTGTACACGGTTAAAGCTTGTCTGTGTTGGGAAGATAGTCATCTTTTATGTACGAGTTTATCTACCGAGTGTTTGAAAGGCGATGGAGGATGGCCCACCGGAACCAACAGAAGACCTTGGAGATGAATCATAATGTTTTCTTATAACTAATGTTTTCGTTGTTTCAGCTCTCTCTTCTTTTTGTTTATACAGAGCAAAAGCAGCTCGTAAGGTTTTCCATGTTGTCTACTCGTAGGCTACTCAACCTCACTTTAGTTTTTAACTTTGGAAACAATGCTATTTGTGTTAGTGTTATTACTAGATATTGATAGAAAAAAAAATGCAAAACAAAGAGCAAATGTAAGTTTGAATCAAAATGTTATAAACTCAAGTTAAGTTTATACCAACATGATTAATGTTTAGATTTTTTTGTCTTGATTGTATGTTTGATGAAATGAAATTTGTAATAATATAGCCTAATCACAAATTTGAAGTTTATATGTCCCAGAAAGAATTGGGCCCAACAATATTCAAGTTTAAAATAATAGTCTAATCTCACATTTCATCTAAAGGAGTTGTTATTATAGATCTTTTTTACTTAATTATATTAACTAGTTACTTTTTTTAAAAAAAATACATATAATCTGCCTATTATAATAGATTATGTGTTTGTAAGAATTATAGAAGTATTAACTTTGACAATAACAAAATCCTTATCCTGTGAGCTGAGGCATTTGTTTGCAAATTCTCAGTAAGGGACTCAACAGTCAACATTATAGAGCATAGAGCATCCATATCACGTTCTCTTTTACCCCCTGTAATGGGATCAACATCATTCTAACAAATAATAAAGAAGACTTATAGGGATGATTTGAATGATAAAACCGCATGGCATTTTCATTTCACCGTCATTTCAGGAAATACTTTTAAGTAAAAGAGCATTTCACTATTATTTATAATTCCTTCAGACTCCAGAGCATGTCGTGGCACTGAACTTCCTAAAGAAGTATCTAATCTAATGCCGGATTCAAATTCTCACTACTTCACGCAACATTGAAACTTGAAAGAAACAAAATGAGATGTGTTATTATTGCAATGTTGTACACTTCTTGAAGTTCTAGTCGTCTTGAAGCCAATAACGAATCGCAAATAACACAAAACCTATGCAAAGTCCCGCAGACCCCAAAACGACAATGATTCTAACCCACAGAGAAGATACAAACGCATCCAGCATATAACCGTTCCAAAGCCAGTACCATAAAATAGAGAAAATGGACCCAATAGCAGCTCCAACAAGCACTTGGCTCACTGTATGAAGCTGTTGCGACACCCTCAAGTACGACTGGAAACATAGAACAAGCATAAGCAACTGATGCTTACAAATATTTGTTATTATGACGATACTAAAATTCAGAAATTTCCATGCCATGCACAACAGCACAGGGATTCTATAAACAGCTTCAGTTGGCTAGTTACGAAATTTTTCATTATACCATAAAAGGAAAATACATTTTAATTCCTCTCAATGGTTTCACTATGCTATGATAATGTACAGTGTGTGACAATATGCTGATTCATAAACGGCTTATATTGATAAATTGTACACAATACACGTTTACTGCTCTCAACAAACCAATGATAAAGGTATTCATGTCTGACCTAATCGCTCTTACTATTGGTATGGTATCTAAGACACTGAATACACACTTAAAAACCTATTCTGAACATTTTCAATTTTTTTTTTGCTTTTAACAATCAATAATGATTACTATGAACAGACCTTTGTGTTTTTGCTGCATTAGATCAGAGTACTTTGAAAACTAAACAACAAATAAGTTGTCAAATGGCACAAGCCAGGCCGTGTTGTAAGTCTAGAAAAGTATTCAGTACTTATGGAATGATGCACAATTGCACATGCATCTAATGCAAGAGGCAAAGTAGATATGGCAATTGAGATACCAAAATATTATACACTTACAAAAGAAAATAATTCTAATGCAAGAGGTAACGAAGCTAATGGATCATATGGAAAAGCCAAAATTTGAGGTACCAATAAACAAGGAATAAAAGCTATACCTACAACCAAAAAGGCTAAAACGGAAATATTATACACTTACAAAAAAAGAACCAAATGTCAGGACCAATGCACCGATGGCAATGGTGAATCCATTTAGCCCAAGCCATTCTATGCCTGTAACGTTATAAGAGAAACAAACAAAAGTTCATAAGGAAACCATATAATCCTATTTGTGTTAAAAAAAAAAACAAAAGAAATCTAAAAAATCAGCACCTCCCTCAAGAAGAAAGAAGACATTTCTAATTAAAGAAGAAAAAATATTGCTTGCATCTGAATCTTTCAGATGACTGCTATGGCAATCACTTTTTTTATTGTTATCACTAAAGAGGAAACTAAGATAATGGAGTTTTTCATTTCATGAAGCAATACCAAATCAAAGAAGCAACGTTTAGCCCAGGAATTTCAAACCAGGCATTTCCAATGTTAACAATATAGAAGATTTACAAACACCAATACAAAAATATCAATACCTTTAACCAGAACTTTCATCTCAATAACCTTTTAAGATTCCAAAACAAGGAGCATATACCAAAAACAGAAAGCACTTCGTGCAGTGTTGTGTTCTATCACTTTATCAGTGCTACCTTAATCTTCTCTTAATAGTTAACAATGGATACCATAAAGAATACATAAGGATATCCATGCAAGTATCATAGAACAAGATTTGTGAACCACCTCTCTTAGTAATTTATTTTTGGAAAGAAATAACTGGTAAGAGATATTACCTGACAAAATAACAAAGAAAACAGTAAAGAATATGGATTGTGCATGTGATGATGGCATCCCAGGGTCAGATTTCAGGGTTGAAGGCCGTTCCTGATTCAGTATATATTTGAGCAAAACAGAAAGCATAGCATTCAGAACAGACCCTGCTGTAAACCATAAGGCTTCTGCATCATGCCTCCAAAGAATGAAACAGCCAAAGAGAGCAGTTACTATCCACTTGCTCTGTAAACAATAGCACCAAATGTGTCAGCTTATAAAAATATAGTTAAACTTTAATGTTGACTTAATTTTACAGTGAGCATTCCTTAAGATGGGAAGTCAAACAGATTATTGAAATTTAAGTTTCAATACAAGCAATCCAATCATCTTAAACTCGGGTTTATAAGTCTAAAAGGTTTATCTTTATATCTTATGAAAAGCTCAAGAAAGAATTTTTTGTATATACAACTTTGCTAAACAATATCATGGAGGCAAACATCCTATAACCAGATATGATGATTAGGAGTTCCAAAATTGCTCCAAGAAGGACAATGAAGTCTTACAATATTATTACCCTATGCATTGTCTGAAGAACATACATAATAAACTGAGAATATCATGGGAGAATCTGTGAATGATTCAAATATATCAGTGACAATAGTAGTAGGTTGCACGCAACTTGGTGGGACATCTTCTCAAAAGGAAGATATATCTAAAATGCAGACAGTGACCTGAGCAGAGTATAATGTATTTATGGATGTGCAGCAGCTTCATGCGCTTAATGCTATTTCCAAAGGGAATGCACCACGTGATTATATTATAGGACTCGAGAATTAACAACATTGTTAGATTGCTTATATAGAATCAGAGAAGGTGGATGAAATGGTGGAGTGTATCTGAGTTTTTGTGTGACCGCAAAACTCTTCTTAAGCTAAAAGAAAAATTCTATAGAACAACTATAAGACCTGCAATGTTATATGGAGCTGAATGTTGGCCAGCACATAAGCAACATGAGCATAAAATAGGGGTAGTAGAAATAAAGATGTTAAGGTGGATGTGTAGTTATATAAAGATGGATAAGATAAGAAATGAAGATATTTGACGAAAGGTAAGAGTAATACTGGTGAGTGAAAAGATGAGGAAACATAGATTAAGATGGTTTAAGCACGTAATGAGACGACCCCTGAATGCTCCCATAAGAACAAAAACTTGTTACCAAGAACTCGTCATAAAGAGAGATAGAGGTAGACCAAAGCATATAGGGAAAAAAATAATTAAACAAGATTAATGAAGTGGGATATATGTGTGTCTTAGGACAAAATGAAGAAAAGTTATAAATTTAGTGAAGGGTTAGACCCATTATTATTTCTATATTCTACACGATCCATTTTTAATTTTTTTTCCTCTTCATTTTTTCCCTCATTCTTTCACCCTTCTTTTCTTTTATTTATTTTTTATCTTATTTACCCTTTTACCTACTTTTTTTATCGAACATTGAAAATAAAAAAGTATAGGAGATTTTCCTAGAAGAGTAAACATTTCCTCTCATGTTAAGCAAAAGAGGGGGGAATCGCATGAGTGGAAATTCAGAATTGTAATGATCAAAACATGATTGAAAGAGATTAGGGAGGATTACTAACCATTTGATTGAGGTTATATTCCACCTCCGGGGACAAAAAATTGGACTGAAACGGGGTTGACCCATCGATGAAAGCTTCTTGTTCAAACACTTGGATGGTTTCATCTCCTTTTCCATCTCTGAAAGCAGTTCTCACGGATTCATCCATGGTTTTTGATACCCAGAACGAGTTTCTTCCCAAAATAGGTTTCCTGGGAACAAATCTGCTACAAAGGAATGATCTTGAAGGAGAAAAACGATGAACAAATGAAGTGTTTTTCAAGTGACTCTGTTTAAGTAAATTTGACCCAAGAACAATATAAAAGGAGGGACAGTAGCAAATTGTGGTTGCTGCGGCCATGTGGGAGGGTGACGCTCCAATATTCCATTACAAAAACGAGGCTTTCTCAACTGCTATTTATTACTCTATGGAGGGAGGTACTCCACGGAAAGTCCAACAAACGAGTTCATTCTGTGTCCACAATTCCTAAACACTAAGGACAGCAAATTTTCCTTATATAAAACGAAAAAGTTTCTTACATACATTTTGTTTAACCCGATAAGGTAGTCAAACTTTTCCAGCATTCTTTTTTAATTTATTGTTTCTTGTGCGCAGACCAGTGTCTAATTTGTAAAAGAAAAGGTTACAGGACATTGTGTTATTAGATGATACATTTATAAACAAATTATGTATTATTTTTTAATAAATAATATATAATTATATTAACGTTTAATTTTATATTAATATGTATCGACAATTTATTAACTTTTTAAATAATTATATTAAAATATTTTAATTGATTAATAATATAAAAATTGAAGAACATTAAGAACACATTCTTTCTAACTAACTCTTATATTAAAAATTACAAAATAATGATAGAGATTATTAAATATGATATGAAATTCATAAAATTTTATAATTTTTATAAACTTTAACAAATAAAAAAAAAGTGTATATAAAAGTATTAGTCACCAGCACTTCACTGGAAAAAAAAACTATAACGTATGTTTAGTAAACTTCTAGGTTTATTATTAAGAGTTTACAAAGTTTTACAAATCTTGAATTTTTTTTTCAGGTACTTCACATTTTAAGTATATAAATATATATAGTTTTTCAATTTTTATGTATCCAATTATAAAGTGTTACCAGCGCACTTCACTAAAATTTATATAAATATGATATGATTAATATTGAGAATGTGATTGTACGTGGTGATCACTTATAGATACTTTGATGTTCAAGTGAAATTTTAGTAGAGTAATATGATAAAATATAAGAAAATATGCATATAAGATAAGAGAATATATTGATATTTATATATTGAGCAAAAAAAATAGTGATATTTATAGGCATTCATTGGAATATAATAACATGATTGGTAAGAGTCTCAATATGATTTATGCACCTACTATTAATGGATGTCATACTTATGGATGATTATCAATTTGGATCAACTCAAATCATTCAAGCTAACATATCGTACCAACAACTCTTTGGGTGAACTAAATTGGGCCAATTTAATGGCAGCCAAAAATTAGCTAGTCCAACGTTTGGTGAGTCTGAGGCCGAACAAGTTGGCCATGGATCACTCACTTTTTAAAATATATTTTTTAGAAATTATAAAAACAAATTAACTTTTATATAACTAATCAATATAATATTTATTAATTATAACTATAAACAAAACAAAAATAATTTGTCATTGGTATTATAAAATAACAATATATAATACATAATAATAAAAGTAAAATAGTGTCTATATTGTATAAGCAAGTGTCCAAATTAAAAAACAAAACTCAAAGTATATAGAATTTTTTTCCTTAAAATCGATATTAACAACACATGTAATTATAAATTTATCATTTTAATTTTATCAATTGTAAAAAAGTAAATAAAAAATTGGGCGAATGGACTAGCCAAGCACACTTCAAGCTATTAAGAAATTAGGTCGAATCGAATTGAACCATAATACGTTCGGTCTTTTCAAAGCTCAAGTCAACTCATACATCAAAATTGCTTACATTTTCTTAATACTTCTAGTCGTACGTAGGAATAAGTGGTTGTAACTTGTAAGATACATAGTCTATGTCTCTATGACACTATTAAGGGATGTTTGTTGCGATCTACTGCAGTCAAGATGCATGTTTATCTGATGTGTAGATATGTCAGAATGCAATAAAGTTTCTCATGGATGGATTCTAACAAGTTCAGAACATTTAGAATTTGAGTTTTTTCCCCTGACATTGAATGGATATTAATTCAATTATAACATTGAAAATAGTGTAGCATAATTAAAATGAAAAGTCGTAATTGACATGGGTTGATAATCTTTAATCATAGATTCACCCTAAACTATAAATACATCAAAATAACTCGTTTTGTGTAATGTTGGGCTACTCTAGCTGCTGCCTTTTGTTCCCTACCTGGGCCTGTTTGGCCTCGGTATTTTTGGACAAAAAAACCAGTTTTATTGCTTATTATTATATAGGTGCTGCATATTTGTTTTTTGTTTTATTTACAGCAGGGTGCTACACATGTTTGTTTGTTACCTATTTTATAGATACAAACTGTAATTCCAGTTTGCAAAGTGAATAAAGTTTATTCGGAAAAACATGTATTCACCCAACTAGAGGCAAGTGATCAAATAATAGTGTACATGTGTAGTTGTGAAATTAAGATTCGAAAAAGAAATTTGAGTTTTATTTTTATTTTTAATTATGAAAATTGATATTTTGGTTAGTGAATTTTGAGAAGTAAAACTTTTTAAATAATTTAATTGTTAAAATTTGAAAAAATAGAAAAAAAATTGACAGAAAAGCTAAATTTATTCAATTAAATAATATTTAATTAATTAAAAAATAAGATATAAAGTGATCCAAATAGATGATTGGTTTTTGTACGTGTAATCGTGTATGCACAACGAAGAGGTTTGTCGACGTGATTAGTTAGTGTGCCTTGGTCTCAACTCTCAACCCAACTGCACTCAATGTTATCACATGACAGGAACAAGGGTGTTAGTTGAAAAGTTGAATCGGTATACTCACGAGTCTTTTATTGAAAAAGCCTTCATTTTAATAAGGAAGAAAAATTATATGTATTTATTTATTTATTTAACGCGTAGGTTGTGGAAAGAAAAATTAAAATTAAAATGTGATAGAAAAGAATAAAAAAAGTAAAGTGAAAGAGAATATTAAAATACTTTATAAATACGTAAATATCACTGGTGTTCAAGAAAAGAGTATTCAGAATGCACGAGCGGTGGATGGTACTTTACACTGATACATCGGCTCACGCGAAATGGCCACGTCTTCTTCACCACTCTTTCACGCACATCTTGATTAGTTTAACTTTTTTTCTCTCTTGATAATTGATAAAGCATATTTCCGCTCTCCCTCTCAAGTCTCAACCTTTGTATTTTCTCAAGTCTCAATTAATTTTGCAGTAAAAGAAAAAGTCTCAACTAATTTTCCTCCTTCACTTTGAAAAATAAAAACAGTTTTGTAAAGAATTAATTTCATCAATCCATATTCCAACTCAAAATATAAAAAAAAAAAGGTGCAACAATACGGAACCTAATATACAATTGCGATTTAAACGAATAAGTTACTTTTTGAATTGAAAAGAGCAAAATAAAAGATATTGAAGAGTAGATAGCAGCAGGTCTGATAATTTAATTTTGGTACGCCAGTTATAGAGGTTTGGAGCAGTTTTGATTCTTTCCTTAGATTGCATGGTGGGAATAGGTCAATGTTTGACCACAGATTTCAAGTTCGCACCACCTTATCACCGTTACCGTACATTACGTTAAACCAGGGGAGAAAAAAACTTCAAATAAAAACTGTTTCTTTTTAATTAAAAAGTATACAAGAAAGAAAAATGATTAATAATAAGAAAAAAATATTTTATCTATTTTTTTATCCATCAATTGCCATTTTCCTGTCAATTAAACTATAGAAATTAATAAATACTATTTTGTTCTTTGGTTTAAGAATCTACGAAGATTGTTGTTGAACGGGATAAGCAATCGAGACATCCAATATGCGGTCTTTGCTAGTATAAAGTTACTTATTTCATGCATATACGACGGAATAAGAATTTAAATTAAGTGTAAAAAGAATGTTAATACTTTCTCTGATATCCATAGAAAGTAACTTTAATTTAGTGGAGATTATATGTGATTTGGTGTTAGGTTAAGAAATATATATAATGTGATTAGAGATTCATGCATGTCAGCAATCAGCATCCGTAAGATATTAATTAAGCTCTTAAAAAACACGATTTCTGTAGAGAAAAATGTCGGAGGTAGAGTTCAGAGAGTGTATAAAAGAAGAACAAGATGTGGAGGGAGAAAAAAATCATTCTCTCTCGTTCGGTCGCTTCATTTGCGATGGATGCACTAGACTTGAGCTACTTGAAAGGGAACAAATCTATGCAAGGATACAACATCTTTAACAGCATCGCGAAGACGCTTCGCATTCTCAAACTCTGCGTCGTTCTCTTCTTTCTTTCGTGGTTCCTCACGCGCCTCCCTTTCGCTCTCCGACTCTCCGCCGACTACCTCCGCAGTCCTCTCTTCGTCTTCGCCGTTTCCAACGCCATCATCGCCGCCCTCCTCGCCCAATCCCGCCGGTTCGACCAATCCAATTATGCTTCTTCGGTGGCAGAGGCAAAGGAAGAGCACCACCTGATCAACGACACGTGTACGGACAATGATTCAGGAAAATTCTATCGCCGGAGTGAGTCGGAGAAGTTGACGGGAAAGTGCGAGGAAAGGAATGAGACGGCTAGGAGCGAACTCCGTCGGTCGGAGACAGAGAAAGCGCGGGAAAAATCGTATCCGCAGGATAAGCTGAGCAACGAGGAGTTCCGGCGCACGATAGAGGCGTTCATTGCAAAGCAAATGAGGTTGTTGCGGGAAGAGTCCTTGGCCATTTCGCTTTCTAATTAATTATAATTAACAGAAACACAAAAATAACTAATTAAGGAAACTGGACTTTAAAATCAAAAACACTCATTCCCTTCTTAGGTTATGATTCCTTTAATTAAGATTTTTGGGCTAAGAGAAATTAATATAATTGGTATAACTACGTACATGTTTGATTATTCTTTCTTGTTGTAAAATTAAGTTTCAGACAAAAATAATGTTATCCAACATATCAGAATCCTTACTTCTTACTCTTAGATTCATTTTATATTTATCTATTCGTCTAGCAGCATTTTCAAGTGCATGCATTAAAGTTAATGCCCCCAAACAACCTCCCAACTACAGTTTACAGTGTACATTCCCTTTCACATCTGTAGCTGCTTTCTTACTACTAGATATTTAAATTAAATTAAACAATACAAATCTCATATCAGTGCCTTTATTGTATTTTTCTTCTTTCAGCTCGAGGAATTGATAGGTCGATTATTGCGCTAGAATAAGTCTGAATTGATAATATGTTTAAATATGAAATAAATCATATTAAAAAAATATTTGTTTTACATGTGTTCAAAATTTTATATAAAGATTTGTTACTTTGAGAAAAAAACAATTTCATATCATATCTATATCTTGATTACCAAAATATAAATTACTGGTAGTATGCTATACTTATAATTTCAATCTTGGTTTGCCAGAGATCTTAATTTTTCAAACTAAGGAAATTTCAAAAACTATATCAAGGCATAATTTCTCATGTTACATAAGTAATAACATATCAACGTGTATTTTAAATACTAAAATGAAGTAAGTGATTAAGTTTAAAAACTTACATAAATTAACTGGAGATTTTAAAGACTTGTTTAATTTTTTAAAATTTTAAAGACTAATATGTTTTTAGGACAAAAATAAACGTTCACACTTGCAAAAAATAAAGACTACTCTGTACCTTAAATGGTTTATTGCAGACAAGAGGATAGAAAACTATAAAGCCAGCTTATTGCTTCCGGAATTGATTATGCATGGTAATAACTAGTAAGAGATAGGATTAAAAAAAAACTAATAATCGATAGAAATCACAGAATCATCTTTGTAAAAAAAAAAAAAAAAAGAAATCAGAGAATTAAATTCGATTATGGAGGCACCACCGTTGCGCGGAGAGGACACTTCAAGTGATGTTGAAGCTGCTAGGAGTAGGTCAACGGGGTGTGAGGTGATTTAGGAGAAATAGACTGAGGAAAAGGAAAGTTATAATATCATAAGGGTTGTTTGGGGATATTTTAAAATTTGGGGGTACAGAAAGAAAAGAGAGGTGCATGAAGTAAAATCCATTAATGCTTAATCTAGTCCCTGTTGGTTAAGTAGCCCAATCGACGTTTCATCCTATGAGAAAAATCGGTTAACTGAATTCCTCTTTTCTTCTCCATTTTTGATTGCCAATAGTAGTTGTTACTTGGTAAGATGTATCAATTGTAATGCTGCTTAATCTTATTCAATTTTCTTAACAAGATTGATTACAATAAACCTTTAGGTTTCAAATGTATCCATCTTATATTTTTTAATTAAAAATATATATATTATTCCTTGAAAATACAAAATTATATTCTCATAAATTTTCGGCCTATGCATCCATGATCTAGTGTATATTAATTAAAATAAACTGATAAATTTTTTATTTAATATTTCTCAATAAATATTCAAGAGCAAAAACTAAAAAAACGTATTTTATCATTTTTATATATGTTCTTACTCTTTTTCGCCACTTAATATTATTTTTTGTTTGAATATCGCTTATTTCCTTTCTTGTGCGTTGTGCCTTACTATTTTATTCTCTCTTTTTTTCAAGTATAACTAACTGTTTAAGCCATGATTCTCTTTTATTTTATTGTGTTCTTTTAACAGCAGATCCCCATAGTGTTCCCAGCAACAATTATGAGAAGAGACAAAACGAGGTTTGGTAAGCTATATAAATAATTATGTAATTATTCACTGTACACAATGCTCTGCCGATTAACCCATTACTTATGCAGAGAAATGTTAACATAATTTACCTTTCTAACATATTTCTTAAAATGTTTTATATTATTAACTAAAATTAACTAAAAATCACAAAGTTGTGTGAGTTTTACTCCTTTATTTAATAATCTATACTCATAATTTTATATTTTCTCATAAAAATGATTCGGGGACAATGAGAGGAAATCAGGAAAACATGAAAAATGATTGTGACGTGTGTGAAAACAAAAGATGTTGGTTTTGACGGGTGAATAAGCTTAAAGAAAAGCCCAAGTTGTTCTATGCTGAGTATGATCCACATCAAAAAATTAAAAAGAAATACGGCAGATACTCCACTACCACATATAATTTTAATAGCTGGTGCCATTGTCCAGAAAAATTAGATTTTCTTCAACGTTAAACAAACTCGTGCTGTTTAAACTTAAAAGAGAATAGCGAGTATATGAGAGAGAAAACGTCATTGAATTACGTCAAAACCATGAGCTCTGGATGGTTACGATGACCTTATCATGAAATATGAATGCGTCCAACACAAATTATGAAGTTGATTAGCTTATTTCAACGGCTTTTGACAGCGATATTTTCATAAAAAAATTAACCAACGTTTAATGAACTTTGGACTCTAGATTACGCAAGGGATCTATGGGATCTGGGTAAAGAGGTTCAAGCATTAGTTTAGGAGGTACAAGTATGGATTTCTGTTGAAGAAGTTTCAAATTATAATTCAGATTGCACATGATATATCTTATTTATTTATTCTTGCACTAATCTCTTTAATTGCTTAAAAATCATTACATTGACACTCTTATACATCACATCAATCACATCAATTTCCTTAATCTCTTATTACTAAAGGAAAAAAATTCTGTAAAGAAACTTTTTTTTTGCCATGTAAATCCCGTCCAAATATTCACATAACTTTAATGTTAATTCTCTCTATATCTCCCATTCATATTCTATTTAATTTGTTCTTACGTTAACAATCTCAAACCCTTTTTTGGAAAGTAAAAATTGTAGTGAGTCTTTGAGAAATTCAGGAAATTTTTTTTTTATATATATTATATTGGTAGAATTTTTTATTTCCTATTTTCAATATTATCTAATGATGTCTAATAAAGTTAATAATTTTGAAGATGGAATGCAAGATATGTTAAATGTTTTTCTTTTAAATCTGTTCAGGAGTATGTCTTTTTTTTTTTTGTTGGTCAGTAAAATTATCCATCAATTGAAAGCCCTTCATTTATATTTGTTGTTTATTTCTATTACTGAATATTCAATCATATTTCAACATTTATTTTCAATTACTATTTTTATTTCATTATTAAAAGATGAAAAGGATTTCAAACGAACATGATAACCGTGTGCCGATAGGGGTAGCCAATCACAAATGAAATAAATTAAATAAAAACATTTTTGCTATTCTTTTTTATCAGATTTCAAACTATTTTTATCTCTTTAATTGTTTAAAAATCATTACATTAACATCACATTACATGATTAAATAATATATAGGTTACACTGATATAATTTATTTTTAAGTCATACTGAAATAACATCATGGTGTTATTCTTATTTATCTCAATAATAAGTAATTCAAATGAAATAAATTAAATAAAAACATTAGAAAAAATAATTTAAAATAAACAAAGTTGAAATATTTGTATGTAATAAATAATAATAGTGATAATTTGACAGCGAATAAATTATTATAATGATTATAAAAAGAAAAGGCTTAACTATAGTATTATAAGTATTTTTGGTATTATTTTTTATTAAAATTTAATTTTACTTTAATGAGTCATTTCTTGAGAATCTTGCAAGAGTTATTTATTCTTTTTTCTATGACAGATGATCAAAATTTTATCTAGATTCGAATTCTAATGAAACATCTATTAGAGATCAAAAATTGTTGAAGAAAAAATAAAAAATATCTTATTCTTTTTGGGAGATCAAAATATAAAGAAATAGTAAATTAATTAAAATAGTTATATACTTTTACAACATACTGTCTCAATTCATCCTACACAATAAAAATTTATGAAACTAAAACAGTAATTATTATTAGAAATAATACTACAAATACTTTTTTTGGTGAATATACTACAAATGCTTCTAATATGTATTACTACACATAAGTTCCATTAAAGAACAATATATACAAAATAATATAAATGCATCCATTATTCAAAGGAGTGACAATGACTTGCGAGTCATGACACTAATTAGATGACGGAAGGAACATATAAATAGTTCAAAAGTTATGTCGTATACAAGAAATCAATAAACAAGTAACAACTATATTTTAGTTGCCACATGCATGTATTTTTATAAGTCACACCTACTCAATTATTAACTTCTCCCAATTTTATAAGTATAATAAACCTAGTGATTTTGCTTTAAAAAAACCTAGTAGTGATTGGATAGCTATTTTTTTAGCAAGACTGATATTTAAAAAATTACTTTAAATTTCAATTAAATGAAGATAATCAAGTAAGTTAAGTTTTCAATATTTAATTTATTTTAATTTGAGACCTTTGATATTCATAAGTTATTTTTTAACTCCAACTAAATTAAGACAGATTGCATGAATCTATTAAAAAAAATAAAATTCTCAAAATATTTTTTCATTCATAAAACTCAAACTTAATACTTTATTTAAGAAAATAAAACCTCTTATTCAAACATAAATATTATCTAAGAAAATAATTTTTTAGTATTTATAACATTCAAACATAAATATTATCTGTTTGGGAGGACACCATAGGAATTGGCCAGAAAAATATGCAAGCTTTAAGTAAAATATTAGTCTTAAATATGAATTTAGTTTATATAAGTTTGCATTTTTAGCTTTGATCGTTGTAATTTTTTTTCATTCTTATTAGTTCACGCAAGTTTTTCTTTTTACTTGTAGTCCTGTAAATTTACATTTTTTTTTAATTTTAGTCCCTATAAAATTATATTTTTAGTCTTAATTTGTAAAAAAATGCTTTAAGGACTAAACATGGAAATGCATAAACTTATAAAACTAAAAATGAAAAAAAAACTTATAGCAATCAAAATTTTAAAAAACGCAAACATATAGAGTTATATATATATATATATATATATATATATATATATATAAGCTAAAATATTATAACAAAGGAATTTGGCCACCAAAGACTATTTTATGCCGGAAGAAAATGAGAATTACCTCAATAACAGATATGTAAACGGTGAAAAGTTTTTAATCCTACCATTAAATTTTATTATGTATAATATAATTTTAAAAAGAGTTTAAAATGCAATTGTGGTTAAGGGTAGAAGTAAGTTGGATAGTCCATTTAACGCTTATGACTTGGTACTTGACCAAACTTATTTAGTAAAAAGATCAAATTCAAACTTTTTAAAATAATTATTTAATTAAATAAGTCAGACCATAAACAAAGATACCTATTAGATCTGACGAAATTATGTAATTTGAAATATATGACTTTTCATCATAGTAAAATAAGATTTTCTTTTCATCATTAGCAAAACAAAAAGATAGACAGTAAAAAAAATATAGTGTTGCAATCACAAATTATGAACAGAAAGAGAGATATCCAAAAAATTAACATGCACGCACATAGATTTTGAAAATTATAAACACAGTTTATTTAGACATTTGACCAAATACATAAAAACAAGAAAAGTGCATTATGTTAAAAACACGCACATCAAGTGTAGTGAAGAAAAATGCATCTTCGAAGGTAGAAAAGTAAAAGAAATGAGAATGAAAATTAGAGATAAAATGAGTGAGAAATAACTTACTGGTTCAATTCAAAACACACACATCAACCCATCTTGCTATGATGAAAAAAAATAGTAAAAAAAACTGTAGAAAATGCATTTTTCAAACAAAATAACTACATCAAAAGCAAAGTAAAAGATATTTTTTTTACAGTTACGACATGCAATTAATGTTTCTTCATCTTTCTGTCACAACTTCAAATGTCTTTGGTAGATCATCTTGAAACACGTATAGTTTTTTTCCCATCAATCGCAAAAGAATGAGGGATTTAATTTCACAAATCGAAAGCAAAGGAAAAACTCATTGTAATTGACGTAATCGTACTTTTGGTCCTTCTATATTCTCATATATTTCTTAAATATTGATATTTTATCTAACATACATGTATCAAGTTTACAAAATATTTTAAAATTTTGTAATAAAAATAAAATAAATAAAATTTGAATGATCAAAATTTGTAAGATAATTTTTGTGTATGACACAAGTGATAATGTTAGTACGTATTATTCTTATTCAAATTAATATTAGTTTTTTCATTTATTATGCAATTGAAATGTAGGTCAACATATTTTGTTTATATATTGGATGTAAGTTAATGAATAAACAAAAATTACATAATTAGATATACCAAAAAAATATAGAATCATATACCAAAACAAATTCATGAAATAAAGATAGTAAGGCGTAATAAAATGTAATGAAGTATTTTATTTAATATTTTCATTTTTAATTCATTGTGTCGCAACTTTGGCTTCTTTTTTTTGTTTTAAATCATTTTCTTAATAAGAACAGCTTCTGCTATATCCGTCAGTCAAATTAATATTAGGCTGACCTCACCCATGTATGAAGAGCAATTTTATATTTTTTTTTTCAAAAAAGAAAAAAAAAACAAACTTATACGTATCCGTGTTTCTATATGTAGGGGTGTCATATGGGTTTGGTTGCATTGATCAATAAAAGCATAAAAAATCAACTACATCAGGAAAGGAGAGAAAGGAAGAAAAGAGAAACAAGAATGGAAGTGACACAAGTACTGCACATGAATGGAGGCTCCGGCGAAACAAGCTATGCAAACAATTCCTTAGTTCAGGTATAAATGTATAATACAACAAGTAAAATCATATGTTTTTTTTTCTCCATTGCATTAACTGGTAATTGTATGTTCATATATATTAAGACAAACATTAACAAGCTAGGTTAAGAAACGACTTTGATATATAGTGTAATAGCAAAGATATATCTATATACGCAGTTGTATACCAGTATACATACTAATTTCTTTGAATTTTAATTTAGACTATATTTATTGGTTGGAACTCTGAGTGAATGAATAAATATTGCAGCAAAAGGTGATTTCTTTGACAAAGGGTATGAGAGAGGAAGCCATAAGCAGCCTCTACCGCAGCATACTCCCGAGAAGGCTAGCAATTGCGGACTTGGGTTGCTCTTCTGGACCAAACACTTTCGTTGTGATATCTGAAACTATAAAATCGGTGGAGAAGCTTTGTCGAGAGCTGAATCATAAGTCACCAGAATACCAGATCTACATGAACGATCTCCCAGGGAACGATTTCAACAACATCTTCATGTCCCTTGACAGGTTCAAAGAGAAACTGAGTAATGAAATAATAGAAACTGGCCATGGAATTGGTTCGTGTTTTTTCACTGGGGTTCCCGGTTCTTTTTATGGCAGGATCTTTCCAACCAAAACTCTGCATTTTGTTCATTCCTCGTACAGCCTTATGTGGCTATCCAAGGTAGTACTGTATATGTTAACTCTAAAATATAAGATTAACTCAAAAAAGATGAAGTGAGAGAAAATAAGATTTAAATCTCATTCATTCAAATTTATAATCAAATTAAATAGATTAATATTTGTTGATAAAAAAAATTATGTTAACTATATATATTATTATTAATAATATCACAGAATAATATTATTGTAACTCCTATAGGAATGACAAAGTATTTCTTCACAATAAAATCAATTTTTGTGTAAAAAACTGAATTAAATAAATTTTCTATATATAGATATCCTGCAACACACCTACAGGAGTGAGAAACTTATTACAGATGCAAGATTAAAATGATTATTGTTTAATGATTATTAATTAGGTTCCTGAAGGTGTAGAGAACAATAAGGGCAACATTTACATGGCCAGCACAAGTCCCTTAAACGTCCTTAAGGCTTATTACGAGCAATATCAAAAAGATTTCTCGTTGTTTTTGAAGTGTCGAGCCGAAGAAATCGTGGAAGGGGGCCGTATGGTTCTGACATTTTTGGGAAGAAGAAGCGATGATCGATCTAGCAAAGAGTGTTGTTATATATGGGAACTTTTGGCTATGGCTCTTAATGATATGGTCTCGAAGGTACTATTGGAATAATGCTTTCCTTTTCTAAAATACTTTCCTATTTTGTTTTATACATCTAAATTATGAGGAAATTAAGGAAAGTGGGCTAGGAGAAACAATAGCTCCAAGCCAATAAACATTCCTGTTAAAATTTAATTTATTTTTTAAAAGTTTTAATTGTTGATTTCATCAAATATAAATATTTTTTAAACTAATATACGTACTAAAAATATAAATAATGTATACATTGTTATTCAATTATAATATATCATATATGATAAATTTAATAATTTTTATAGTGATTATCTTAATAATAATAACAATAACTAATATATATATATATATATATATATATATATATATATATATATATATATAT
>CM023951.1:5985821-6019465 GCA_013407115.1 Glycine latifolia
TTCCCCAACCAATAATATATGTCAGTCGACACACACACGTTACTTCTTCCAACATAATCTTTAATTATCGAATTCAGTGAAAAAAAATATCACGATTCCTATCTATAATACTAGTTTAAAAGTGTTTTTTTTTATAAGAATCAATTTATATTATTTTTTATATTAATTATTTTTAGACTAAAATATTCTTAATTAAACAAAAGAGGTTGTATTGACAAATATTTTAAAAAAAGAGAATATTAATAACAATGATATTTTTGAAAAAAAAAATATTTTGATTATTTTTCTTAAATTAGGTAACTAAGTAACATTAAATTTTGATATTAAGCAAAAAAATTCATATCACATGAAGAATATTTTGAAGATAATTGTATTAAATAAGACAAAATTAATTTAAAATTAAGATACAAATATTTTTTTTTTTGTATATGTTCTAGATCGAAGGGAGCATGAACAAACCAATCATGTATTATATAGCTTTAAAAATATCCTAATTTAAAATATTACCTTTTTAAATATAATTAGTACTGTTTTAATTTGTACATTGTACATAATAAATATTTGTTTTTAAATAATTAAAATTTATAATAAATAAAATTTAAAATACATAAGCATAGTAAATTAAAATTTATAATAAATGTTTTAAATATATAAATTATATTTTAGTTTTATAACAGTAAAATTAAATATTCAAATAAAGATAAAAGATTTGTAACTTAAGATGACTAAGAAAATTACAGTAATTTTTTTGTTAATTATTACTATGGTAGTGCGCAAATGCAATTCTTAGGAGACAAAGAGAATTCTTGAGAATATCAAATTGAAAGAGAAAAAATATTTAAAAATGTGTTGTTTAATTTGAAAGAATAAGAAAAGTCAAATCTTTCAGAACTATAAATATTACTATTTATAATTTATAGAAAGTAGAATTCTTCGTTGAGACTAATGGTTAAATTTTCTGAAAGAGAAATAGCTGAAATTTTTCCTGGTCCTATAGGGAATCATAAAAGAAGAGCAAATGGACACTTTTAACATCCCTCAATACACACCATCTCCATCTGAAGTGAAATTTGAGGTTCAAAAGGAAGGTTCATTTAGCATTACTAGTCTGGAGGTATCGGTAATACCTTGGAATGCCTACGATAACGGGATTAATGCTTTTGATTCTGAATGTGGTTTGTCTAAATCACTCGGCAATGGAGGATACAACGTTACAAAGTGCATGAGGGCCGTAGCGGAACCTTTGTTGCTTAGTCACTTTGGAGAAGCAATCATTGAAGAGGTTTTTAGCCGGTATCAACAAATCTTAACTGAACGAATGTCTAAGGAGAAAACCGAATTTGTTAATGTGACCATATCGATGATTAGAACAGCATGAGCAACAAGTTGCTGTGTCTGTGTGTTTAATTAAAGCCTACTCCAAAAAACTTTCTTCATCGTGGTTGATGTGTCTGTGTGTTTAATTATAGCAAGTATTCATGTGTGGTTTTCTCATTAAAACTGGCAATTATTCTGTACTATAAACTAATATTTATTATGTTGTACTGCTGGCTTGTGATTAATTAGTGATTTACGGATATTATGTCAACTAGTTCTCGTTACATGAAAGTGAACCTATACCTCAGCTCGCTCAAAGATGGTTCTGTACAAAATGAACTTTTCGTTTTAATTTTATGCAGAATCTTTTGTTTAATTTTGTAATGGTAAAAGAAAAGCTACAATTTTTTAAAAGAGATATTATTTCACCAATTACATTATAAGTATATATCTAACTTATTGATATCTAATGATTTTTTACAAAGTGAGGCGACCAAAGATATAACTTATACAAATCTTTTCATTTTCCAATCTGATACTACATAATTCGCCTATGTGATATATGTCAATCAAACTAGAGACTCATTTACAGTCATCAATTTTCATTTAATTGCCTGCATTTACATGATATACATGCAACTGTGCAAGGGTGGGAAATCATTAACTCTTAGGGGTACCTTGGTCCCTCCAAAATTTTCTGGAATAATTAATTTTACAATGAATTATTTAAAAGAATATAATAACTCTGAGGGTAACCCTGCATAGTTACATTTATTTGTGTTTCTTTCATTTGGTCCATTTCCAATAGGTCATAACTTTTCTCCCCACAAAAAGTAAAAAAGAGTTACAAACACTACTACAAAAGACCCATTTTACGACAGCATAATTACGTCGGTTATCGCAAAACCGTCATAGAATGGGATGCGGTGGCATTTGCGTAATTAAATTGAACATTTCAAAGACGGTTCATATCGATACTGTCTTAGATAGTTTAAACAACGACGGTTTTTACGACAACCGTCTTGGTTTTGGTGTTTTAAAATTTAAAAAATTGAAAAAGATAAAATTAAAACGGCAGCGTTTGGTGTGTGTTGCGTCTCATTTTGGCCCCCCCTCATGCCCTAAACTCCAGACAACCCTCTCTCACTGTCTACCCACGTTTCCCAGAACCCCTCTCTCTGGTCGCGTGCCTCCGTGTGACGTTCGGCGCCTTTGCTCCGCCTCGCTTCGAGTTGGTGCCGACATTTTGGCTTGGGTTATTCAGGTAATAGGGTATTACTAATCTAAGAAATGCAAAAGTTTGACTTTCTTTTTGTACTAGTTTTTCTCCTCGCATGTTTTGTTTGGACAAGTAGGTTCCTTGTGCCAATTATTTGTCACTGATTTTCGTCCCTCCAGGTTTTGGTCTTACAAGTCACACCCATGTGACTGCATGTGGATAACATTTGTAGAGAATGAAAGTGGTCCTGCAACAAAAATAGGTAATATTTGTCCCTCAATTAATTTGGTTAGCATTACTTTTGACAGGACCTGTTATACCCTAGCTCAACCTCAAATACGTTCATATACTCTTCATTTTGTAAGATTGTGAAGTTTGTTGAGTCCATCCAAACATGACTGAATATTGTTTTTACAAGTGTTAGTTATTAGGTGCTCTTCTTATGATAATTTGTGTTGATGTTCATCAATACATGCATGCTGCAATTTATAGTATAGATAAATACAAAATATTATGTCTTCCCTCTGATGTAGAGAAGTGAACTGATGCATCTATGCATTGATGTTATTACATATTGCTTAGTTGGTATTCCCTATAATTTTGGTGGTTGAAAGTCGTTATTGCAAGGAAATTCACAAAATTTCTTGAAATGTCCTGTTGCAGTTATGTTGTCCATCGTCCATGAAAGAGCTGTGTAATTCAAATTAACATTTTCGTATATAATGCCTTTAATGACCAATCTGCCTCATAACTTTGATTGAGATGAGCAATATGTTGAGTTGTAGAAAAATTCTTGTCAATTCTGGACCATTCATTATTGCCGTTATTTTCACATATTTAAGTAAGGAGTTCCACCGTATCAAATTGCTACCAAAATCAATTCCTAGTGAACAAATTGAATGTGCGTACTGTAATATCTCGAAAATATAAAGATAGAATACCAATGAGTATTGTTGGGTCCAAAAACAGTGACAGCTAGGGTGGAAAGAGAAGTTTACCCTGAAGCTGATTTTTTCAAATTGACTCCTTGCAAGGAACGAAAATTCTAATAATTCAATATGTTAAAGAGCATGACTTGTATGCAACAGAAACTTCTAGCTTTATTTTATTTTAAATTTATGTTGTTGACCAGAGAATGTTGCCAGATACCAAATTCTTATGTTCTGTGTGAACAATTTGAGTGGCTGAGACAAATATTAAGAGCATGACTTTGTCATCCATTTCAATTCGTTAGCTACCTGACATGTTCTGGTGAGCTTAATAAGCTGGGTTCTCTTTATTGTTTGACTATAACAATCCCAGTAGTTCCAGTCTATGGATGTGTTATAATTTGCCTTCTCTTTCAGGCCATCCGCTGTTTCAATGTCATGATAAATTTAAAATCCAAATATATTTATTGGCTTTGTTCTATACTGCTTAATTGATGATGTTACAAGAGACATAAATAAGTTAATACTTCAGATATTCTGCTGTTTGACTTCTTTCCTATGCTTAAGTGGCAAATGCTATGTTCATTTGCTTAAGCATATTACATATGCTTGTATTTCTTAAAATGCTTAACCAAATGTCTTAAAACATGTGTACTTAATTGAAATCAGATTCTAAATATTGGTTTTTCCTATTCAATCATGGATGTAATGCTTTGAATCTTTGATCATTGACCATTTAATAGTGGTGGAATTATTTCACCAGCTAAAATAGTTGGATAGAACCCTCTTCAGTCATTCTATTATTTTCTGACCATGCAGTCACCAACACTTTTGAAATTGCTATTGCAGGCAGAAGTGCTGAGTTTGCCTCAAGTGTAACAGCAAACACTGTCAAAGTGCAGATGCCACTACCAAAATGTACCTCCAGGTGTTGATGCTTTCGGAAATTATCATTCAAAAATTATCTTTGAAACTGATTTTCCATTAATTTAAAAAATATATTGATGCTTTCAGAAATTGATGTCTTGTGAAGTCTTGGCTATAATAGTCTTACTAAATTACCTATCCTAATACGTTTTAAACAGTAGTAGAGCTGGGTTTATAGGACTCTTTTTACTGGAAGGGATTGTTGACTTATTTTAGGATAAATATTTAGAGGGACCTAATTATAACATTTAATTAATTAAAAACATTCCACCTGAACACCCACTGCAATTGTCAATTTTTTGTGTATGACTAGACTCTAGAGTTATAATTAGATCATTTGTTGTATCAGTTGCTTATGATCATTGGCACGCACTCACTAGGTTATATATAAAACTATTAATGTGCTTTCACCCAATGTCTTGAGTTAATTCATTTCTATTTTAAACTGTATTGCTATTTAAACTGGCCTCTATTTTTCGGGCAACTCTCTGCATCTTAGTTAAGCCAAGGTATATAGATGTAATTGTGAAATGAGTAGATTAGTTGTTTGATAACTTGCTGCACATAGATATTGGTGTGTGTCCTGTGTCCATAATGCAACTAAGCTTAAACTACCTTGAATTTACGTGGAAACCTGCAGGGAGGAGTTTCTCGAGAAGGCATAGCATATTACAACAATCTCAAATGAATTGATATCAAATGGTCAGTAGAAGTCCACAATCTTCACTATAGAAGGCATGATACTCCAAATCAAACTCTATTTCACTCTGAATTCATACCATGGCAAATTGTACGGGATATGGCAGTATATATCTTGTTTTGTAGACTTTTTTTTTAACCATTGTAATTAGCATCACAAAATGTTATAGATGTTATATTTTATCCTATGTATATTGTTGTTTGTAAAACTTTGAGATTAATGTTGTTAATGAAATGATATTTATTTTTTTTGATATACTTCGTATGGTCCATTAATAGTTAATCATATCACCGCAGCTACTATTATGTACGCGTACAAAAAATTGGAAAAAAATAAATATTAAAAAAAAAAAGGAAATTACATCGGTTATCAACAAAGAACCGTCTTAGAAAATGACATTCTAAGACGATTGTTACGTAAAAACCGTCTTAGAAAAGCACATTCTAAGACGGTTGTTAAGTATCAATCGTCTTAGAATGCAATTTTTTAAGATGGTTGTTAGCTTATAACCGTCTTAGAAAGTCGCATTCTAAGACGGTTCATCGATAACAACCGTCTTAGAAAGTCATTTTCTAAGATGGTTGAAAATCGACGTAAAAAATATAACTTATCAACGACACCTGAAACAATGATGGTTGTTGAATCGACGTAGAAAGGGGTAAACAACCGATGTAGAAAGCGTATTTTGTAGTAGTGAGAGTATATTTAATATTACTACGTATTAAGCTAATTAATTTTTTTAATCCAAATGAATTAGTTTGTTGGATTTTATAAAAAAAAGGACCCAAAGTAATTTTTTTTAGGTCATGTTTAATACTTCAATAGACTGTTTTTTTTAACTTTACATCATTTTAAGAGATTTGGATAATTCTTTAAATAAGTGACAATACATTCATTTTTTTAACAGCAAATTAATTTTTATTAATAAAATATAATCTATGCCATAAGATATGACAATACATTCATTGACTTTGTTAGTCAAACAGATAGAATCTTAGAACTTTTTTGGGTCATGAGTGAGCCCTTAAGTGTGAGTAAGGAAAAAAAAAATACGTAGGCAGATGTTGCAATTGCTCCCCACACGATCCTTTTTGCTTCCTACACCTCCAAAAATTTTAAAATTTCTATATTATCCTCCTTTATTCCGAAATGGTCATTCCAAAAATATATTCTTATTCTAAAATATGAAAATTATATTATAAAATAATTATTCTGAAATAAAGATAAATAATTCAAAAACCTATTATAGAATACCTATTCTTGAAAATAATTTTCATATTATAAATAGTTATTTCAAAATAAGGTAACAAACCTTTGCGTGCTGCCCATATATTCTTGTGCTTCAGCCTCAACTCATTCTTATCCGTCATACAAAATCGGCCCCGTCCCCATTCCCAAAACCGTATTGAACTTCTCCTTATTCTTCACGTCACTTTACAAAGGCGGAACCATTCCAATTCCTTAGATAACATACACAGCCACACCTATGTCATAGAAAAACACCGACAAATCCTTGAATATTTTCAAATGAGGTTTATTCTTAACAAAAACATCCTTGACCATCACGGTACTCTTAACAGCAAGATCGACAACGTCAGCGAAGATACTCAACGGTGCCAAATGAATATAGGCCTCATTGCCAGTGATGAAATGGGTAATATTATAGCTGATGCTGCAACGATTGGTGGATGCCATTTTGACTCCGAGGGAAGGCTGAAGCCTTTGCACTCAAGTGGGGGATAAATATGGCAACAAATTAAATGTGTTTTTTAGTTTGATTGTTTCCTTCTATTTTAATTGTGGAGTAACATAAACAAGTTTGGACGTTCGCTTTTTCATGGCATTGTGATTTGTGCAAGATTGCAGAAGAATGATAGCAAGTTCATGTGGAAATAAGTTACTTTTTAAAAGAGAACTGGAAATAATGATGCTCATTGTTTAACATCCTTGTCTTTTACTTATCTTGATAATTGGTGGATAGAGGAGGTTACTTATCAATTGGACAAAATCAAATCATATCAGAAGATGTATCCAACAACATTTCCGTGAATTAATAAATCCCAGCTCTTATCTTAAAAAAAAAAAAAAAGTGTTGGATTTGAATCCCTAGCTAATATAGCTACTAGTTGCTTTGGCATTGTTTTTTTACGTGATGAAATGGGTAATATTATCCTTTCGTAGAGCCATTCTTTATTTTTCTAGGATATAGGATGGCTCCTACTGTAAAAAGAAAAAAAAGAAAAGGAAAGGAAACTTCGGTAGAACTGTTCATTTACGTTAGCAGAGTTGACAATGTCAAATAAGTAAATATACTTCACCAAATATCAACAGAAAAGCTAATAATATGCTTATTGGCTCCAATCGATTCTTGGTTAGTTCATCTAATTAAGTTGAAGAAACTAGCATTTTAATTTAAAAAGTAGAATTTTGATTAATCATTTGACGATTGGTGTTTTCTCTAGTCGACTTTTCCTATGAAATCTATGCATAATTCCAATCCTTTCGTTTTCAAGCAATGTCATGTTACAATGATAATGCAAGTTGCAACAAATCGCAGATGGAAAAACCAACATACAAGAGAAACCTCTCGTGTAAGGATTACATGCACCAACAAAACAAAAGACAAATATTCTTCAAGTTTTGCTGAGGACGGTAAACAAGTAAAACAGCCATACAACTATACAAGAAAAAGATGTCAAAAGAGAGAGGCTGATATTTCCTCCTTGTTTTGTTTGGTTCACCTGAAATAATAAGTCTCTTAATATTTCAACACCAAAACACCAACAACGTTGTTGTCAATTGTTCACAAAGCTAGCCGGCTGTATTATTTAGTCACCATTCTATAGTTTTAGTGCGATCAGAACCAGGTGAGTGATTATTTCTCCATGGTTAAGAAGACAGTCTTGAAGGTTGATATCAGTTGTCACAAATGCAAAAGGAAGCTCCTCAAAATCGTTTCTTCAATTCAAGGTAACCACAACACTAGTCCTTAATTAATCTTTGTTTTATGAGTTGAATTAAAATTCAAAATGCTTGATGCTATAGCCTATAGGTATATTAGGATTTAAAATTATACGACTCTGCTTCATGTATAGTCTTAGTTAAATTAACCACTTGCAAAATTTTGACTTTGATTGAATTGCAGGGGTGGATAAAATTGAAGCTGATGAAGGGAAGGGCACGTTGACCGTGACAGGGGATGCAGACCCATATGAAATAATAGTTCGCATAAGGAAAGCTGGCAAACATGCTGAAGTTGTGAGTGTTGGGCCTCCCCCGGCCCCTCCAAAAAAGGATGAGAAGAAGCCCGAAGAAAAGAAGAAGCCCGAGGCAGAGAAGAAAGATGAAAAACCTAAGGAGTCCAGTATCCACATGCCATATTACTATCCTCCTTACCAACCAGTAGTGCTGTACATGAACAGATACGAGGAGCCCAATCCATCTTGCACTATATTGTGACCATGTATACGAGTGCAGAGTGCTCATTTGCGTGAAACTTGTAATTTCATCCTTGGATCTTTTCAGTAGCTGCTGCCGTTAAAATTATAGAAACTTAAAATAATATTTGAAAAAGAATAGTTCCTACTGCATAAACCTTTGTTAGTGGATCTTTTGCGTGATACCTAATTTTATTTCACACCGACATCATTTCACAGCTTTTGAATCATTTTCTTTGTTTGAAGTCTAAAAGTTCTAACCCTCGAACCATAATGCTTGGCTTCTTTTCTTTGATGACAATTGTTCTTCCGGTAAGTCCAGATGAACAATATTGGTCAATACATCTTAATGGTGCAAGGGATAACATGGTTTCCGTAACCAAGCAGAACACATAAACTTTTCTCGGATCCACTCACTCCTTAGTCTTACTCCAAAAATTACGCAGTTGTTTAACATAATAATAACAGCTATGCTGATAAAAATAACTAGTTCTGTTGAGTACTTAAGTTCATAGTTTTTTTAGAATCTGCACAGTATCTCAATCTTAGTATGTTCTGAGCTACACTGTTGTCATGAAGAAACTTAATTTACACTCCATATCATTGGGTAGCCATTTTTTAACTGACCCCACTTGCATTTGATTCTGGATGGCCAATTGAATTTAGACAACCATTTTCATAAAGAACTCTTGTATGTACAACATATTATTTGCGCAAATATAATTAACTTACCACAATGTATAGTGTCAGGAATCTTGATAAGAAAGGACAACGTGGCATCAGAGACAGCAGTGCATATTTTCTCTTATCTGTTGTGGCAAAGAATTCTCCGTGATACCCATCAGCATATCACAAATTGAATCAAATGTCATCTTCATAGTCACAGTTCACAGGATTTAGGAATTAGAGTACGTCCATGTTTGCATTTGGACGTACTCAGTTGGTTCTTTTTGTGCTCTAATTTAATTGCTTAAGATTTTTATGGAATTATCCTTGCAAAGCAGACAACATATATTTTACCTTCATACTGAAGTCCTGCTACTTGAATTTTTTTCCACTTTCTTTTAGCTTTTGTAGCCTTCCACACAACATTTAGCCAAATTTAGTGACAAATGCATATAATGTTGTGGAGAACGGTTCAGATAATAGGCTTTTCTCTCCCACGGCATCTGCCAATATTGGTTTTACATAAACCTTGTTAAATTGAATAATTCATTAGCACAAATTGACCTAGCTAGCATGCACCTTCAGAACTTTGAACAAATATGTGGTTCTTGTTGCCGAATAACTTTGTCTTGAACATTCTCCCATACCTAATTCGACTAAATCAACAAGTTACATATACTCTATTGTCTCATGTTCTTAAAAGTCTAACTCATGTCAAAATGTCTAGAAAGTTATTTTGGACCAAACACGATCCTGAATGAACTTAAACATAACCAGTTAATTATATAACTAATGTCTTTGTTTTATTCCAATTATGAGATCAAGATTCCTAACCTTTTTCACATGGCTTACAAGTTACAAGAATCACTTTCTCCCTATTTTGTTGGTCCTTTGACCATACTATATATCATGACAAATTATAAGAAAACTCGTAATAACATTTTGTATTTTCTATACTACGCACGTTAATAAAATAATCAATTTGAGTTCTCTGATATGGGTTAATAAATAATCAAATTCATTATTAAAGTATCAGCGTAAATAATCACTAAAGTCTAAAGTAAACAAATGACATAAGTAAGAATTTAATGATTATACATTATTCATGTCAATTTTTTATATATATATTATCAATCAATTGAAAATTACAGTATGATTTTGACGCTGTCAATGTAAAAAATCATTCAAATTAGTACCTTGAATATTGATAAAATATATAAAAATAGATATTAAATTGATGAATATTCAATATTTTAAGAATTGTTTATGTAATTTCATTACTTTAAAGACTTTTTTTTTTAAAAAAAATACTTTGAGTAATGAACTGAAATGAATGATTTACGGTGTTAATTTTTAAAAAGATAAACAGGTTGACTAAAGTCAAGTGATAGTAAAAGCAGTGTTTTTTACTGGTGACAAACTACGAAACTGTAAGGCTGACTAGTGGACTAGTGGCTAGTCGGCAAGTTGTCAGAATTTCACGAGTGAGGGTCAGGGGAAAGTAAATAGATAAATTATTGTGATTTAGTCATTATCCGTGGCAACGTTGTCTTCACGTACGTGAATCGGATAAGCATTTCATGGTGATATAAAAATAGTGATTCATGGGTTGGCAGAAGAAACAAGCAGATCTAGAGGATCATAATGCAAGAAGTTGTCTCTTTTCTTTGGCATTTACTGGTCCACTGGACTAGCAACTTGCGGATTCCCTTCGGAGGCAAAGTTAGCATTGCTCTCTGTGCTCTTCAATTATTCCGTGCCTTAACTGGATTTTCATCTAGAGAAAGTGTTACTTTAAACTCATAGTACCTTTTTATAAACTCACTACTGACTACTTAGCTAGCCAGTCTAACTTTCATGTGCAATCTTTGTAAACAAATAGTGCAATTTCAAAGGGTAATAATAAAGGCATTAATAGACAATTAAGTTGGGCCATATTAATTTAGGTGTTCTTCGTTAGACCGAAACTAACATAACACTAATTAAGCATGTACCAGGACACATATAGTATGTAGATGCATAGTGAAGTATCAGTTTTCTTTCTCCTATATCTTGAAATTTCGCGAGGAGGGAATGACCGACTATATATGGATAGAATTGGCTGTGTGATTTATTTAACGCGAATGATTACATAAATAAAGTATCGTACATAGTATAAGCACCGTTCCTTTGGTAGGAACAAGACAAAGGATAATCCATTAAGTCATCTCGGAGTCCCTTTGCTGTCATTTTTACGAGGCATTTGTGTGTTTTGAGTACTCGACACGTCGTGGAATTATTTCTTGAAAATTCGACAATAGGCAGTAATCACACAGTATACAAGGACCAGGTCGCATGCTTCTCCTAGCTACCCCTCCCTTTTCTTTTACTTTTATTAATCAAATCACTTCAGAGGACGCTTTCTATCGTATTATAAAAATCAGCATGAGCCAATTTTCAGTTCAACACGCTGAAAATTGGTAAGCGTGGGGACATTGGTTCATATCATGTGCGAGCAACCAAAGAGTATATAGGTAACAACAAATGATGCGTCATTAATGTTACTTTAAAAAAAAAAAAAACTAATGATGTGTCATGCGTGCACATAAAGTTAACGGAATAAAATAGGGCAATTCAATGAAGGCTTTGAATTATAAACTTGTCATAAGATTCCTCCGTCTCCATGTATCAAAATTCATAAAATTTGCTGAAATTCATTGGGTAACTATGATTATTGAGGTCTTAAATTGTAGTTGGTAATTAATATTTGCGAGGTTATGAAGTTTTAGTACAAGCATGGATTTTATGCGTAGTGATTGACCCATTTGGGTTATTTTTACAATTTTATTTATTAAAATGAATTTATTTTAAAATAAATTATTGGGATGAGTCTATTTTTGACTCATAAAAAAGATAAAACAGTTATTTTGACTTGTTTTACTGACATGCTTTTTTTTTTTTACTAAAAATTTGAAAAAGGTTTTCACGTAAATCAGCAATTTACAATTGTTGGTTCAAGAATAACAATCTTATCATATTCGACCTATGTAAAAACAACAAATTCATTTTGGTGGTCACAAAAACAACAAATTTATTTTGATGATTACCATGTGTTGTCTTCTCATAGCAGATAATGTCTCATCGATGCAAAAACAACAAAGTTAAGGAAGTACTGATTTATTATTTTAGTGTTCAACAATTTGAAACGGCTAGTTTGGATAAAAAATTGTAAAAATAATAATTTGCATTAATATGATTTGTCACTATAAATATAGCTTCTTTTGATCTTCTTCACACATTCAATATATACATCAAAGGCTTGAGTATTTTCTTACCAATTCATTTTTTATATGTTAAGAAATAGATACTATGCATTTGTATAACTAGACGAATATGTAATATATATTTTTCAAGTTAGCAATTATAACTCAATTAGTACCATAACAATGTTTCACGTACAAAAAATTTAACAGCAATGTTTCAAATAAGAATATTGTAAGAACTACAAAACATGTACTTGACTTTCAAATTTTAGAAGCTAGCCAAACTTGAGTAATTAGTATAAAAAGTCCACAAATTCTGAAATGTTCCAAAGTATCAAAACACAAAAGAAGAAAGTGAGACAACAAAAGTGAAAATAACACAACTGAGTCTCATTATTAAACATAAGTAAAATTATTATTTTAACTTAGGGAGTCAACATTTTATATCTGATGGATCAAAGTTATTTTTATTGGACCTTATGCATCGACGAGACACGATAGGTGATCTCAAAGCAATAACAAAAAGACAACACAAATTTTAATATATGAATTTAATAACTATTCAATTATAGTTTTTAAGAAAAAATTTAGTAGAGAAAATTACAAAAGATTAACTTATGAAAAAAATATTTAAGAAAATCTATTTTAGTAGTGAAAATAAATTTCAAATTATAAAAAATAAACTATCTTAACTATACATACTAAAATCACTTTGAGATTATTGAACAGAGTGAATGAATTATTATAAATTCCTTGATAATTTTTCGATTTTCCACATAAAAAAATACTTATAACTCAATTAGCACCATAACAATATTTCAGGAGTGAAATAATATAGTCTGATCTTATTATTTAACATAAGTAAAAATTATTATTTTAACTTCACTATTTTACATTTATTGGATCAAATTTATTGACCTTTTACATTGATGAGAAATTACATTGACCAAACAATGACGAGTCGCTAAAAGAGAATAAATAATGACCAATAAAATATATTTACTTTTAAGTAATAAGCTAAATGGATTTGTTGTTTCCGCGCGCGAGTAGCAAAATGAATTTATTATTTTGTTTGAACAAGATAAAATCCAACAGTAAGTCAAAATAATTGTTTTATTTTTTTTAATCAAAACGGACCTATACCACTAATTGATTTTAAAATGAATCTATGCTAATAAAAATTTTGTAAAAGTAACCCATATGGATAATGACTCATTTTATGCATACAAAAGAGACAGAGGCAATCTTTTGTGCAGTGAACCTTTCACGCAACGCAACGCATGGTTGTGGTTAGTTGTAGACATCTGGTCTTTGTTGTGACTTTATAAACGAAACGAAACAAAACGAAAGATGATTTGATTTGTTTTCAGAAAAAGTCGGAAGGCATGGAAGTGCTTCGCAAAAAGACTATATATCTGCGTGGGATCCGATCGCAGAGAGAATGTACTGAAGGCATCAACTAAAATCCAAAGTACTCTGGTACTCTGTTTGAGGCAGGGGAGTGACGCTGGAGCAAGGGCTAGGGCAGCGTCGCCTGCAGATTAGTTGAGAGTTGAGACGCCTGAGGGGAATCTGCGACTGATTTTGGTCACTGTCCCATTTACGTGGCAGAGACCTGACTCACTCCAATTTCCAGTTTCTCCCTACTCCAATATAACCTATGCATCTTCTCAATTTCATTCTTTCAAAACAACCAAATACTACATTATAACAGTTGTAAGAGTAATATTTGCCTTAAACATGTTTAAAATTCAACCATGTCCTGAACATTTTTTTTATATGCTTGGTCATGTCCTTCAAATGAAAAGGAAGTTTTAATAATATTTAAAATCTTATAAGTGTCAGGTTAGGACCGATTAGAGTCCATACAAAGGTCACTCGACCTAACTTATTCATAATATTTAAATATCAATTATATTACTTTAATAGATCAGTACTTAAAATCTAGTTTTAATATATTTAGTATAATGATTTATATACTATTAACTAAATGGAAATTATATTAGATGCGATTTTATAAAATAATTTTTTATAAGATCAATAATTAATTTTTTTATAAAATAATTTATGATTGAATAAAATATATCTTTTTAATATATATCAACAATCTAATGAAATTCTTTTTCGAAGGAGCCTAATGAAATTCTTAATCCTTATGAATTCATACTTTTTCATTCGCGGAGTAAAACAAACAAACAATACTTAAGAATTGTTACTGATTTTATCTTCATTCAATCCTTGTATGTTAAAAAATGGATATAAAAAGCTTAATATAAAATCCAATAACTTGAAAAAACGCACCACATGTTAGTTTAACGACAAAGACACTGTTTCAAGTCACAAACAATGTTAATTGTATTTGTTTTAAGAGTATAATATCTTTTTATAAGAGACAATCATATTAAAATAAAATAAAATAAAATAATTATAGAAAATAATTTTTTTTCATCCAAATATTTAAGATAATCACATACTTAAGAGTTCAACTGGATACAACTAATAAACTAAAATAATTTTACATCAATTAATTTGGATCATACTTATTAAATGAGTAAAGTCAAGTGTTTGCCTATATTTTAGAACTAAAATAAAACAATTGATGATATTTGTTTATATCATAATCTTATTGATTAAGTGTTTGAAATTAGGTTAATTTAATCTTGCTTAAAGTCTTATCTTAATTAAACTCTAATGTTACCAAATTTGCTTAAAGTTAAAGTAGAAACTGAGTTAAAAAAGATAACCCAATTAAGCTAATCAATGAATGGGAGATAAATCTAGTCCGAGCTGACTCACATCAGATTTTAGTGAGTGTTACATTCTATTATAAGGAAAACAGAGAGACACATACCCTACCTTTTCCCGTAAAAATAATTTAAAGAAGCTTGTAAATGACATTATTGAATGAAAAAAGGAGCAAAAAGTAAAAGACATACACAGTAGGATTTCCACACATACATGCACCTTGTAATTCCCAATAAAAACCGATAGATGTGATCCTCCTCAAAACGCATAACATTCCCTCTTCTGTCTTCAATACTCATTAGCCTTAGCCACAAAACAAAACGATGTTTTCCGCAAGAGACATGCCTTCCCCATCCTCAATTTTCTCAGCCTACGCCTCCATGACAGCTTCGATCATGCTTCTGCGTTCCATCGCCAACGAACTTGTTCCCCAACCCATTCGTGGCTACCTTTACAACACGTTCCGGTACCTCATAAAGCCTCGTTCCCAAACCCTCACCCTCGTCATCGAAGAGTCCACCGGCATAGCCCGTAACCAAGTCTACGACGCCGCGGAGGCTTACCTCTCCACACGTGTCAGCCCCGAAAACGAGAGACTCAAGATCAGCAAGAGCGCAAAAGAGAAGAAACTAACCGTTCGGTTGGAGAAGGGCGAGAAGGTAGTCGACTGCTTCAACGGCGCGTGCTTCAAATGGAGATTCATCTGCGCGGAGTCCGAGAAGAACAATCCCAACGATCACAGCAACAACAGCATCTCCGTGCGGTCCGAAAAACGGTCTTTTGAGCTGAGCTTCCCGAAGAAGTACAAGGAAATGGTTTTGGACTCGTACCTGCCCTTCATTCTCGACAAGGCCAGGGAGATGAAAGACGAGGAAAGGGTCTTAAAGATGCACACTCTCAACACCTCGTATTGTTACAGTGGAGTCAAATGGGACTCCATTAATCTGGAGCATCCCTCAACTTTTGAGACGCTGGCGATGGAGCCGGAGCTGAAGAATGCGGTGATAGAGGACTTGGATAGGTTCGTGAAGAGGAAGGAATTTTATAAGAGGGTTGGGAGGGCGTGGAAACGTGGGTACTTGCTGTATGGGCCTCCTGGTACGGGAAAATCTAGCTTGATCGCTGCTATGGCGAATTACTTGAAGTTTGATATCTTTGACCTGCAACTTGGGAACATAGTGAGGGATTCTGACCTCAGGAAGCTGCTTCTGGCGACTGCGAATAGGTCCATTTTGGTCATTGAAGACATTGATTGCAGTGTGGATCTGCCAGAGCGTCGGCATGGGGATCATGGACGTAAACAAGCTGACGTACAGGTTAGTAATTCTTAGTCACTATCATGCCCCTCTCCCCACTTAAGCAACTCAATTTAATTTTGTTCATAGATGTTGTTTTGCTAATTATTGTCTTCAATAAGAATTAGAATAAAATGTAACTTGGCATCTTTTATTTTTTTAATAAGTGATTTTAGTTTTTTTATTTTTTAATTGAAATATTTTATTTTTCACTTTTAAAAAAAATTAAATTTTAATTCACTTATTTTTTTAAATTTAGACATGTCCCACTTTTTAAAAATTAATAATTTTAATTTTTTTTAATTTCAGGCTTTATTATGTATTTTTTTAATAAATTAAGTTTGTTAGTAATTAAATAATTTTAAAAAAAATATTTGTCATGTAAATAATAAATAGACATGTGTCATTTAACATTGAGATAATACATATATTAATGCTTGAAATTGGTCATAAGGATAAAAATTATGAATTTTTAAAAAATGAAAGATAAAATGTCTTAATTAAAATATGAATGACTAAAATTGTAATTTTAAAAAAAATAAGGGATTAAATATTTTAATTAAAAAATAGAAAAACACACTAATTACATATATTTAAAAAAATGTGGAAACTAAATTACATTTTAACCTAAAAATTTCAAGAGATTCTTTTATTGGAAAAAAGTAGTTTAATTATATACGTACTGTATTCAATAAAATATTGTCATCTAATTAAAAATTCACATGTATGATAAGGTTATTAATATTAATGATTAATGTATTAAATGTTACATTATTATGATTTTTTATTAACACTTATTTACATGATTTTAAAAAGTAGAATATTAATTAAAATAAGAATAATGATATTTGAAGACACTGTTATTTATTTTGAACAAGCTATCAACATTTTTTTATCATATCATATTATTTAACATATCAAAGTGTGTAAATTTCTTTTAAATATAAACTAGCATGGGTCATGTATTACGAATAAATTAATCTCTAATTTAATGGATTAAAAAACACTCATAAACAGTAATCTTTATGATCAAGACAAAAAAAATACTTATTATATTTATGCAATTTTATTTATTTATTCTTTCTGGACGTCAACTATCATTTGAGTGTTCATGACTTCATGTAATACATTGTTTCTTAAACAAATAATTAAGAGTTAGGCAAAGACTGTTGTAGCTATGGCCCTATATATGCACCCAAAAAAAATGCGAATTCTTGGCCTAAAATGGTTGTTTTGCAAATGCGAAGCCATCCACGTGGGTTCTGATTGAACTATGCAAAGTAGTACAATAGAGTATTGATCGTGCTCCTGTTATAGAACTTGACAGCCGATAGGTTCATTACTTTACCATGTTTGTCTTTGGAGTCATTTTCTCAGTGCTGGAGAAACCTTTTTTCTATCTTTTCTCTTGCCAGTGGAAACAAGCCGTTTTTAAAAGCACGCCCTGAATTGGTAAGTGGGGACAGTGGGGCTACCGTGCAGTTTGATAATTGGTTAAGAAATTCGGTCTTGGCGGTAATTATCAATCAAGTTAATATTAAAATTAAACCATCCAAAGCATTTGCCGCATCGTCATAACGCCACTTCCAATAATCCAAAAAGGCATTTCACATCAATCCACTCAATATTTCAGACATTTGATTTTGTTCTTTTCCTCTTTTTTGTTGTTTTCTGTTTGACAAATAGCGAGAGAAAGAGAGTACAACGTACCTGTTGTTCGAAGGTCGTTGTTAACTGTCATTGGATAGTGAATGCCAAATAGGATGATCTTCCGTGTTAAATGTCATATTTTAGTTTATTTTGGTAGGACATGTTATCGGAATATTTTACATTGCTTATTTTCATGAGAAATTAACACCATCCATATATAAAAAGCAAGACCATGTTAGTGACGCCTTCAATTTTCTTTAACCCGCGTGTGCTACTTTATTTTTTTTTATAACTCGTGTGTTACTTTATTTTGGTAGACGATGTTCTCGAAATATTTTATATTGATTTTTAAGAAAAAATTAACACTTCAACATATCTAAACTTATTAATAAATTTATTATTTTCCCATTAATTTCAGTGAGTTGATCAAGTGAAATAACATAGAATTTTGCATTTAAGTTACAAGATCCAATCTTAAAGCTTTTTGTGTTTTGTACATAACAAGCACCCCCTTTGCTTAAATTAAATTATATTTATTAAAAAATATTTTTCCTCTATTTATATATAATTTGATAAATTTCTCACTCTAAAAAATAAAACATATGCACACTGTCTCATTTTTTCAAATTCAATATTGTTCTTACAAAATCGTCATCACTGTTATTGTTCAAATTTGAATGCTGAAATTGATCATAGGCTCAACGTGCATCTGATGGATGGATGCAGTTGACCTTGTCTGGATTACTGAACTTCATAGATGGGCTATGGTCTAGTTGTGGAGACGAGAGAATCATCATATTCACCACCAACCACAAAGAGAGGCTAGACCCAGCACTGTTGAGGCCAGGAAGAATGGACATGCACATTCACATGTCCTATTGCTCCTACCAAGGCTTCAAGATTTTGGCCTCAAACTACTTAGAAACTTCCTCTGACCACCCCCTCTTTGGTGAAGTAGAGGGGCTAATAGAGGACATACAGATAACCCCTGCGCAAGTGGCAGAGGAACTAATGAAGAACGAAGACCCTGAGGCCACACTTGAAGGATTCGTGAAGCTACTTAAGAGGAAGAAGATGGAAGGTGATGTTTGTGAAAACTCTACTCCTAATAAAGCAGAACCTACTCATCAGCAATCTAAAAGGCGCAAGGTTGGTTGCAAGCAAAAACGAGGCAAGAGTAATAGTGGTGTACATGTCACCCAAATAAGGACAAGAAGAATGAGAGGGTGTAGTTTGTAATCACCTGGTCTCAGAATATGGTCAAATAAGATTGTTAATTGGAGCTATACTATTTGTCTCCAAAAATCAAAGTTTCTGATGTGGTCTTCGGGCTTTTATTACTATTAATCAATCAATTGCTAAGAGGCTAGCTAACTACATTTCCTATCCAAAATCTGTGCTTGAACTTTCCTCGATATACATGAGGAGAAGAAGAGAATGAAAGGACAGATCGTGTGATTGCTAGTATCATTAAATGAACAATATCAGTATGTACATGTACTTGTGTATATCAGTATGTACAATGTCACGTGACACGTCAGCATATTCAAACACAAGGTTCATGTTTGTCATAACCGGAAAGCATGCATCTGTTTGACATGAGAGATTTGTTTCTATTTTTTATTTTATTTTTATAAATGATTATATTTAAAATATTTAAATATTAAGAGTTTTTATTTTCACAATTTCTTCTATAAATTATTAAATTCAGTCAAATTAAAATAATTAAAATAAAGACGAGCATGGAAAGACATATACTTATGTTTGTACATGCATGCTTAGATATATATATATATATATATATATATATATATATATATGAATAGACCAAGTTGTTTAACAACTGTTGATAATCTAACCTCTTTCAAGCACATGATCAAATTAGTTTATTTATTTATTTATGAAATAAACTAGGTTAACTCTCTTAAAAAAAGTCTACTTGGACAAAAATATCATACTTTAAGTCATTCCAAAAGTTTTTAAGCTTAACATGTTCACTTATTTAAGTAAATATAAATAATATTTCTTAATTTGGTAGCAATATTATTATATTAAAACTTTTACAATGCATTAAAATCATATATTTGTTAAGTTTTTTAAATATTGAGCACTTTAAGCTATATAAAATTAGGCCTATAAGCTTATCAAAGAATAATTTATGTTTTATTTTATTTTTTATATAAATTTAACTCAGGTACTAAAAATTTACAATAATATTCAAGCTTTATTATTTTCATTTTAAACTTGTGTGAATTTAATTGTGCAAATTTATATTGTCTTTCTTTTGATATCCCAAAATAATATTAAAACTTTACTATTTCATTTTAAACATTTTGTGAATTTAATTATGAAAATTTAATACTCTCTTTATCCCAAAATAATTGTCATTCTAGATTATTTTACACAAATAAAAAAGAAATAATAAATTATTTATTAATTTTGTTGTTCATCATCATTAATAATATAAGAGGTGGTGGACAAATTTGAATGTACCAAGTTCACTTGGAAGAAGTATAATCGCCTTCAATGAGGACAATATAGAGATAGTATTGGATCGATATATAACACATGTTCTTAAATCATACAAGGCCATGAAAGCTAGGGGTAGCAAAGTTGGTTAGTCCACCAAAAAGTGGGTCAAGCTGCCCTAGTTCACAAACAAACGGGTGGGGTGGGACTAACCACTTTGCAAAGTGGGTTAAAAATGCTAGTTCACCCACTTTTGTTAGTGGCTAAACAAGCTACTCCGCGGGGTCAAATCCATTTTACATGGCAAAGTGGACCAATTACCAAAAATGAGTTACGCTAATCCTAATCCACAAAAAAATGGGGTGGGCCAAATTGACCCACTTTGCAAAGTGGACCAACAATGCTAGCACATCTCACTCTTTTTTAGTGAGCTAAACAAGCTAGCCTACCAAACTAAACCCATTTTAACATCCCTAATAAAATCTAAGAAGAACATGGCTGTTTCTACAACTCAAATGTATATTTTAATTCTATATTTGTTTTAAATTAATTAAACAGTGTGTGAATTTTAAACTATCTTTTGTTAAAAGAGCTCACAACATGTGTTAATCGATGTAACTAACCTTTAGTTTTTGTGATTTTGTTGGGTAGAAGAAGTATCTCATTAGGTACTATCTATCTATTTGGGAATCTATTGTTTTGTTATAATTAGTCATTTTTCTAATTCTTATAAAATAGAGAGAGTATCTATTATTTTTTCACCATATATTATCTATTTGCTGTGTAAAATACTTTGATTCCATCTTAACAAAAAAGTTATTTTTTGTTTTTTTATCAACCAACCCGAATTATCCAACTCAATTAAAGTCAAGTTGGATTAGATTAAATTACTTAAAAAATGATAAACCCAACCCAGCCTTCTTAGATATAATTGGATTAAATTATTAATTAGTTTAATCTTAATCTAATCCAAATTACTTAGGCCCTTAATTACATGGATATCAACACTTTTCATCACATAATTGATTGAATTTATCATTTTCTCTCTCTTTTTCTTTCTTTCTTTTTATCTCTTTCTACCGCTCATATATAAAAAAATGTAGGTTGTTTAACATTTGGCAATGCATAACTTTGCTTTTAATTATACGGACTCTTTAATATCCTTTTTCGTTTGTCTGTTTCATTTTTCTTCTAATCTGTTTTGAAAGGGGTGTTGTTGCCGTGTTTCAGTTTCCTTTCGTATATTGGGTAGGGAAAAACGACTTTGCTTCAAAAGAAAGAAGCTTTACATGGATGCCCCGAAAGAAAGTCTTCCTTAATTACGGGGACTATTGTAACATCTAACATGGGAGAAATTTTGATTTACCAAAACAGAGTCGAAGGACATAAATGACATGTATTTTTTTTATAACAAAAGTTAAAGAGAAAGTAGTTAAAAAGAGAGAAGTTGATTTAGAAAAAAAAGTAATTTTTTCTCTTTTAATATTTTCTTTCACCTATTAAATACCAGTAAGAATCTTTCCTCGTACATTACATGGGACAAATTTAGCGTATGCTTGGCAATATTTAGTTTTTAAAAAATAATTGTTTCTAAATTGTTTTGAAAAATAGATAAAAAGAATAATTATTTCTTGAACATAAATTAATAAATCATATATGAATTTAATCAGTTGGAGCAACAATATTTTTTAACATGTTATCTTAAAATTTAAAAATGATATATGGATCACTTCAAAAAATGATAAATTAATTATTATAATTATTAATTTTTTTACTAGTTGTAATCCATGTCGATAAATTGTTAGTTAAGTTTATTTTTTTGTTATTTTTTTTATATTTATACAATAACAATTTAAAATAGTTTTCTATTAACATCTATCACAATAAAAATTTATTATTTATGATAAATTTATTGACTTTTATCAAATTATTTTAAAGGTCATAAAATATTTATTTGTAATTGAATGACACAATGTAAAATTAAAATTATTTTACTTTAGTATATTATCATTATTTTTTTTTAAAAAGTTGGTATCATTTCAAATTTCGAAAATTGACTTTTCAGCTAGGACCTTCATCCTTTGTTCTAGCATATTGCATGTATACCCTTCCATTTTTATTTTATTTGAATAAAGATTTAAAAATTGAATTTTTACACAATTATTTGCTCTACAATTTCTTTTAAGAATTTCTTCATCAAATACTACTTTTATTTAATTTTTAAAAACAACTTTGGATGTTGTAAAGAAACAACGGTTCATTTGCCATTTCCCCACAGGTACCTCGAAGTTTAAGTAACATGACCTAGAAATTTCTCGGACAGTTAAGGTAAACTTCTTCTGATTATGTGGCAACTGCCAACAATGCATATGCATGTGAAACTTCTTCGGATGTGACTACCCAATTACACATAGGTCCGACCATTGTATACCTAACGGCTGAGTGCTAACCCAAGGCTCCATCAGTTCATTGCAATTAGACCCGGAGTACAGTACGGCATTTTAAAATTTTGATCGGTTATCTATTCAATTATAACGAACCACTTATTGAATTAATAGTTCATCTATTAAATTGCATGAATTTGTATATACTTATTATTTAAATTTTGTATTAAATATAGACATATAATATATTTATCATGTATAAATGATGAATAATCAAATTTTATTTATTGACACTAGAGTTTCTAAAAATTTTCATGACTGGTCCAATTTTAAACATTTAAAATTGTAAACAACTCGCACCCTATATTAGATCTTCTTGGAATCTTGGTTTATATCACTCCTTATGTTGCTTTGCACAAACTAAAAAAATTAATAAATGAATGAAAATATGAATTTAAAAAATTTAATTTAATCATCATTATTTATTTATTTATTTATTATTAATATTTTAAAAATATAAGTAAAATAATAATAATAATAATATATTAAAAAGTTAAAATGATAAATTTTGAAAGAATAATTTTCTTACAGATGATTATTGTGAAAAAACAGAGTAATTTGAATCACGTATTACTGTATACAATAATTTGAATTTTAAATTTATAATAACGTGCAGCATCGAAAAGTGTGTATGTTGTAATTGAATATAAAAATTTGGTATAAATATGTTTTTGTCAATCAAAGTTATTTATTTATTTTTTAATTTTTAGTTGTTGTAATTTTATTTTTTAATTTTTTTTATGTAAACTTATATTTTTTAAATTTTGGTTCATATAAAATATTTTTTTAATTTTAAAGTTTATACTTTTTAATTTTAATTCATTTAAAATTTAAATTTTTTTACTTATAATTTTCATATATTTATAGGAATCAAAATTAAAAAAACATAAATTTATAAAAAATAAAATATCTTATTAGAATCAAAATTTAAAAAACATAAATTTATATAAAATAAAATTAAAAAATATATTAAAATTGAAAATTAAAACTTAACCAAATAAAAAATAATTTAAGTATAAGAATTTTAACTATTCTGCAGTACTAAAATTGAAGAAGTGACGTTACTGTATGAACTGTTGCAGAGTGCCAGAGTGATGTTTGGACAGTAAAAGGTAACATTTTTACCGAAGAGTGACAGTGAAAAATGCCGTGTTTTGCGTGTACATGACCGTGAGTAAAGAGTACATCATTCATGGATGAACCTGGCGTATCATTTTAACCGGATTTAAATACATTTTCGGTCCAATAAACTGAATAAAGTAATCGAACCGGTTTCAGATTTCGACCGAGTGCATATTTCAAATTAAAATTTACAAACCAATTAGTTGCTGGTCACTATAATAGTGATAATATTGATATCAAGTATTAATAATCTGATCAATAATTTTTATTTTATTACTTTTAGTGACATCTCTCTCTTTCAATCATTTTTTTAAAATTAATGTGTTAATACACTTTTAATATATATATATATATATTTATATATATATATATATATTTATATATATATATATATATATATATATCACAAAACTGAGTTTATTTTCTAAAAATAATACTCATTTTTTTGAACGAATATCCAAATATACCCTGAACCAACAAGACCAGTAAGTCTAAAAATATATTTTTTGTCCAATTTGTCTAACTGTATAACTAGGAAAACAACACTATTAAACAAGGAAAAGAATAGGGATAAATAAAAAATAGATTTAAGATTAAAAAAAACAGATTTAAGATAAAAATCAAAAATAAAAAACATAAAAAAATTAAATGTTTAAAATGAAAAAAATATAAACTAGCGAGTGCAAGAAAGTAGAAAGAAGAAAGTTATCTACAAGCACGTCAAAAACTTGCTGATTCATATCAGAAATAAATGCTTTTGAGAGTAAAAAGTCTAAAAAGTAGTTTTAATCTTAAATATTAATTAGATGTACTGCTTCCGGTCTGCTTCCCTCTGGATTGGTCCATGGTGGGACATATCATATCCATTATTTTATACTTTATTTTTAAAATAATAAAAAATTCTTAGTGATTCCTTTAGGTAGAGAAAATCTTAATCAACAAGAAAAGAAGCGTCTCAGTCTCAGCCTTTATATATGGTGGCTCTATCTAGCTCTCAAAGTGTATCAGCATAAACCACAACACATTCAATTCCACCATGAGAACTTCTGCGGGGAGTCTTTCTTCCTCCTTCACAAGCTTCCGTTCCGCCTCATCATGGTTCGAGGTGTACGCCGCTTTCTCCACATTCATGATGCTTCTGAGAACCGCGATCAACGATCTCATACCCCACCAAGTTCGCACCTTCATAGTCACAAAGATAAAATCTTTGTTCTCAGACCGCCAAAATATTAACCAGGTCTCACTCCAGATCAACGAGATTTGGGATGGCCAAATCAACCAGCTCTTCCAAGCCGCGCAAGAGTATCTCCCTGCTCAAATATCCCACTCTTACAAGTCCCTCAAAATTGGAAAGCTCCCAAAGCACAAGAACTTTGCGGTGGCAGTGGATGGAACACAAGAGGTCGTGGATCTTTTCCAAGACATCCAGCTCAGCTGGAAGCTCGTTGAGAAAAGCTCCAAAAGCAGTTCTGATCCCCGCGAACATCATCCTAAGTCTAACGGTGGTGGTTACGAGAGGAAGTCATTTACTCTAAGCTTTGATGAGAAGCATAGAGATGTAGTAATGAACAAGTACATTAACCACGTTCTAAGCACTTACCAGGAGATGCAGACAGAGCAGAAAACCATCAAGATCCATTCCATTGGTGGAAGGTGTTGGCAGAAGAGTGAATTAACTCATCCAGCGTCTTTTGACTCTCTTGCATTGGAACCTGAGCAGAAACAAGCCATTGTTGATGATTTGAATCGGTTTTTGCGACGGAAGGAGCTTTACAAGAAGGTGGGGAAGCCTTGGAAACGTGGCTACCTCCTTTATGGGCCTCCCGGGACAGGAAAATCTAGCCTTATTGCTGCTATGGCCAACTACTTGAAGTTTGATGTGTATGATTTGGAGCTAACCTCAGTGTTTTCTAACTCGGAACTCATGCGATCCTTGAGGGAAACAACCAACCGCTCCATCATAGTCATCGAAGACATAGACTGCAACAAAGAGGTGCATGCTCGACCACCAACGAATGCTTCTCCAGATTCAGATTCAGACTTTGACCACAAGCATGTTAAGGTTTGTTTTGTATTTTAGTACTTTCAACTACTTTAATTTTGGGTTTAGTTACTTGTACAAGTTAAATAATGCATCTGAGACCAAAACAAGTAGTTTTAAAGGAGGTTTAAATATATATTTAATGCTTAAAATTAATATTTTTATTTTTATTTATTATTTATAAGCTTTATTTTATACCTTTATTTATTTCAACAGTCTCTTCTTGAAAGTTGAGTAATATAACTTGTTACCATGGTTCCTGAAAATCATTGCATAGGTTAAGACTAACAGGTTTACTCTGTCGGGTCTGCTTAACAACATGGATGGTTTGTGGTCAAGTGGTGGAGAGGAGCGAATTATAATATTCACTACTAACCACAGAGACAGAATAGACCCTGCATTGCTGCGCCCTGGTCGTATGGACATGCACATTCACTTGTCCTTCCTCAAAGGCAAGGCCTTTCGAGTCTTGGCTTCCAATTATTTGGGAATTGAAGGAGATCATTCACTTTTTGAAGAAATTGATGGACTATTGGAGAAATTAGAAGTTACCCCTGCAGTAGTAGCAGAGCAACTGATGAGAAATGAGGATCCTGAAGTTGCTTTGGAAGCACTTGTTGAATTTCTCAAAGAAAGGACAAAGAAAGCCTACTTTTAGATTTATGAATGAGACTGCAGATTATATAGCATGTTTTAGAGTCTTTTCATCTGTATCACCACCGGTATAAGATGCAGAATAAAAATGAATGCCCTTTGCTTTTGTAATGTTTAGGATGTGTACTTATGTATGGAAATGTTGTACAATTTCAATGCAAAAAAGATTTGAAGATTCCAAAATCTATAATAATTCCAAGAAATATATGTGAAGTATGCAGTTTTCAAATCTCACCATTCAACACATTAAAAATAATCAAAGGCTAAGACTACACTCAGTTTTCTCAAAACTGGAGAGGATCCATATCCTGAAGTATGATACTGTTTGCAGGGGAATTTTTAGATTTTACATTTTAATTCATAGTTAAAAGCGTATGGTTGAGAATGTTTGTTGGTTTTGGTTTGGTAAAATGAGAGTTTCAAAACCAAAAATATAAGCGAACAAGAACTACAATTCATTCTTTTCCTTCAATTACGACAGAGTCAACATGGTTGTTTTCAGTGAGTAGGGACTATGATCATTCGTCACATGCTACGGCAACTCATATACAGGAACTGCGTCTATTGATACCTTATAATTTGTTTTGTTAGTCTACAACTTTCCTGTAAAACAAGATGATTCAATGAAATGTTGCTTCCTACCCGCCAGGCTCTAGATAGATATTTACTATGTTGACAAGGAACCTGAGATGTAAGGTACACTTATTTGAAGGCGTGTTACTTGGGATTGGATCTTTTGAATTGCTTTTTGCTACGAGGTTATAGATTCAGGGAAGATTAGATTTTTGTTTACAGCTAATCCAGACATCTACTACAATAAGTGCATGTTTGAGTACTCATCAGGTATATTTTCTATTACTATTAGTATTTTTTTGTTATTAAAGGTGGTATATTTAGGACTCTTAATGGGTAATTATTTTAAAAAATTAACATAATGGATATATGTTTAAGAAATTATAAAAATAGATAAATCATATTTTGAAATACTATATAGTTATGAAGAAATTGTGGTTCAAAACAAGATTTTGTTTTTCGAATTTATTTTACACTAAAAATATATATGCATATATGATTTTAATTTTTTAATTTTTTATTATTAAAAGTTGAAATCGTATATATATATATATATACCATTTTTTAAAATTAATTATTTTGGAAATCATGTATTAGAAAAAATGAGAAAAAAAAATTAAAATCGTATTTTAACATAGGATTTCAAGTCTTAAAGAAAAAAAAATATCTTAAACAAATGAAAAGGGAAATTCTGCTCTGATATACAATTTCTTCGTGTATATCAAAATACAATTTATCTATTTTCATTTTTTTTAAATTCCATTATGGTAATTTTTAAATCTACCAATTTTTGTAATTAACCCCATATTTAGTAGCTGACAGACACACTTATAAAACGTCAATGCAAATATGCAATAATGATTGGGTTTTTTCTTTTCTTTTTTTAGTGGGAGCCGTTTATTAATTATTAGATTAGAATAAGGGATATGTATTAACACTATGAAATTTTTTACACAAATATCTAATTAAAATCTATTATGTATGTTAAGGTTGTTAATTTTTAAAATAATTATTTAATTTAAATAATAATGTATGATTGAATGACCATTTTACACTATTAATACATAATTTTTTTATAAGATTTTGTTCTTAATATTTTCTATTTAAAGTAAAATTTTATTATTTTTTACCTTTTTAATACATATAATAGAATTTTCTTATTTTTATTATATATGATAGTGATATTGATATATAATAAGTTTATGTAATTTTATTTTAATTTTTTATGTTTTATAAATAAAAAGTTACAATTGTTTAAAATTAATTTAAAATTAAAATTATAAATACTACAAAATATATTTTTTTATCAAGAAAATCAAATTAAAACTTGTATAAAAAATTATATAAATAAGTCTATTTATGTAATCTTACATTTTGTAATTAATTCAACAAGATAATTTTATCAAATATGTATTATTTATTAAACTAGTTATATAGTTTTTTAATTTTTAGCTAGCTATTCAATTTTCATTTAGTTTCTCAGTTAATTTGCCAAAGTATGTAATACTTTTAAAAAAAATCAACATTTTCTTTATAATTGTTAAAAATTGTTCGTATTAATAAGAAAGGCAAACTATATTTCTATAATTGTAGGTTACAAGACAAATTGAAAAAATATATTTCTATGTTTATCAAATACTACAATCGAAATTGAAAAACTATATTTCTATAATTATTTATAATATCATATCCAATTTAAAAATAATGATATTAATAAAAATGACGGGAAAATAGAGAAAGGAAAAAAGGGAGATAGAATCGTATTGAAAAAACAAAAACAAATCTTTTGTCGCCTGTTTAATTAGAATCTTTTAAAAATAGAAGGAAAAAATGAAACTCACAAATGAAAAGAAAAGAAAAAATGGTTTATGTAATTAAAAGATTAAATCATTTTTATTTTTACATACATTGTTTTTATTAGAGATATTTATATTATTTTATGTAAATATTTTTTTCTTGTCCTTCTTATATAACCTTTTTTTTTTATTTCCTCTATCAAATAATTTACAAAATCTTTTCCCTTCTTGTTTTATTCTTTATAGTATGTTAGTATGAATAATTGAATATGGATGAGGATATGACTCTGAGTTTCCTATAAAAAGAAGTGGACATGTGAGTTACTGAAGTAGTAAGTGCAGAGGGATAGTTTCAACAAACAAAAGTGACATGTATTAATCACGAGGCGAGATCGCTAGCCTGAGCTGCAAGCATTATTGAAAGTAGTATAAATGAACACCGGGTTTCAGAGTTCAGATCACACAACTTGGTCTCTCGTAACATTCCATAGCAAGTAATACACCATGGCTTGAAATGTACGCTTCTGTCTCCACATTCATGGTGCTCCTCAGAACAGCACTCAATGATCTCCTACCCCACAGACTCGGATCCTTCATCACCTCAAAGCTAGAAACTTTCTTCTCCAAATACCACCCAAATAATCACATCTCTCTCAAAATTGACCGATTGTGGGAGGAAGCTGGTCTTCGAGACACAAATGAACTTTTCAACGCTGCCCAGGAGTACCTCCCCAGTCCCCACCAGGATTTCTCACACCTACAAATTGCTCAAGCTTGCCAAACTACCATACCAGAAACACCTTGAGTTCGCGCTGAGAAGAGGATTGTGAGAATCTTTTCCAGGTTAGATGACGAATGGAACGGAAGCGGGTTATCACATCCTGCCACATTTGATTCCCTAGCCTTGAGTCCTTTGTTGAAGAAAGATATAATTGATGATTTGGAACGCTTCCTGAGGAGGAAGGAACTTTACAAGAAAGTAGGGAAGCCTTGGAAACGTGGCTACTTGTTGTATGGACCTCCTGGAACTGGAAAATCTAGCCTCATTGCAGCTATTGCCAACTACTTGAAATTTGATGTGTATGATTTGGAGCTTGGATCTATTTATTCTAACTCAAGCCTCATGCGATCCTTGAAGGAAGCATCTAACCGTTCCATCATTATGATGGAAGACATAACTGCAACGAAGAGGTGCATGCAAGATCAAAAGCAAATGGTCTTGATGTTCATGATTCAGACTCTAACAACGAGGGTGTGCCAAGGTCTGTTTTGTTTTATATGTATATGTTTGTACAACTCATTAATTAATCTTTACAAGGAGTAAAACATTCAAGTAAGCACCACTCTTTCTTAAAATTAATGCACAGGTTAAGAGGAAGAGCCTTACTCTGTCGGCCGTCGGGTCTGCTTAACTACATGGATGGTTTGAGGTTAAGTGGTGGAGAGGAACGGATTATAATATTTACTACTAAGCACAGAGAAAGAATAGACCCTTCATTGCTGCGCCCTGGTCGTATGGACATGCACATTCACTTGTCCTTCCTCAAAGGCAAGGCCTTTCGAGTCCTGGCTTCCAATTACTTGGGCATTGAAGGAGATTATCCACTCTTTGAACAAATTGAAGGGCTATTGGATAAATTACAAGTCACCCCTGCAGTAGCTGCAGAGCAACTGATGAGAAATGAGGATCCTGAAGTTGCTTTGGAAGCCCTTGTTGAATTTCTCAAAGAAATGGAGAGGGACAATATATAATTAGGACGGAGAGTTAATAGGGTTGTTTTCAGGGAGTAGGGACTTATGATCATTCTCATATGTCGAGGAAACTAATAGTCGAATTACTTCTATTCTTACTTTTAACTTGTTGTCTATATGTTGGAATGTTGCTTCCTTCCGGCCAGGCTTTTACATTAGTGCTTACTATGTTGATAGGAGCTTATTGCTCTAGGCAAGATGGGATGTCCATTTACAACTAATCCAATCATTTACTTCGGAGTAATGATATGAAAGATAAAATGACGTAACAAGAAGAGGGAGAAATAAAATGTATTAAATGAGTGTTTCTATTGTTGAAGTGTTCATAATGATTATCATTATTGATTACTTTATTAAGCCATATAGATTCAATGGAAAATATGTTCTCTTTCAACCTTCATATAAAACACCATGAGAGAGAAAGATATAGAAGAGGGAGAAGTAATAATGTAAATGATAAAATGAGATAACAAAAGAAGAGAAATTAGAGATATTAAATGAGTATTTCTATTGTTGAAGTGTTCATAATTGAGATGATTATTTTATGGGTTAACAAAGTATCACTATTGAGAGATATTAATGAAGTAATTTTTTTAAATTTAATTTTTAGTTTTTAAACAAAAGATTTACTAATCAATATCTTTTTCAAGCTAATGTAAGTAAAATAAAGTAAATACTATTATTAAAAAAAAAATCATGACAAGCTCAATTATATTTTATGTGACTATTGTCCAATGTTCCCAATGACTTGGGAACCTTTTCCATTATACACCAAAGTCTATATTGATAATTGTTATGTATTTCCATTATACACCAAAGTCTATATTGATAATTGTTATGTATACGTACATTTAAATCAAATAATAATTATCTAATTTTTTCTCTTTTAATATTTCTTTTGATCTAAAAAGACATAAATTTAGTTTTTTCCAAGTTTTTTTATCTAGAAAATGCTAAAGTTAGTAAATTCACAGTGTTTTTGTTTCATTTTGTGTAAAGTTTTACATAATAAGAGGTCTGGAAGATGATGAAAAATTGGAACAGTGTGCTCAGTGCACCAGTGTACACACGAGAAACCAAAGTGAACTAGTTGTATTGTGCATGGGTAAGCATCCATTTGAGGCTTAACGCTTGAACTTTGCATGTGTACTCAGCGCACACATACAAACTTAGCGCATAGTCATTTTCTAAAACACATGACTATGCAGCGTTTTGAAGAGTACAAAAAGAGGAAGCATTGTGCTATTAGGGGACAAACCACGAAGAAAAGGGAAAATTCACTCACTTGGAGTCATTCTTTTTCCATTTTCTTCCATCTCCTTTGCTTTATCTTGTATTTTTTAGCCTCTCATGACTATGAGAGGTTAAATTACTCAATGTTGAAAATTTGACAACTAAACACTCTTGATGTAATGATCTTTATTATCCATTTAATGTTATTTTAATATTGTTACTTCCTTTCTGAGTTTATTATCTTGTTTATGATTTAATCATTCATTCACATGTTTGTTATAATGTTTTAATCATTGAAAAACGTTTACATCCTAAGAACTTGAAGGAGCTTCTAGGCCCTATCAAAGCTTGACTTGAAAGATTCTAATTTTGTCTCAAATCATAAAAGTATGCATTTAAAGTATGTCACAAGAATTATTGGCTCATTTGTTTAAATTTACTTTTTTAAAAATTATGTTTTTAATAAAATAAATAGTTTTTTTAATGTGTTTGTCTAAATTTTTTTTTTAAAAAATATGTTTTTTTTCAGAAATAAATTCTATTTATTTCTTAAAAAATTTAAATATTTTTTTTAAAATAATAATAAACAAACTGGTCCTAAGTCACATTACCAACATCATGTTACATTGCTAGTTAAAATAACTTTTCTTTTTGAATATGTAGTTAGGAGTTTCACCCTCTCATAATTATTTTTGTTTTGTTTTCTGTCTATAATAGTTATACAACATATATAATCATTCATGTGAAGGAATATGAGTTTGAAAAAAACACATTTTTTTTACTGCTGACAAAGACACTCGAAATAGGATTTGTGTAAAACATTATAGCCCCTAAATTAGTGTTACAGTTAATTATCAAATTAATTTAATTTTTACCAAAAACAATTGAGTAACTATCATAAGTTACTATTCTTAATATATAATATAAGACCTTTCTCTTAACGTTTTATGTGAGAAACAAAAAAAAAATACTAATAGGTCAATGTTTAATTAGATAGATTGTTTTCAGTCTATTTTTCTTTGTATTAGTCATTGGTAGAACATATCTTATAATAGGGACACATCTAAATATTTCATCATCGTGATTGAAGACATAGATTGCAACAAAGAGTTCTATCACTAAAAATTATTTTCAGTATAGTTTTCAAGATACTTATTACAAAAATTAACTATTTTATCATATTGTTTATAATTAAATGACATATTGACCACTGAAAATGATCTTCACACTATCAATTCATTTATTACTTTTTATATTTCTAAGACTATATATATATATATATATATATATATATATATATATATATATATTATCATTTAATAGTTTCTTTATAAAAATATTAAGAAATTTTATAGAAGAAATTGTACTAAAAGTTAATACTGTAAGTGTAACATTACTCATGAATCAACGAACGAAATCAACATTCCATGTGG
>CM023951.1:6027027-6073337 GCA_013407115.1 Glycine latifolia
TTCACTATTTTTTATTATTCAAAATTAATTATTACATTTTTAATATAATAAATATTTTATTTTTAATTTAAAGAAATATTTTATCCTCAAAAGAAATTAAAAGAAATATTTCTATGGTAAAAATTATTTAAATTTATAAAAATGATTTTTTTACAATTTTTTTTGAATTTTATCAAAATAAGTTATTTTTAGTAGAGTTTTCAAAATGAATTATCCATTTAAAAAATCTGGGTTGGATTCATAAACATAACATATTCTTTGGATAAATATTTATTTATAAATTTTATGATATAAAAGTAAATATTTATCCTATATAATATACAGAATAATAATTACCAAAAAATGAAACTAAAAATAAGAAAGAATAATAACTTGAGTTAGAGTTGTGGGCAGTGAAAGGAAGGAAGAAGCACGTGGCGGACAAGTATAGATTGTGATATGAGAGTGACATATGATACGATAATGACAATGATACATATGAATGGAATGGAACAACCTGCATTTTGCCCGAACCAGACCTGTCTTTGTTATATCTATCTATCTCATTTGCTAATTCTGAAATAGCTGAGAAGTTCACGGTTCTGCTGAGACTTGGTCAGCATTGTCAATGGTGCCTCACTGTCTCTTACCCATTTTTCCAAAACTAACTATTTTCGGGATTACGGATTTAGATAACCCCCCATCTTCTCTATAACCTCTCTTTCTTTCTCCCTGCTTCTCTTCGTTTTCAATAGGTAAAGTAATTATCTCCCTTCATCTCTTTCTTTTTCTTCTTCTTCCTTCCCAATGTCTTTCATTTCCTTTCATTACTAACGCAAATCTTATCGGGTACCGTTTCAAATTGTTTCATTGCAACATTTTTTTTTGTTGGCTTATCCTTAATACAACGTAGGACAATGGTAAATAGAAAAAAAGGTGTTGTCGTGTATGTGTGTGTGTGTGTGTGTAATGAATTGTTGGTTGGTGGGATTGCAGGCAGGGCATTTGGGAGTGTCTTTGTTTCCTTTCTTGCCCTGTATGATATGAGTGCTTGATTGGTTGTCTTCAAATCCTGCAAGGCCAGAGGAAGCAATCAACTCAAACGACACCATGTCTGGAACTATGTCTCCAAAAGGTTAACTTATTTATTGTAGGCCATGCGTTTTCCTTTTCACGTCCATTCCTTATCCTTGCTCAACTTTCTAAATACCAACATATTTAGCTTTTGAATGTTATTAATTATTATTATCTTTAGCTGGCTCTTGAATATTGTCATGTGTGTGTTGTAGGTTCTTTCAAGAAGAAAGCTATCAATGCCTCAAACATGCTGAGGAATTCTTTGACCAGAAAGGGTAGGCGAAGCAGTAAGGTCATGTCCGTTGAAATTGAGGATGTCCACGATGCTGAGGAGTTGAAAATTGTTGACGAGTTCCGTCAAGCTCTTATTTTGGAAGAACTTCTTCCTGCAAAACACGATGATTATCATATGATGCTTAGGTCTCTTTTCCTTCCTATGCTTTTCGTGATTGATCCGGATTCTCTGCATTCGCATCTCAACGCATTCACACATTCAGATGAAGAATGGACGACTCATATTTTATCGTATTCAATCAAATTATAGCTTGTTTGGTTTCATGATTTGGATGTGATTTTTTCACGTTTCGAATGTGATTTTCAGATGCTAATAGTTATAGCTTCTGTATCTCAAACGTGATTCTTTTATTCTCAACGTATTTACAAACATGCTATTAAAACACATTTGAAATCTTTGTTGTCCAATCTTCATCTAATGGTTATAAATGCGCTGAATGCGTGCGTGCAAAAATGACTACATTGATTAAAATAACAACTTGAACTTTTCTTCCTCTATTTTTGTATTTTGTTGTATAGATTCCTGAAGGCCAGGAAATTTGATATTGAGAAAACAAAGCAAATGTGGTCTGAAATGCTCAAATGGAGGAAGGAGTTTGGTGCTGACACCATCACGGAGGTACTTGTAACGACAATGTTTTGTGAGGCTTGAAGGGATTTGTTTATTATATTATTGTATGTGATATGCGCCTAGCATATGTTATTTTCCAAGCCATTAGAAGCATGAAATCATCCATAATTGATCAAATTGCTCATTATCTTGATAGATGTTGATGATTATGAACCTTGCATGAATTATAATTAAATTGAATGAATTTATAACAGGAAAAGCCTTCAAATAGAGCAAGTCAAGTCCAAGAAGAATCCCACGCTGTCAGCGTGAGATCCCGCGCCATCAGCGCGGATAGGAGCCCAGAAGTGTAATCTCCACTGGAAGTCCACGCTACCAGCGTGGAGATCCACGCCGTCAGCGTGGTAATGTCAAGCTCCCACGCCACCAGCGCGAGACCCGCGCCATCAGCGCGGAAAGGGCCCTGGAACTCAATTCTTCACTGGAAACTCACGCTGCCAGCGTGGGAAGCCACGCCATCAGCGTGGATGCTCAAAGGAAGCCACGCCATCAGCGTGGTGAGCCACGCCACCAGCGTGGATACTGGCCTAGAAATGGATTCTCCACTGGAATGCCACGCTACCAGCGTGGACTCCCACGCCATCAGCGTGGGACTTGGAAGGAAGCCACGCTGTCAGCGTGAGATCCCACGCTGTCAGCGCGGGACTCTGCTGACTGTGTAATTTTAAATGCTGCTGAGGGCAAAGCTGGGATTTCACATGTTCTCTATATATAGTTCAACTCCAGCATTGAAGGCACGTTCCTGGGCTTGAAGACTGAGACATACTAGGGTTTTTGGAGCTAAGGAAGCTTTGCTAGGGCATTGGGAGTTGAAGGCTTGAAGTGGAGGTCTTGCTCCACCTTCTTCTCCTTATTTCTTTAGTTGGGCATGGCTAATTTGGTTGTAACTCAGCCACCAACCACTATGAGGTTTGGCTGAGCATTTAATGTAGTTAGGGCCAAAGCATTTAATGTAAATCTCTTTGGAATGTATTGAATACTAATGTTCATTTATTACAAGCTATTTTACTGCACTTTGCATTAATCTTTCCATCTCTTTTCTAGACTTAGCTAACCTAGGTGAGAGCTTAGAGTTAGGGTTCACAATAGACATATTGGGGCTCTATTCTTGGAACCAAGTGTGGTAACTTGCTAACATCACCTAGACATAGGGGTGGGTGCTTGCAACTTTACTTGTTTATGTGTTTGCCTAATGCTTAACTTACTTAAGATCACTAAGAGATTAGGGTTGGATGGTGAGTTAAAGAACTAAGTGGCGAGACATCCAAGCTTAGTCAATATAAGAAGAACACATTAGTTGAATAGCTTGGATAATAGAATATAGTAGTCAATATCATTCCATAGGGAGGCACATTGAGTGTGGGTTGCCCTAGCTACATTTTCCTACATATTGTCATTTCTTTAATCAATTGTTGATATTAGTTTATGTTCATGCTTATTCTTTGTTTACTTCATACACACACAACAACAATCTTATTCATTTCATTTATCGTCCAACTTATCGATTAGGTTTATAATTTAATTGGTCAAACAATCCTCGTTGGGAACGACAATCCCTTATCACTGTATTACTTGAGCGACCGGTATACTTGCCGAGAGCGCAACAGTATGCTATTGCTTTACTTGTTTGCAGTTTCTTTTTAAACAAGTTTGTTTTCTCTTTTTAAGTCTTTTGTGCCCTTTATACCAGGACTTCGAATTCAAAGAAATTGATGAAGTCTTGCAATATTATCCCCAAGGCCATCATGGAGTGGACAAAGATGGAAGACCTGTGTACATAGAGAGATTAGGCCAAGTCGATGCCACGAAGATGATGCAAGTCACAACCATGGATCGCTACGTCAAATACCACGTAAAGGAGTTTGAGCGGACATTTGATGTTAAGTTTGCAGCTTGTTCAATTGCTGCAAAGAAGCACATCGATCAAAGTACAACTATCCTGGATGTGCAGGGAGTGGTAAGAAAAAAAGTTAATTATATGTGCCAAGAACGAAGTCATAATTTATACAAATAATTGTACATTTGAACATGGCTTAGCTTAAAATGACAAAATGTACAAAAGCTGAGAGATAGTATTTTAGTGGACACAAAATGAATCCTGATATCAATAATAAAGAAAAAAATTGGAAAATATGAGAAAAAGTTGCTAAACTTTAATATTGTATCAATGTCACAGGGGCTTAAAAGCTTCAACAAACATGCTAGGGAACTCGTTACTCGCCTTCAGAAGATTGACGGTGACAACTATCCAGAGGTATTTTTTTTTTTTTTTGTTTTTGTACTTTGGTCGAATTTTTATTGTGAATGAATCATGGATTACTGAGTAATATTATGTTCTTGATTGCTTCATTGCAGACCTTGAATCGCATGTTCATCATCAATGCAGGCAATGGATTTAGGATACTGTGGAACACCGTAAAATCATTCCTTGATCCTAAGACCACGGCAAAAATCAATGTGAGCACATAAACCTTATCCTAATTCTGCTTGATTGGTCAGAAAAGAATAATTACGTTACTCGAACATAAATTTTCAGGTTCTTGGCAACAAGTATGACACCAAATTGCTAGAAATAATTGATGCAAGGTGAGTTCATGAATAGCATCTGGTTTTCCTTATTTACAAGTACTTTTGATCTCATTGATTTTCCCTCCTTTCCTCTGTTTTCATTCTCCATGTTAAAGTCTTTGTATAAAACTGACAAAAGGTTATTGAGAAGCTTCTTGGTTTTGCTTTGCCAGTGAGTTGCCTGAATTTTTAGGAGGCACCTGTACATGTGCTGATCAAGGAGGCTGTATGCGCTCTGATAAGGGCCCGTGGAAGGATGCAGAAATATTGAGGGTAGGCCTGCAATCCATTTCATTTTTTGCATCTTTTTTCCCCTTGCTTCTGTACTAAGCTATGAAGCACGGACACTGGAAACTTTGACATGACTAATGTCTAAAATCTAGGATACGGGAACACCGCATACACACAAACAGTGAGACTCTAATGAAATGAAATATGAGTAACATATAATAAAATATCTAAATTGATGGTGTATATTCATCTTTTTAAACCAACCTTTATGGTTTTTTCAAGTTATGAATTGCATAAAGTTGACCGTTTAAGTGTTCAAGCCAATAAAAAATAATTTTTAAATTAGACATCTGATAAGTGTCAAACAAGTGTCAAGGTGTGTTGGTGTTGGAAACTTCCGACATAGCGACACTTCGAACAAGAGAGGTGTCGTGTTTCATAGTTACTAAGAACTTCAGTTGTTAATTCATGTAGCATGTATGGATCCGGATTCCTAAACTTATTGTATTATGGAAATGCAGATGGTTCAGAATGGTGATCACAAATGTTCGAAAAAAAGTGCGTCACAAGGCGAGGAAGAGAAAGAAAATTCTGGGGTGAGATAGCTCATTCTAAGCTCTTTGATAATATATTTCATTTTCATTTAGTTGTGCCCCTTCAAATGCTATAGCTTTTCGCATATCATTTTGATTTTCTAGAGACTATTAGTGCTTTCTGTCATTTATGAAATTTTGAAATAATAAATGAGCATATATATGTCTAGGAACACAAGACTTCCAAATTGGAGGCAAATCACACCCCCCAGCTTTCTCCAGTTGTTGAAGAGGAGGTATGTTAAATATCCATTCTTAATCTATTTAAAAATAAGACAGCTTTCAGGACGTAATAGCAGATGTAAAAGTTCTAGATAGTACTTCTAATGTAAATACAAATTAATTAAAGACAACATTCAATCTATCAGTTTAGTTATTTATAAGTATTTTTTTACACTAACGCTTATTAAACTTGATTATTCAAATGATAAATTGTAAAACTACGCATGTTAACTGACCATGCACGTGCCTTTCCTCTTTCGCTAGTTTCATGAACATTTTAAGTGTTCTGTTCTATGCGACTGGCTTTTAGACATGGACTACTTCCTTTGAAATGCTGTGCACCATTATGCAGATATTGTGCAGCATCTTTTGGTATTTTCATATGGCCATAAACTTATGGCAAATGTTAGGGCCATGTTAAGGAATTAAAAATGAAATGTTTTTTTATTAAAAAAGTATTATTAATACATATCACTTATGACTTTCAATGCATTTCCATAGTGATTTTGAGTTATTTTTTATTCATTAACTCTAAACTATTACAGCTGTACTTTTAGATATTCATTAGCTTAGATTATACGTTATGTGGAGATCTCACAACACGCAGGTTCTTCTGAGCATTAGTAGTTTGTAGTAGATCCATCGAGCTCCCTCATCATCATGTTATCCTAGTTTTTGTTTCCTTACTTTGAACTTTCTGAAAAACATAAGCTCACAGGTCCCTGCTACTAAAACTTCCCAGCCCTTATCACCGATGGCTGATAAATCTGCTGTGAAAAAAGTTGATGAGAAAGCTTCCAAGCCTAAGGACTTAGCCCCTACAGCTGATAAAACTGCAGCATCAACAGGTACACACGCGGAGGATAGAATTTTATTTCTTTTTCAAGAATTGATTTCCTTCATTATATATGCCAAATATATTTCTTTTTAGCAACAAGTATGCTTAAGTAAGAAAGGTCGCGATGTGGATTCATAAAATTATGTCGGAATTTGTTCATGTGGTTTGGGGTGTCTGTACCAAAGTCTGTGTTCAATGGCTTCTGACCAATTTGCCTGCAACTGCCTTCTCTTGTGCAGAGTTTTCGACTGTGATGAAACGCATGGCTGAGTTGGAAGAGAAAATGGTCAACATCAATAATAAGCCTACTGCTATGCCACCTGAGAAGGAGCAAATGCTGAATGCAACTATAACTCGAGCCGATGACTTGGAGAAACAACTTTTGGCTACCAAGAAGGTAAATTCATTATACTAACTTGTGCATGTAACTGTTTTATTAAATTAAAACTTATAAGAAGAACCGAATCAGTTATTAGTTTGATTATAAAGTTTACTAGTTAAAAAGAACTTGTTGTCAAATGAGCACTTAATTATAAGTTCGATTATAAAGTTTATCAAAGCCAAAGTGCTTACTATTTCCGATTATTATTTTTTAAAAGCTGAGGTTGTCTCCTTTTTCTTTTGGATGTGTCTTGTTAATGGTTCTGCATTGTCAGGCTCTGGAGGATTCACTTGTTAAGCAAGAAGAGCTTTCGGCTTATCTTGACAAAAAGAAGAAGAAGAAGAAGAAGAAGAGATTTGTATGTATCCCACTAATAGAATATATAACCATATTACCTTAACTTTGCTATTTGCTACAGAATTATTTGGTTACAGAAGGATTTTTATATAACACTTTTCTTTTTGTAATGCAGTTCTTCTTTTAAAGGGCAAATCCGTGGATGCCCAAACAAGAGGTCCAGATATTAACGGGGAATTAGCTTTTAGTTTCTGCCTTTCAGGAGACTTCCCAAATGCCCCCCTTAAATCAATGTTCAACATGCGAACTAGCAAATATTCAAAACGACCAGAAGAGAAGCATATGCTCAAAATATATGAATTATGCTAATCAGAATTTTGGTCTCTATTAGGATAGGACTTACTCTCTATGTTAGTATATATATATAGGGCTATGGCGCTCTGCACATTATGCAAAGCCTGCTCTATTATTATGTCCGTACAGAATCAATCAATATCTAGTACAAAATTAGAGAGTATGTTTGACATATTGAGTGAGTTTGTTTAAATTTTTAAAAAAATAATTTTAAAATAAGTGTGCATTTTTTTAAGAAATAGATAATATTTGCTTCTTATTTTATTTTAAAAGAACACTTATTTTTAAAAATAAGCTGAAACAAACTAGCCCATGATATATATATGAATAGTTAACCCATCCATTTTCCAGCTAAGTAACAAAATATGGGCTATTGCTTCCTACACCCTTAAATTTTGGATTTTACATTTTGGACTAATCTTTTCAAAAAGTAAAAAAGGTGCACGAAGCAAATTTTAAGCTGCAACAAGCAACTGCCCAAAATAAAAGACTATTAAGTTTACAAGCTAGCCCAACCAATTGCAGGTTAATCAGTATTGAGTCAACTAAATTGCATTTGGGTCAACTAATAGTGTTAGGAAAATTTAGTGAGATAATGTCGGCATCAACGCACATTTTTATAACATTATTAGTTGAATTTAGACTATAGGAAAATTTAGTGAGATAATGTCAGCATCATCGCACATTTTTATAACATTATTAGTTGAATTTAGACTAAAAAATTAAATCGAACCTAAAATAATAAATTAGAGAGTCAAAAGGTTATTTTAACCGCTTGTTTATTTGCTGAATTTGAGCCAGTTCACCAAGGGATGTGCAAATTTTAGGAAAGGGACCACTATACACAATTGTCAAAAAAAGTCAAGGTTCTAGTATTCTGGTAGAATTAACACTACGACTCATACATGCATTTATGTGATAATCTTCTGGATGAGCAATTTATTGCAGAAGTATCTCATTCAAATAGATGGGTTCTCTCGGGTAGCTAGGATGTAAGCGTTTGTTTACAATTGATCAGTGTTTGGGTAGCTGTCGATTGCTTTGGAGTTTTTGGTTGTTCATAAGTGGTATAAGTGAGATTGTGAGAAGGTAGCCACTGATTAAAAGGTGTAAAAATTCTGATGCATATATAATACGAGTCACAAGAATATTATATTAAGTTATGCATCTAATCCATCTATATATCACTCTTTGCAAAAACAAACAAAGCGTAAGTGCAAAAATATCTCTTTGATCGTCTTTTCGCTAATGGTAGAGATATCTTTAACGAGAAAAAATATTGTGCCATCTTATATTCATCACCATCACCATCACCGACTTGTTCCAAAAATATGTACAATTCCTTTTTCTTCCAAAACATAAAATAGAAGCGAAGATGTCAATGAGAACTGCAAAAGCAATTGAAAGGATACAAATCACAAACATATCTAACATTTTTATTGAACGTGGGATGTAGTAGGTAGGTGGAGCATGGCAATGCTTTGTCTCGGCCTGATCACTATACTGTCTTTTTGCAACTGAAGCCGCCCTATTGTTTTTCTGCTGAAGGAATAAATATGTTGACCAATACATTTTAATGTGTACCACCAATCATTTTTTATTGGTCTTTTTAGTAACTTTTTGTTTGCTGAAATTGCACTATAAATAAGTTTATTATGAAAATTTCTTTTGTAAGATGTCATTTGGATCAATGATATTAATAACAAAAAATTCACAATAGTCACACCGAAATTTGAATCTATAATCCTGTATATACTATTCTAACTTCTCACCCCTTGGCCGATATACAAGTAAAAGACAATTCATCTGCTAATTTTAAATAAAAAAAAGTTAAATTCAAACTCAAATTTTAAATGATATATATTAAAACTTATCTTAATGATTATTATTGAACCCATCAGACTATCCATTACCAGACCAGACCACCCCAAATGGCTAATTCTGTAAACTTATTACTAGCGATAGATTGAATAAACCCTGAACCAAAATTTTAAGATTGTGATATATGGGTGCACAAACCGACAGAAGCATGCGAATTACCACAAATTAGTAGCAATTACGTATGCGATGATGGTAGAACTGAACTTTATCGCTGACGTAATCGATGGTATGAGTTCGACTGCTTTTCTTTTATGTTTTGTTGGCTAACGTAAGGTAAAACAATTGTTTTGTATTTGATAGAGAGAAGGAAAGAAAAATTATTTCAGGCGTAATTTTCAGGCTCGTGCTTCTCTAATTGATATATAGAACAATTGAGCTAAATTTCCTTAAACGACCTCAATTCGGAATTAGGGTCTCCAACCAAAATTTATTACTGCTATTTCAGTAGTTGTCCTTCTGTGATAATTTTATTTGCTGTAGGCTGTAGCACTATGTATTTCATTTCATATAATACTTTTATCATATTAATTTTCTTTATCTTTTTTTTTAATACATCAATTAATTTATGTTCTGCACATTCTCTTATCTTTCTATTTCTTTTTGTTGTATAAATTTATTAAATATATACAAATACAATTTCTATATAAAGAAGGAAAACTCAAATAATTTTTTGATAACCCAAGTTATAAATAACAAACCGTTATTTAAGTAGAGTGATTTTTTGTAGATTACAATTAGTGTCTACTAAGTTTAAAATTTAACAATGATCATAAAAGAGCACTTATTAAGGGTTTTTTTTAAACCTTTTTTATTCATCGTGCGAGAATTACTTTTTCCTGTGATAAAGTAATCTTGTCCTTATTCATCGTGCAGTTCTCATTGACATCTTCGTCTCTCAATTTCGAGCGTTTGGCCACCAATTTCGCTTCAATCGGACGTTTCAGTCAAAAATTATAGTAATAAAATAGGCCACGTGTCCTGAACACACACATAATTCGTTAGCCACTATAATGAATTACGTGATCTAATATGAAAGCGTCAACTCAGCAGTCCTATTTCGCTCTTATGACCAACAAATTAGGAAACGTGACAGGAATTAGTATGGAGGGCGTGGCATTCAGAGAAAAATTTGTGCCAAACGTGACGCATCGGCCACTGTTCCTCCTTATGGGATATTCCCAGGACTGTGGTCCGTGAACATGGAGCTTCGAAGACTTAAAAGTAAAGCAAATGCTCCTGCTTGAAAGCAATCATTAAGAGAGTAAGAGACTAAGCATGTAACTTTACTTTATCGATTTTAGTTTGAATAATGTTACATTTATGTAATAATCCATAGTGATCTATCTTTACAGCTTTAATGCTCATTGCCACGTGTCTAAACTTAATGTTATCTTATCTTATAAAATAAATAATAATAATAATAATAATGGAAAGAGGAGAAGAAAGTGATCGATGCTATGCTACTCCGTCTAACTCCCTAATTTTTTAGTAGCCTAGTTGTCGATTTCCCTGGAATCAAAGCTAAGCACATATACTATATACCCAATAATCATATACACTACACACACAAAAAAAACGAAAAGAAGTAATGCTAAGAATATAATGTTAAATCGAGAGAAGACAACTTTAGTTTGAGATTTTTACACTAATTGAAAGTTGAAACGTAGAGAGGAGCAGGTATCCAACCATACCTGTTCCTTCGTTACATTGCACCATATATAAATCATCTAATAGTCTTTATTATCCACTTTAGCCCTTATCAACATTAGTATTTTATATCCTTACAGATATAACCAGGTGCAAAACTCTAAATGAAGGTTGTTACAATGTTATAGGTTTCAAAATCGAAGTTAATCGTCACATTTAACTCATAAAAGGTGGAGCATAGCAGACAGTAGCGTTTGTAGCTTCTTTTCACCGACACAATTAGAAAAGGAGAATAAAGAATACAAATGTGGATACGATTGTTATAATCTAATAATCTATCATTCTGTCCACCATTCCACCGTATGAAAATCACTCTTCCTTTTTTTTTGTCCAATGCAAAAAATATCAATAAAAAGAAAGATATGCAAAAATTGCATTTGAAAGAATCAATCTTTATGGCGATGGAATGGTCATTTATAGCTGGCGCTGGTATCCTTCACACTTCTCAGTTGTCACATTGCAGATACCATTTTTGAATTGGTATGAAAATTTAGTCAACAATATCTAGAACTATATGATGAGGTCAACTTGAGCAGGTGAAGCCAACTTCAAGACTCCATATCTAATAAGACACAGATCGAACAAGAACTGCAAGGTTTTCGATGTTGTCATAGTTGACTGGAAGTCCTCTAAACTCAAGACTCGGTTGTAGTGCATGCAAGCAAGTGAAGGATCAAAACTGTGATTTGCTTGGCTTGGCTGATTGAAATACTAGTCTTCGGCCTTATGCTTTGTTTGGTTAAAGAAACAAAGTGAAAGTAAGGGAAGGAAAAAGACTAGAAAATGAGATAATTTTTTTATACATAAAATGACTTAAACATGCATGCTAAAGAAAAAATGAAATGTAACATAAATGAAGTTGTCCAAAATCAGAAAGAAATTAAGAGTAACTGTTGTTGGACACATTTTATATTTCCTTTCCTCCTCTATTCGGCTGCTCCAAACTATGAAAAAGTAATGCACTAGGCTTAACTTAATATGGTGGGACTGGAATAACATGTACAAGGCCATGGTTATGTATATATATTCGCATTCAGTTTAACTATTTTATAATAAAAAAATATGAAAAAAGTAAAGATTAATGTTTTCGTTTCATTTTCATCTCAATCCGTTCCTTCGACTTTCTTCGATTCTAAACGTATGCGTAAGGTTATACTAACGAAGTAAGTGTCTTTTGAATAGAAAATGTTGGATAAAGTCCTGCAGATTGAATGTCTCAAAAGCGAACAAGTGAGATTATGGCTACCCTTCATTAAATTTCATTTAAAATATCTTTTCTTAGGAAAAAATTTAAAATATACTTAAACTCGCTAAAGTAATGATAAACTAGTGTATTTTAATCAACCAAAGTTGCATGGGTGATGGGTATAACTTTTCTTTTTATAGATTTACCACAAAGTAAAAAATTACAAATTATACTCTATCCGTACAAAAAAAATCACATTTAAGGTCTAATTATCTGTCAAACATGATTGATACTTATAAAAAAAATAGTTTACAGAGAAACTCGTTGAAAATTGAAATATTGTTTTTCAGACAATAACGTGTCAATGATATATTATCTCTATTTTAATAGTCGATTTAAAGTGTTGTGCAATGATTGATGAAATTAACTAATATTTTTTCTTAAAATAGAAGAAGAAAATTAACTGAGACTAAAATACCTTTATTTTTTGGATTATTTTTCTTAATACTTGAACTCCTAACAGGAACTTTTTATATCTAATTTAATGATTATTTAGACATGATGTTTAGAAGAAGAAAAATGAGAAAGACAAAGTTAAAATGATATAATCAACATTTCTTTGATATTTTAAAATGACAACTAATTCAAGTAAAAATATGGTTTAATTATTTGGTCTCTACATTTGTTTCTTTTTTTAAGGAAAAAAAGGTTGATGCAGAATTTGATGGTTGTTTTAATTCCAACCAGGTTGGCATCAAAACAATTAGGGCTTTACATTTTGTTCAATTTTAATCTCTATATCTAGAAACTCTATATTTTAGTTATTATATAATAATTTCTTAGGTTTTAATCTTTATATCTCCATTTTGTGACAATTTTATATTACCAAAAAATAACCGAAACTAATAAAAAGTAATTGATCACGTAGGGACTAAAATGGAAAATTTATATGCACAGGGACTAAAACACAAATGATTAATTAAACCTAAAAATATTTTACTAAAATGACAGTTATTTCACCATGGTGGTAATACTTTATTAGCCTTAATCATGATTTTGTCTAGTGAAAAGCAAAAGATAGTGCTTGAAAAAAAAGGGAAAGGAATTGATACTGATCATAAAATAAAAAAACCAATATAACTTTCAATGAAAGAATACCGTGACAATGTCAAAGGAACCGGGTCCATAGCTAAGGCCTTTTTACAAAAATAATACTATTTTGCTATTCAAATTACTTTTAAATTTCTATTGATCATGTCATTCACCTTACCTCATGATTCTTGATCTTATCTCTTTTTCTCTCCTTGTTAAAACAATTGAGAAATTTACTTAAAAAAATATTCTTTCTGCATTAAGTATTATTGCTTTATACCAAACTAAAAGCATGTTGCTCTCCATTAGACTACGAAGCTATTTTGTTAATACTATAGCTTTGGGTGATTTAACATAACAAGAACCAAGAGCTAACCACTCTTCATCTTTTATACGGATTTGAAAACTAGTTAGTTACCAACTCCACCTTTTTTTCCATACTTCCATTGCGCCTTTTTTCCAACTAGTTCTCTGTCATGCAATAATTTCCTGCCAAGTTCTTTATAAATACCACACCCCATCAAGGTACATATTCAATCCAGCTTCAAAACTCCTCTTCAACAACCCTTCTTTTGTTCTGTGCAAGTGATCCTGAAAGGAACAACAATGGTGAAGTCTATAAACTTTCTCCTGCTTCTGTCTCTACTAGCCTTTGTTCCCTTCTGTCACTGCAAAAAGAAAATAGGAGGTGACCTCTACCCTCAATTTTACGACGGTTCATGCCCCAGAGCTCAAGAGATTGTCCAATCCATCGTTGCCAAGGCTGTGGCAAAAGAACCCCGCATGGCTGCTTCGTTGCTCAGACTACATTTCCATGATTGTTTTGTCAAGGTCTCTATATATAACAGAAAACAAACTATCTTTATACACCTAGTTGACACCTTTTATTCTTCTATCTTTCTTTTGTTACATTATATCACTTGTTACACTCCAATAACGGATGACACAAGTAGTAGTGACTTGTGTCCCTTAACCAAGTGACTTGAGTATGGAATAAATCGTATTAGGAGAGAATACACATATTGTGTGCGCTCATTTTTGTAGAACTTATATGGTTCAAATGCATGACTCAATGTTTAATGTTTCAGGGCTGTGATGCATCGGTGTTGCTAGATAGCAGTGGAACTATTATCAGTGAGAAGAGGTCAAACCCGAACCGTGATTCAGCTCGAGGATTTGAAGTCATTGATGAAATTAAATCCGCACTAGAGAAGGAATGTCCACATACAGTGTCATGTGCTGACATTTTGGCTCTAGCTGCTAGAGATTCCACTGTTCTTGTAAATATCTTCTTTTTATTTTATTTTATTTTGCATTCTAGTACCCTTATCTTGATATTTGACTATCAAAACTTAGTGATCAAGCCTTATTTATAATCTCTGCAGACCGGTGGACCAAGCTGGGTAGTACCCTTGGGCAGAAGGGACTCTCTTGGTGCGAGTATTAGTGGCTCGAATAACAACATTCCTGCTCCCAACAACACATTCCAGACCATCTTAACAAAGTTCAAGCTTAAGGGGCTTGACATTGTTGATCTAGTTGCTCTATCTGGTAGACTCCTAGTACTTTATCTGTTTATGGTCTATTACCTTCAAAGTTCAAAGCCTGTTGGTTTATGGTTATAGTTTGTTTAGATGAGTATTTACAAATTTACTCCTTAATTATTTGTTTACCGTTTTCAAAAATAATTTTATTTTCTAAAATTTGTTTATCTCCTCAACATATTTAGACGTGTTTATCTCATGAGCACATTTCAGTTTTGTAAAAGTTTATCCTATAAGAACTTGAACAAAGCATTTGGAGAAGAAAAAAAAATTGTTTCTATTTTTTATTTAGTTTCTTTAGCACTTGTTTTATATATAATTTTCAAAAATTAATTAAGATGAAAAATTGATGGTTGTGTAGTATAAATTATTTCAGAAAACAATAAAGACAAACTGAGAAATGAATTAAAAAAATCCTAAATCTTAGTTGATTTTGATTTTACAAAATTAATTTTGGTTAAAATTGACTATTTTAAAACTTGAAAATTTGTATCTTAAAATGAGTTTTTGACAAAATAGTACAATCAAACATGCTATTTGGTTGTGAAATCCCATTTGGACTATTTCAACGTGCGTTTGATTCTTTCAAATTTTGTGATGTTATAGGGAGCCACACTATAGGAAATTCCCGATGCACCAGCTTCAGGCAAAGACTATACAACCAAACAGGAAATGGAAAAGCAGACTTCACTCTTGATCAAGTGTATGCTGCTGAATTGCGCACTAGGTGTCCAAGATCTGGTGGGGACCAGAATCTCTTTGTCCTAGACTTTGTTACCCCAATTAAATTTGACAACTTCTATTACAAGAACTTGTTGGCTAACAAGGGTCTCTTAAGTTCTGATGAAATTCTCTTGACAAAGAATCAAGTGTCCGCGGATTTAGTGAAGCAATATGCACAAAACAACGATCTTTTCTTTGAACAATTTGCCAAATCCATGGTTAAGATGGGAAACATTACTCCTTTAACAGGGTCAAGGGGAGAGATCAGAAAGAACTGCAGAAGAATTAACAAGTGATGTAGTGATATCATTGTCGTGTGACACGTGTGAAAGTTGCACCTACGTTTATTTTTCTTCCTTTTGTTTACTGCATTAAAAAACAGGAGTGTCAATTGATTTATTCTGTGGTGAGTTAAGGAAGTCATCAGCAGTGCCGTGATGTACCTTGAATATCCTTTTGATAGCGTTGTTGTGTGTTTAAATTAAATTTATGTACTTAGATGTTTCAAGTTCAGGCTTGAAACTTGGAATTTATGTAGGTATTCAAGTTTAAATAAATTTTATATCATCTTTCATGTTGAATAAAATGGAATTCCAATAATTTTTTATTGAACTTCCTTTTCTTTGAGTTATGCTTCATATGCAAAATAAAAAATGTTGTGTTATGTTTCCTTTGATTTTACCTTTTAAATGCAATCAAAATATATTAAAAAATTATCTAGTTATGTACTTCACTAGTGTCAATGTATAAAACTATGAACTAACAAGAAATCACAATTAATATAATTTTTAAGATATTTTTTATAAAAATAAACAAAATTATTATACATAATAAATTATGATTAGATGATAATATAAAAATATTTTATACTGCATTAATTATTTACTCTCAAAATAATTATTCTACAATACTCATTTAAAAAAAATAAATATATTCAGAAATATTTTATCTATTGTTGAAATAAATAAATTGATGTAAACTGTTTTTAAAATTTATTTTCGAATGCAAATTAATTTTTTTAAGTTGATCCTTTGAAATTGAATAATTCTTAATCCTCCTATTATATCCTCTTACAAATCCTCTTAGTAAGTTTTAAATATATTTTAAACTTTTTAAGACAATAAATATTTTTACTTTTCATTTAATACTTACCATTTACCATAAAAGATAATAGGAGGATATCGGAGAAGGATTTAGCATTACTCGGCATTGCCTTTTTCTTCTTCTTTTTTATGAAGAAAAAGAAGTTACCTTGTTTCATACTTTTTATAGTCTGAGGTAGAACAATGAATGGAGGTGAAAAACAGAATAATGCATTATTCCCGAGGCAGAGTTTCACTCTCTGCATCCCAACAATCGTTCGAGTTAGTAATTATATGGGCGAGAAGGTTGATGCAAATGCCAAAACGGAATGAGGTACAGAACTTTCTTGATTACTGAATTTAAAAAAAAATTAAAAAATTTTGGCCATTTACGTGTAATTGAGATATCCTTTTGTGAGCAAAAGGTTCCTGTTGAATTTGGCATAGCGGTTCAATCTCAGAGAAATGCTCTATTCAGGCAAATCCCAGTACTGCTCACAAATTCCACGTCTTACGGCATTCACAATTATTGGAAGTCATTCCCAAAGGCTGGAAGGAGTAAGATCTTGCGTGCATAGAAGTGGAAAAACTTATCAATGGTTGACACTTCATCAAGAAGTATGTACATTGTCAACAATAAACTGAAGCAGGTATGCTGTACAATGGAGTGCCAGAACTTGAAAATGCTCCCATTCCATAGATGAAGGCATGCATCACCCACCAACGTTGTGCCAGAAACTAATCTGCAGTAAGATATGAAATAACGAAAGTAAGTTTTCTAAATTCTTGCCTCTACGTACAACGTACTTCATATCAAATTTTAATCTGATTGGTGAATAAAGTAGCTTACCAATTGCCAAAATGTGTGTAGTTGATTCAATTACTGGAGTATTTGTAAACTCAAACAAATCTTTAATCCGAAGTTTATGTTCAAATTCTACTGGCATTCCTATAATTTTTAATTTCTTCAGAGAAGTGATAGCTTTCAGTCCTTCTGGGATCTTTTTAGCTTCTCACAGCGATCAATAACCATGTTCTCAACTCTTGGCATTGCACTTTCCTCAACTGTCCACTCCTCCAATTCTTTCAAAAGAACAAGTCGCAAAATATGCAGTTGTGGAAACCCTTCTGCATTAAAGTTCAGTTCTGGTCAGTTGTATGCCCCTTTACCTAAAATGAGCATTTTGAGGTTTGGCAATAGACTCCTTCTGTAGGTGGGAGTTATGCAGAGTTAGTTTTAAGAGGTTTGGAGGGAACTCATGTGGATCAGGTAGCTTCTTGATCTTTCCATTTAAAGAGAGTTTCTGAAGATGAGTGCACTGAGACAGCTGCATGAAGATTGGAAATTCATCCTCTTCATATTGAAGTGATGGTGACAGTGAATGGAAGTTGCGTAATCCTTGTACAGTAGAAAGTACATAATTCATCATTTGTCCTGATAATTCACAAATCCCCAATTGCCTGAGGTTGATCATATTCGCTAAACCACCATCTCCTATCCAGTTTCCAGCCTCAATGTGCGGTAGGGTTTGTAGATTGGTTAATGTATCCAACCGTAAATGGCTGCTATCTGGAGAATCAAATGGAGTGTACAGGAGCAGATGTCTCAAGTTCACCATCTTCCAAATTATGTTCGGTATTTTCTTCAAAAAACAACAATACCTTAAATCAAGTGTATGCAGGTTTTGCAAGTTTCCAATGGTTGGTGGAAGGTCTCCTTCTAGCATTGTAATATAGCAAGAAACTGTGTTATGAAGTTAAATAATTTGAGTAAAACATGATTAATACTTGATTGATTGAAAAATAGTTAGAATTTCAAATCATATAATCACGTATAAAGATATAAGATGGATAGAAAAAAATGAATAAATTAGATTGGAATAAAAAATACTAATTATCAATCTAAACAGTAATTGTAACATATAATAAGTAACTTTCAGTTATGAACTTAAAAGAAAACAATTTAATATTTTATGCAAAATTAATGTTTTTCTAGTATAGTTACTACTTCTTTAGCTCTTTTCTTTCAATTTACCAAAAATAATATCTTTATTTCTCTCCATTCTGTTTTGTCTTCTACTTAATCATCTACTGCATTACTTTTATTCACTTTTGTTTATGTCAATGTTCACTTTTATAGTGATCCTGTATCAAATTTTACAATTAAACATTTCATTGATCATTTACTCTTTCACCTAAATCTATGCAATAAACATCATATTTCATTTATCAACTTAAAGAAATATAATTGAACCGTTAATTGTAAATAGGAATAATATTAACAAGATAAGTAACAACAGTCAAAAATTGCATATGAAAAGTTCATATTCTATAAAATAACAACAAATCGACATAAACAATTCTAAAAATTTTATGTGAAAAATAATCTTAAAAAGTATCGTAAATTTAAAAGTAAAATGAAAAATAAAAAAATATATCAAAAAAATCATTTTAACATTTAATCAAATATATAATTTATAATTAATAAATCAGTTTAAAACAAATAAATAAATTTTTAAAAAATGTTTTGATTCTCTTCTATTCTTATAAAGATTCGTTTAATATTTTTTTATACAAAATATTTTGATTCATAGAGTATATTAAATAAACTTTTTTAATAAATTTAGTACATATAAATAATATTAGAGAAATTTTGACCATGGAGAAAAAGAGAAAGAGAGTAATTAGGAGGCCAAACCAAAATCTAAGTAAGAAATGATATTTAAACTTTATTCCAAAGCGACGAGTGATATGCGTTATGTTAGTTTGACCTCTGCGTGGGGAGCATGTTCTTCTTTGTATTTGACGGGGGGAAATGCAGAAATTAGTTAAGGCATCGAGCGTGGAGAAAGAGAAGGATGATGAGGTTAAGGTTGAGTTTAGTCGTAACGGTCACGTTCGCTGTTTTGCTCTTTTGGATTGGACCGCTGCAAGTTCAAGCCTCTAATTCTGTTTCCGCCTTCGTTCAAAACGCCATCTACTCCAACAGAATCGCCGTTTTCTCCAAATCCTTTTGCCCGTACGATCCTTCTAATTTCCCCCTCTTATCCAAATATCACTTTCTTTCTTTCATTTTATTCTATAACAATAATAGTTCCATAATTAGGGTTTTGCTACTGTCTATTTCATGTTGGTAGCTACTGTTTGCGCGCCAAACGCTTGCTTGCTGAACTCAATGAGAAACCGTTTGTGGTGGAGCTCGATTTGCGAGGTATTCCATCCTAGCTACCCAATTTATGTGTCCTGGTAAAATTGTTATCGTTCTTCAAACCTTTCACTACTCACGGTGGGTTTTTTTTTCCCCTGTAGATGATGGGTATCAAATTCAGAGTGTTCTTCTGGATTTGATAGGTAGAAGGACAGTCCCGCAAGTATTTGTGAATGGCAAGCATATTGGTGGATCAGATGGTTAGTTAGGTCTTAACTTTGCTGCTTTTATCTATGTGGGTGTTTCAATTCACTTTGGATTACTCACAATCACATTGAATTACTAATTTACGTCATTTTAGATGAATGTTTACATGTTTGGTTCCACGTCTAAGGTGTTGATTGGGGAATCATAAATCACATCACTTCAAAATCAATTTTACAATGACAAATTCAGTCAAAATCAGTTTTGCAAACATTCTAACAAACCCACGCTCTCTGTTATTCTGGCTTGTTATTACCTTAGGTTTACCGTTAACCCTCATTCTACTTTCACTTTGCATTCCCTTTGTTCGTACCATTCACATAGTCTTGCAACTTTTTTGCTGTTTTTGCAATTCAGATCTCAGTGCTGCCGTCCAAAGTGGTGAATTGCAGAAACTTCTCAGTGCAAGTTGATGGTGTACTAGAGATTTACGAGCACTGACATCCTTCATGGATAATGAAGTTGTCAAGCTTTTAGAAGCATAATATGTTTTGATGCCTTTTTAGGTTTCTGGGGTATTTAGGTGACAGCGCGTATTCTTGATGTTTGGATGTCATTCTGCTTAAGATCCGCTTGAATTCTTCACATAGAAATGTAGGACTCTTGAAAGGATGAGCTCTAAAACATAGAATTCGAGCTCTAATTGGTATATTTTACTTCTTTTTTTATATTTTTTCTGGTTTAACAGTTGATTAATAGTGAATTTCAATGTGGTTGCTCGTATCTTATAAATTTATAAATGGAAAAAAGAGATTGCCAATTTATAATTTTAGACCCCGACGGCCACAATCTGTTAGTTGAGCAATATTTCTCCTTCATTATTGTTTTGTTGAATCGATCTCAAATCATGGCTTGATGACATCAAGAAGTCTGAAATATTGCTTCCAACAGAAAAATTTCGGGCGTAAGAGTGAACCAATATCGGGCTGCCTTCTCTTATGAACTTTTCAACAAAATAGTTCTGTTTTGAATAATTTAAGTGATTATTTACTAGTCCTGAATGTAAGCACAGAACAGAATAACAAGGCAAGTTATATTGACAACTAACTATCTAAATCTTCTTGGACGTGCAGTCGTATATGACAAGTAATAGTATGATGTTTTCTGGATAACTTTTATGCCATAGAAGGTGGATGAGAGACCAAATACACGATATTGCCACTGCGCAGCTTAGTTTCAAAGCACACCTTGAAGTAACACTGTTTTGTTCACTATCACTTCATCAAGACAATGCTATAGAATCAGGCCGCCATTTGCCTCTCTTTGCACAGAGCATACCCTCTTGTATTTTGCTATAGATTATTTCCCAATGCAGAGACTTCAACAAAGTCTCCACTTCCCCGAGGGTGGTAGATTCATCACGGACAACCAATTTACCTCCCGGTCTGATTATTCTATCCACCTCTGCCATAACAGAAACTAGTTTGCACCTGAGAAGCCAAAACAACACAACCAAATCAGCATAATGCAACTTCTCTAGTATAAGTGAAAATTGTTGAAGGATCACTCTACTTCCATCCATACCTTTCTTTTAGCTTTGAGAAAAGATTATCAGCATGCAGTAGATCAAAAGTTCGTGGATACGTGTTGAAGGATTCACACCAGTCATGATATATCCCGAAAAGACCTCTCTCGAAGATGATGGGAAGTGTGTCCGGAGAATCTACGTTCACCACATTGAATACCCAGACAGGAAGATCCCTCAAAGCAGCCGCAAATCTGCACACACGACTAAGATTGAGTATCGCAAATTAAATAAAAATGTATAGTGGTTGTAAACCAAGTTGAACCAGTACCCTCCATAGACAGCTCGCATGTCCATGACATTTCTCACATTAGACCAAGTTATTCCAGCATTGCTCAACTCGTCGACAATGTTTTTCCATTGTTCGTTGTCTGCTATAAAATCTTCAGGAGCTGGTTTTCCATAGATCCCAGTCTGCGAGTTGTTCAACCAATATGGGGGTTTGTGTAGTCGACGAGGCCAAGTTTCAGGCCATTTGGCTCCTCTCTCAGCCTTGTCTATAGGCACCTTGTGTAAGCATGCCTGCAGGGGCACATACCTGAATATAAAATATGTTTGGTTAATCAATATTAGAAGCAATGTTATATATTTTACTGCTCAAATCAACTAAGCAAAACATGTCAAAACGCCACTTTGTCAATTTCCCATGCAAAAGATTATGTACCATGCAGCATTTGGATCATCTTCATCTTTACACAATGGAGGTTCATTTTTCTCCCTTTGCTCGTAGCATTCGTTGGAAGTGGGTTTGCGGTAAACGGCAGCACCAACTTTGTTCAGTCCATCCTTCTTGATAGTCACAAGCTCCCAACAAATGGACTTAGTTAGTGAGGTCATTTCTTGAAAGATATGTAAAAAAAAAGTTACCACAGGTCAGTGACTATAAAATAACTGAGTTAATTATATTCTCAAAATCAAAGATATGTAATCCTACCCTTCCATATCTCTACATCTTCTTCAAGCTTCTGGTACACAGGAGTAGCTGACCAAACAAAATAACCTCCTGGTCGCAAAACTCGATTCAATTCCAAAAGCAACATGCCACCTGGAAAAGAGTTTCACATTTATTAGTAACTATGGTTTAACACAAAGCTAAGCCACTACGAAGATTCATCATGAAATGAAAACATCCAAATTCGAGACAAGTGTTTATAAAACCAACCATCTAGATGCCAAGGTACTCTACAACGTGCACAATGTACAAGATCAAAAACACGACTAGGGAATGGTAGCCTTTGAGACCCCATGACAGCAGATATGGCAGGAATCCCTCTTTCAAGGGCAAATTGCACCTGTGCTTCATGTTCATCTTTAGGTGCAAAAGACATTGAAATAACATCTCTTTCAAATAGAAAACCTCCAAAACTACCAACCCCACACCCAACATCCAAGATCACCCGAGTGCGCTTTCCCCATGCAATATTAGGTTCAGCCTGCACGAGTGAAATTATAAAACTAGTTAGTAGAAACTATGATTTATTAGCATTGTTAGTTAATGAAATTCACATTTTGACCTTTGTATTACCAAATAAATGTTGCCTGATGGATATTAAGTTCTAACAAATGTACCAGTTAAGAAAATACGAAAAATATTAACGGTATACTCTCCAACATACTTATTTCAATACAGTCTCTACTATTACCTGAAATTTATGAAAAGTTATACTATTTTGTACGTCTCACTTTATATTTAACATTCTTATAATTTCATAATTCTTGATAAATTTTAGCCAATAATAAAGAATGAATTAGAAAGAAAAAAAGTTGCCAAGACTCCTCATAAAATAAAGTTATGATTACCTCTTGAACAAAATCAATATAGTGGAGAGCTCCATGAATAAACTGAGTGCCACCTCCAGGGAATGTCAAGAACTCTCCTGTAACTTTCACCCAGTTCTGGTGTCCCTTCACCTCTGCTAGCAGTTTGTGTGGTACGTTGTGGTACCATATCTATTTTTAAATACAATCATGCAAAATTATTAACCATGAAGATATATAAAATGGACCGACTAAGTGTGTTGGACGTGTGAGTTATAACTTATAAGGTTGGCTTAATGGTAAAAGAAGAAAGAGGAAGGGAAAGATGGTAAGTTTGATTTATTCCGCTAACAAAAAAAACTAACAATTAATATTTGTGGATAAAATAAAAAATAAAAAAATGACCTTATCTCTGCTGCTAGGCCACTCGATGGGTGTTCTGTAACCTTTAGGAATTGGCACAAGGCAAGTAGGAGGGTCCTCAGGACAATGCCTTTCCCTGTGTTCATAGTGTTTTGTGCTACGCAACTTTTTCAAAGCCTTTTCGTTGTCCAAACACGGTATATAATCAGCACCTGCAGTGACATTGCAGAGATACCAGGTGTGATCTTCAAGCTTGTCATCGCCGTTTGATTCAACCGCCTGTCTCTTGTTTTCTTGTTGTGATTGAGCAACTTGTGTTGACCACGGCTTCTTTGACTTGCCACCTTTCTTCTCTGGTTTTGGCCACTTTGAAGCCGCATCAGAATCCTGTTGTGACGTGTTTGGTTGTTCTTTCTTTGCTTCATCTTCCTCCGGTTTAGACCCTCCTCCTCGAGTGTCAAAACTTTGAACACCTTGTTGCTCCGCGGCGATTTCTTCATCCTTTTTCTCAGGCTCAGAAATTTCCACATCACTGTCCGAACCGGGTTCATGTATCACAGCTGTGATTTGTTCTTTTTGAGTTAACGAGCTTTCCTCAGAAAGCTGTGAGTCACTAATGGCAATCTGCTGGTTCTGTTGCTCATTGTTGGAATTTTTATCATCGGCTTTAATGGCATCATCAGGAAGATGACCAGCGTTGTCTCCATAGACAGCAGCAGGATTGACGTTTCCTTTTCTTTCGCTTTTTGTGGGGATTTCTTCGGAGGAAAAGAGTTCAGAGGTATCTATGGCGGTTCGAGTTGAGGTGTATTCATCGCTCTGTGTTTGAGGTGACACTATTGGGTTGGAGGTTAGCATCCACACGCCAAAAACACATAGTGCGATGAATACTAATATTGTCGAGGTTGATACGTAAGAAGGTGAAGAAGACCTCTTCCGTGTATGAAACAGTGCCATATCATAACAATGTGTGTGTGTTTTTTCAGAGGCAAATTAATTAAGATGGGTCTGATATTGTTAAAGATGTTGAAAGTGACTCGGCATGGAGTTAAAGAGATTCATGAAATTGAAGTTTATGGAAGTGAAGATGGTGACAAAGATTGGGAAATAATATTGTAATTGAAAGTTGGAATGTAGGGATGATCCAAAAGAGTAGGAGTAGGGAATTTGTTAAGAAAGTTTGGTTGTTATGTTAGGAATTTGACAACATAAAGAAACTACGTGAGGCTTTAGTGTCCTCTTACATTTCAACCATACTCTAGCCTTTGTTTCCGGAGTAAACTAATTTAATTGCAGTTTCAAAATAAATCCAAGGTTTTGTACCCCAACAAAACAAACCGATAGAGTGAAAAGCATCCTATTACAACGTGAATTTTAGTTTTTTTTAAGAAAAATGATGCATCAAATTAATAATATTTTTTGTTTCGAAAGATTATATAGATAAGTTATATTTATTTATTTAATGAATTTATTTACTTTATTTGTTTGTTTGATTATTTATGTATTTATTAATTTGTCTTAATTTATTTTTCTCCATTTTTGTTTCTGATTTTTAGTTTATTTATCATTTATTTGTTACAAAAAAAGTTACAAAACAAGGACCCAGGTGTGAAGAGATAAAATGTGAGTGTAAATAGAATTGCACAAACTGAAAACCCAAAAGTTGGCCATGCAATAACAGCTTGTTAAATATAATGGACCGTAACGCTGTAGTAGGTTTAAGGGAGCCAGACCCAAATATGACTTTAAATATTTTAATTCATTTGAGCCCATTTCTAGATATGAATGGAATTCGAAGTTAAGGGCTATTATTGAAATTCAAACTGAGAACAGAACTACTGGACTTTACAAAGTGCCTGTTTGGAGGGGAAAAATAATCGTATCCCATCCCACGGTAGATCCACAGCAACACATTGTTGCTTTACAAATTCCATGGTGGTACCACGATTTTGAGCTCCAAAATTGATTCTTTATGCTATCCAAACACACACAAAATCAAGTGATTTTGATTAGTTCTAAAGTAGTAATTTGAGGACCAACTCTTGTTTTGGGGGGAATGGTTGTAGACGATTGAAAATTACCTGCGCGGACAAGGGATCTAAATGACACACTTATTTAAAAGGCTTCCGAAGCGAAATTTATTTTCAAATGCGCACGTAATAATATACTTATTTTAAATTTAATTCAAAGTATATCAAGTTATTAACATTCAAAAATAAAAATTTCAGTACAAAAAAATTAAATTAAATTAAATATACCTTACATATTTTAGAAATACTGTACTTTTTTCTTGTATACATATAATGATATAAATAAGAAGAAAAACATAATTATAAAAAAACATAAGAAGAAAAACACAACATCAGTGTCTGATTATTAATGTATACTAATGCAAACGAGGTTGATGGTTAACTGCTTTGGTTCAGAAGATGGTTCCAAATTCCGTGGACATCTCTTCATCATCATTATTATTATTATTATTATTATTATTATTATTATTGTATTAAATGATGACAAGGATCAGATGTGTGTGACAAATTTCCAAAATGCAAAGTGTGGCTGGGTACTTTTTTTAATTTCCCCGTTTAAAGCGATTTTTAGAGTCGGGCCAAACAGGGAGCTATGTTATAGTATTTTTAAGTGAGGACCCAGGAATATGCATAAGGTCAAAAAGAGTAATTTGTCCCAGATATGAAGATGACGGACTAACCAAGTGCTTTTTGGGTTCCAATTGAATGTAAGCCATTCCTCCCTTCCTGTATCTGCCTATTCCTACGAACCTTTCTCTTTCAGAAGCCATTGCTACTTCAGTGGTGGGACGTTGTCCGTTTTTCATTCATCCAATAAATTAATTCAATCAAGAAGCAAAACAAACCACATGCACAAAGTTCCCGTAGCCGCACAGAATCAAGTGTTCATTTTTATTTTTGCGTTGATTAATTAATAGTTATAGTGGTGTGTGTGTGTATATATATATATATATATATATTAAGACGTCACCAAAAGATACTTATTTAATTAATACGTACGTTCCTACATTCAACTATTATAATTCATTTCAATCAACTAAAAATACAAACTGCAGAAACCACCTAATCTTCTATTAATTGATTATGGGCCCAATATGATACATTTTCAAAATATAAAAGGTTGTATTGTTGCTTTCAATCTAGTAATTGTCTTATTTTATTTAGAACATGAGTTGTGTTAATTTATTCAATTTGTAAAATTGTTTCACTTCATTACAATTGAAGAGTTGTCTTTCTTCAATCCGATCTTTATAAATAATGCTTCATACTAGTTAATTATAAACACCAACATACGTTACTTTCAGAGGTTAAAATAAGATAGCTTTTGTAAATAATGCTTCAACATAAGCTAATATCAATTTATCTACCTCAAAGGTTAAATAAGATAGCTTTTGTAAAAATTAAGTATATAAGTTGGGGTTTAACTTATGGGAAAAGTTTAATTCATTTTTAAAAAAAAATTAGTGTGTATAAAAAAGTTTATCTAAACCTGACCATTATACGTTACTTTCCATTAATTTATCTGATTTTCTTCTATCATTCCAAGATTTATTTCCACCCACATCCTATAAATTAGAACTTGAGTGTCCTATATATTTGCTTCATCTATTTTATTTTATTTTTTCAGTAAAAATGTACTACTTTTGTACCTTTTCTAGTGCCTTTTAAAGTACACAAGCCAAGGAATATATTAAATTTTCTTGTTTTACATCTATCACTTTATTCAATAATTAGTTTTATTAAATTTGTTAATTCAATAAATTAACTTAATATTTTTCATCTATTAGTATTAACTAATTGTTTTTAGTTATAAATCAATTTTCTGCTAATCAACTTTTTTTCCTCGTGCCTAACCCTAACGTTCCAACTATACAAGTTAAGAGGCGTATTGATATATTCTTCTCCTAAATATTTTTAATTACTAAAACACATATTAAATATTTTTATGTTGTTGATATGATAAATATTTTTAAGTGAACAAATATTTTGTTTTTGCCAACTTGTTTTTTGTTTTTTTTTAAACTAATACACCTAGTGAATAGGGTAAAAAAAATGATTTTTAAATTATGTTACCTAAGTGAATTGTATATTTTTTTATTATAGAGCACTTTTAATTAAATAGTATCTATATGGATGAGCTATGTACAGAGAGTTGATTTTGCTGCATGAAATAGTACTATAGCACCGATTTTAAGATTCTAATTAGTTAAGTTATAAAAGTGGTGCGTGCATGTAGGCTATGGCATATTAATCTTTAAAGTTTGTGTCAAGACGCAGGGTATATAAAGGCCTATAATCTCACATCTAGATCCTTAATTAGCTTTATTTTTTATTTTTTAAATTTGAAGAATTGAAATTGAAAACTTTCCAGAATTCTGCGAGCAGCAGAGTGGGCATATAAAGGCATGGGGAGCTAGGCACGGTCAGTACTCGTGTCACTTTCAAGAGTCATGTCCTATGATTGATAATCGGTGTGTTTGGTTGAACCGAGGAGAAAGAAAAAAAAAATTATGTGAAATTTATTTGAATCTCTTACATTTTATATTTAATTTTAAATTTAAAAATTTATCTTTTGTTTAATTATAAATCTTATCACTCAATTTTTATTATTATTTTATAAATTTTATCATTCAAATTTATTTAGATTTATTCTCATATGAATCACAAAAATATTAACTATCCACTAAAAGTTATTCGGTTAAGTGAATTGCCTCACCAAATTAATAAAAATAAAATAATAAAAATAAATTTAAAAAATATATTATTTTTAAAAAAAAAGTGACATTTTTTTCAACAAAAACATTCATTTGATATAGAACTACACAAATATAGACTAATAGGTAAAATAACAAATGTCCCAAATAAAATAATCATTCAAGCATTTAAAATATAATATTCTCATTAAAGTAGTCATTCAAATGTCTTAAATAGATAAATATCATTCAAAAGTCTTAACATACTATAGTCTTAAAATAAAATTCAATCATCCAAATATTAGTTATAATTCAACATCATTAAAATCTTAAAATTAAAAAATACCAAATTGTCAACATACATAACTGAAATCATTAATCACTAAACAAGTAGAAAACTTAATTCTAAATTTCATCATCCAAATTCCAAAATGAAATTGCAGTTATCTTAATCCTTGAATAAATAATAATATTTTCCTTTAAAAAAATAAATAATAATATCATATTTTTAGTGGGTTAGATGGGTTAATCCGACTCAAATTAATCTGTTTAACCTATAGGTTAAATGAGTTGTGTTGATTTTTTATTATTATTGTGAAACTCTTACTTTTTTTTGTGTATTCGACCTAGAGTTGTGGTGAATCAGGTTGACATATGTAGTTTATTTTCATGAATTTTACCATTTCAATTTTTAAATTTTGTATATTTTACCACCATTTATGGATTTTTACCAAATTACACGATTTAAAAAATTATTTACCAAAAGATAGATAATTTTAATTTTTGATATCAATTGTAATTATAACTAATGTAAAAAAGTGAATTTCTACAATAATTATAATTATAATTATAATTAATGTAGAAAGTCCCTTTTCTACATCGGTTATAACAACAAATAGATGTAGAAAAATTAAATCTTACATTGTTTTGTTACCAACGGGATAGTCAAATGCAAAAAAATTAAAAATTTAGATAATAAAATTTGTATGAAATTGAAAATTAAATGATAAATATTGTGAAAAAAAATTAAATAATCAAATCCATAAAATTGTGAAAGTCAAACCATAAAATTCACAAAAATAAAATTTAAATAGTAAAATTCACAAAATAATAAAAATTTACAATAAAATTTACAATTAAGCCTTATCTTTTTTATTTCCATCCTCCAAATCAAACAAACTCCTAATTCCTAGTTCCTAATGAAAGGCTCCTATCTTATCTTATGGCCCACGACCAATGGAAGAACTTCATTTCATTGTGCTGTTTTGAACTGTGACAACCACATTCTGTTCTGTTGATGAACTGGTTTCCAACTTGATTCAATGCAAAGCTTATGCAGATTCTTCCCCTTTAATTATTTTTCCTAGCTTCTTTTTCACATGGAGAATTTATATCTATATTTTTTTTATAACAAAGAAAGAAATAGAAAAAAAAAGAAAGAGATAAAATAAGATAAATAATGTAATAAAAATAATAATATTTAATGAAAACATTGTAGAAAATTGCTTTGTAAGAATATGGCATTTTTAAAAACAACAAAATAACAAAAACAAGCGTTATATGACCTAATGGTAATCAACCAGACCTATATATATGACTAGCTTTGGGGTCACTCATTACCGAAACTGAAATGTTACTAATAATGTATAATGTATTTACTTAGTGCAAATTAAAGCAGCTACAAGGCCCGTGCATAGAGCATCTTACTTTGAACCCCGAAATTACTTGACTATAGGTCAAAGTTTAATTTGAAAGGACACAAAGGAGGAAGTTAAAGGAAAATAATAATTGGAAAGGTAGCCACACCAAATTGTTCAGTCATTAACTTATCATTAGCTAGGTTCTCAAAGCAAGCTAGCCTCCTTTTCTTTTTCTATCCGAAACTTGATCCTAGTCCCAACAAGCAATTAGTGGGAGACACGAACATCTCTTAAATTCAATCTACATATGAACATTGATTTGTCCTTAAAGTCTTCCAATAATTTGCTCGATACAACTGTGTACTCTTTAAATAATAAGCAAGTTTAAATAGAGGAATATAATTATTAAAAAGAGAACGCCAAAGAGATATAGAACTTTCATATTGGCATTATGACGATAGAGCACGTATCATATAAAATAATCCCAAGGAGGGTACATGCAAAAAGATTGATGTTGCTATGTTACTATTTTGGACGGTGCATCACTTTCAAATTGCGCTAGACCAGAGTATATATGGATGGTACTAATAAGCTGCTTGTCCAATCGTGCCAACTTCAAATTGATGGAAATTCCGAAGGGTCACATAAATAAACATATCTCAACCACGTTCCCAACCAATAATAAATTTCTTCCTTAATTTATAGTATTTTTCATTTGTTAATTAAGTCGTTTTTGCCTATGCGAGGAACATAATCAAACTATATGATTGGAGGGTCTTAAAAGATAAAATTTCTTGAGACAATAAACTCGAGGGGCGACACATTGTTGATTGTAGATAATAGAGACCCAACGCAAGTAGAAGATAATCTTTTAAGGGATTTAAAAACGAAAATGATACTATGCAGTTTTGGAACCGTAACAATCAATTTGATGATCTAAAAAGATTCTCCCCCTTTCGCGCATAGCATGGATGTATTACTATTACCGTATTTAGGCCTGCTTATGTTATGTGTGATGTATTATGTCATTTATGTGTACGTAGGCGTGCACCGAAATCTAAATGTAGTGGATACTGAATAGGGACTCTATTTTTTTACTTTGTGTAGTCTTATATATATATATATATGCGCTCACTGAATCTGACGTTGGTTTCACAAATCTCAGGGTTGTGGGACAGGACACAAGAACTGGGGCCTAGAAAAAAATGGGACCCAAAGCCCTTAACCTTAAGTCATATGTATGTTCCATTTGGCAACCACTTTATCTGGCATGGGTTTGCTCTGATAGTAGCTCAAATCTTAACAAATATTAGGTCAGGAGATTACAAAATTATTTATTCCAACTTTTTTCCAATTATTTTTTATTAATGAGCGAACAAAAAAACTATCTTAATTATTCTTTGCCTCATTATAAATTCAATGGCCTCTACTCTAGTAAACTACACAGAGAGTTAGCTAGGTCATGACACTCGCAAAAATATTCGTCATTCCATCTTGTCTATTCAACCCCAAGAAATGATCCCAATTAATTGGAGCAATATATGACCTATATATGTTTTTGGAATGCGGGAAAAAGTAAATTATGCTAGAGACTAGAGAGTGAATGAGGATACATAAGAAGTATATAGGAAGACCATATATAATCGTATCATCATAGTATCAATATTTTCATATCTCAATACCTATTTGCATGTGTTTGTAGCACGTGCACATGGGCGCGTGTATATATATATATAATTTTGTTAGAATTATAGTTAAGATTTTTACTAGGGATTTTATATTTACGTTTGTCACTAGTATACCTGTATATATACTTATTTCTTTTCTTCAAAATACGCTTATATACAAGACAAGGTTTATACCATTATTTATTTCTCTTGTATTATATTTCATGCATGTGCTAAGTGCTAACAAATACGTCACCCTTGGCAGATCTGCGCAACAATAATGTTCCAAAGTAGGAAGAATCATTGAAACTAAAGGGCGAGTTCCTCTTCTTGTTCTTTTGACTAAAGCCTGGTTCCGAAGTGACATTTGCATCGACTTTCTTAATTTGCTTCCCACATGATCAATCTAGTAATAATGAGCTGCTCTTCATAAAGCTAAAAGGTAAATCATCGAGTCCACAAAACCATAATTGGTCCAAAAATTAGTTAGTAGTTTAGTTAATTAGTTCAAACTTTTGAAAGTCAATAATGACACCAACAAGTCTTTAAGCTTCATTAAGTGTTTAGTAATGTGGGCATTCCTTTGGCAGAAGCGGAACGTACAATTCTCCTTAAATGGTAATTGAATGTCAAGTTTTTAAAGTAGTTTTATATTTAATATGTTTGGTTCTAAGAGTTCACCTACCTAATAAATTAACATAATCATACTATGGTATCACTTACTAATTTCGTAAGAGATTACTACTAATTAAGATGGAGTATTAGGTCAAAACTCATAACATTTTTATGTCCCCACACAAATAATTACGTCTTAGCCTACAAGTCATGCGAGTAGTGTAACTACAATTTTCAAAACCCGCCATCAAAGTTATCTTGAAATTTTAGGTAAGCTAAGCATAGAAGACACTAAATAATTTACTAACGATTATGAAAGTTACAAGTGGCTACAAGATCTGAATTATTGCATACATCATCCAACATATTTTTTAACATGGTTATATTTTACTATGAGTTGAAAGTAATTGCTGAAAATCATTAAAATTATACAGGTTTTTTTTTCTTATTTAATGAATCTCACTTATGATTTTTTATAATTTGCAATTACACTTTAATAAAAAAAAGTGTGCATTGAAAAAAATAATACACTCCATAGTACATATATTAAAAAATGTGTTAGCGCTACTCTTTAGAAAAGATATTGTTGGTCTTTATTAGTTAATTGAGTGATTAAGTTGTTCATGTTTGGCTCCTTTAATTGTTTTCTTTTAATATAAAAAATTTACCATTATCTTACCCATCTCATCGATAAAAGTCACAAATAGCATATGTTGCTAAGCATTTGATCCTTACGTAGGTCTAAGAGCAGCTCCAGCAGTGGTATCTTCCGCATTTCTTATATGAGCTGGCCAAGGAAGGGACAGTTTCTTGTGTAACTTCTCCATTGGAGTAATCCAGCTGGCAAACCTGTAAAGTTAAAATTTAAGCTCCGCATCTAATATAAGGAACGTTTCTTAAAGGGCCCACAAAAAATTTCTAAGCACTGCATATAAGCTCCCACGGCTGGAGATGCTCTAAGAGGGCCACTTCGTTTAAAAGGAAAATGATGTATATATAGAGTGTAGACACTTTATGCTATTTGAAACACGAAGAGAGAGAAAGGAAGAATTTTTTTTTAGAGAGATGGAGATAAGTAAAGAGTGTCAAATAAATATTTGTAATGTTGTAGTGTGTATCTGATCTATATATATATCAAGGAAAAATTAGATTAAATCACAAGTCGTACAAGTTTTTTTTCTCAAACTTGAGGTCCGTTCTGTTGGAATAATATTTGAGTTAATTGATTTGCTATATTGTGGATGTCCAGATCATTATGTGGGTTTGTATTCATGCACAGGGCATGATCTGCACGTATGAAATAAACAAGCACAAGAGGTTTTCTATTCAATCTCAAATTTGAAAATTAACATCTTATTATTACTTGAGCTTGTTTGAACTGTTTTGGTAGAGATCATGGATGGATAAGTATATTTCATTAGAGATACCCATGCTTGAGTTGGATATAAAAATTACGAAATGATAAAAAAAATCGAATATTAAACGCTTGAAATTATTATTATTCAACATTAATGAATTATTCCAATATTTCTTAAATGAAAATGTAGGTTTTTGCTTCACTACTTCCCCATATCCAATTATGTATTAGATTGTAGGCCAATATAAGCTATGATATAGTAGTATAAGACAGCCACATAAACACCTAGTTTATTTTGTGGCCCAACGTAGGCTGTTTTGACTTTTTACTAACATCGAGTTTTTTGTTTTATGGGTACAAGTAACACGCGATTTTAATGAAAAGTCAGAAAATATGAACAGCGTGATTTTTCTTTTGGCAATAACGTTTAAGAATGGAAAATCATTTCATTCTAAAGGCGAATCATATTACAAATTTCAAAAAGAAAATGCTATAATAGTTCTTTTAAGTAATTTATCAACAACAAATCTACCTTTTAAGAAATATTAAAATCAGAGTATATATATTGCCAAAAGAAGAAGAAAAAAAATTAAACATAACGGAATCTTCATTCTTTTCAAAATAAATCACATGTGAATGGTATAAACACAATATTATTAGCAATTAAGTGAATAATAGTATATTAAAACCTAAACAATACACGTAATAGTTTTAAAATATTATGGTAATAAAAAATCAAACAAAATATTGCGTAACATGAGATCTCATACATTTCGTTTAATCTGATAATGTCTCTCGCGTCTTTCTCTTTATCCCCCATCGAAAATGAGGTTCAATCCATTGACTTCTTCCTTCAAGAAAAATTGTTAACAATCACGTTATGCACGTTATTAGTTAGTTCTGTTAATTGTAGTGTTCATATTCATAGCACAGCGATAGAACAAAAAACAAACCAAGCCCCACCAATTCCTCTCCTCTCATGACTGTGGTTTGCATATATTTTCACATAAGTGATAACGTCAAAACGTAGTTTAAACGTGGCATAAAAAACAATAAAACAAATAATCAGTAACAAGCTAGCTAGGTTATCTATAAATTAATTTCAGCGCATTTTGCCTTTCACGCCTATCCGAGAGACTGGCATTGGACCAAGTGAGCAACAACCCCAAAAGGACCTTGTAAGTCATTTTACCCGTAAAAACTAGTGATAGCGTTTGATAAAAAAAATTGTTAAATTTAATTATTTTTTCTGTATTTGATAAAATGTAGTTTTTTTATTAAACCATGGTTTTATCCTTATATATATAAATATTTAGAATTAGTCAGTACACAATTTTCAGTACAATTTTAATTTTCACAAAATTAAAATGTATTTCTTTTCTCAAAATAAAATTCGGATATTTAAACCTATGTATATGACTTTTACATTGATTACATGGACAATAGATATAAAAATATAATATTTATATTCGTCATATATATAATATAATGAATATAAAAAATTATGACCGTAACTTTGAATTTATACAATCAGACATTCGGATAAAAAATTAGTATATATTAATTTTGTGATAACAAAATCCATTTCCACGCGACAACTATATAATATATTAAAGAGAAGGCAAATTGGTTATTAGTAATATTTAACAGAGATGAGAGATGGTACATCCGTTTGTATGGCAGGAGATAAGACGAGGAGGGGTGGGACCAAAGAGGCGAGAGAGTGCATGTGATGGTGATCTAGTTACTTATCATCAGTACTTTGGATTATTTGTCCCCCTTATTTGCTAGATTTCCTTCCTGGCACTCAAGAAAGAAAGATCTCTTTCATCTGAAACCGAATCGAATTCGAACGAACGCGTGAGATTTTGATAACTTTTTACTTTTTATTTTATTTTCATTTTTCTTTACAGGAAATATTTTTTTAAGGGGTAAAGACAGTAGTGACGAGGGAGAATGTAAGAAAGACAAGGGCAAGGCAGGAAGCAACGAAATATTTTGGTTACATATTTTGACTTCTCCACACACCACATGCTTGTTCGGCTGTTCTGTTCTGTTCCCATCAAAAGCCCCCCCTTCATTTATGGCTCTGACTGTGACCTCTTTCGTCTCTTTACTCTCTTTCTCTCTCTTCGCTTTTGGAAAAATGTAAGTGGGTGGGGTGGGTGACTCAGAACTGCGTCGGGAAAAAAAACACCAGCCATTCACATTCACATTCACTTCACTAGCCTGTTCTGGCTGCAGTGAGTGAAGAAGAAAATTACGGCACGCATACATACAATACAACAATGCCCTGCCTCTGTTGGAATGAGATGCGTTTGCCATAAATAGAATTTTTCTTAATACAAACAAACCAGCCAAATGCATGACAATTCTTTTGTTATTTTGCTGCAATTGGCTTTGTGTCACTAGAAGGGAGTTAGTTAACTTTGGGATTGGTGGCATCTTTTTGGGACCCAGGAAACGTCTACATTCTACACACCATAACATCACTCTAACTCAGTTTTATTTATTTATTTAAGTATGTTTTAAGTTTCCATAAAATAAGATGAATTCAACGTCTACACATCATTTATAGTTCCGTAGTAAATTTTTCTAGATTCTTTTTTATAAATGTATGAAAATTACTATATTGTTTCATGTCTTTTTTATTGAAATTAAAATATGAGATCTGATTAGATAATACAAAGTAAGTTTTTTTATTCCTTTATTTTGCATGCTATATCTCTCCAAATGGTATCCCAATTCCGCATTTCATGTTTATGGATTATGTTTAATTTTTTACTATTTACAAAAGTCAAGTCTTCTTAAGGAAAAATATTGTCAGGTCTGCAATCACACGTCAGTTATGGACCCGCCAATCACCTTGTAACACATGACATATTGAGATACACATTATAATCGTTTGTTGTTACCAAATATATTTTAAACACACTTCACAGTTTAATCATATCTTTAAATATAATTTTCCAAAAATAAAAGCAAACACAAATCTTCACGCCAGAAATTAAAGTAGATAAAGTTTTTGTTCTTACAACACTTAATAAAAATTAATCAATATTATCCTTAAATAAAAAATTCTTGTAAAGTCGATAAAGATAAAGCTTATAAAATAAGATACAAGTAACTTAAAAACTAATTACTACATACTTTTATATTTACACCACTTAATTAGTACCTTTCTGAACTTATAAGAACTTTCTGAATTCATATATAGAATTTTATAACTACAAATTAGTGAAATAAATTAGTAATTTATTAAATATCTTAGTTTATTTAAATAAAATAACAAGTTATTTAAAGCAGATAAAAATTGATTTCGTTAATACGTCAAACAACTCAATAGCTTGAAAATGCCACAACAGAAATTAAGATTTTTTAGGTAATACTTAGAATGTGTCAGGTAAAATAAACTTACAAGCTAGAAATTTACAAATTAGAAGTTTATACGTTAGAAGTTAGAATTTTAAAAATTGAAAACTTATAAATTAGTTTATCAAATTGAAAGTATTTAGTAAAATTAATTAATTAGAAAAATGTAAGATAACATTAAAGTATATATATTAAAATTTATTTTTAACCCTTTATCTTCTTAAAAATTATATAACATTTTTCAATATAAAAGAACGGCACAAATTTGGTGATTATATATTATATATTTGATGACGACATTTTTTTTATTCAGCAAAAAAACGACTGTGAATTGGCCATTAATATCATCAAAGATGCATGCTACTATTACGTGGATGTGATGGCGAAATACACAAGATAAAATGTGATATCATTAATAGTCACAGTACTAAAATGTTACACTCTTTCTCTCCCGGACTCTCTTTTATTTTATGTGATTTGTTGAAATATATTTATTAAAATAATCGATTTGGTAAATTCCACATATCATGAATCTCCTGATTTAGATTTAGTTGTGGAATTCAATAAAATTAATTATTTTAAACAAATTTTATTAATCACAAAAAGTATTTTTAAAAATATCAAAAAGAGTGTTATTAACTCTCTATGAACAAGACGGACAAAGAAAACTAATTTAAGAAAAAAGGTAGTAACTTATAATATACTACCAAATCTTATATATATACCAAGTAAGTTAAGAAAATAGTAGTAAACTTACGGAAATAAGTTAGAGATTACTATTGAAATAAACTTATATATACCAAGTAATTTATTTTGGTTAATTATCCATCTCTCTCTATATTGCTTAAATTGTAGAAAAAATAAATAATTATTATTGTCTTCATATGAAGTTAAAAATTACTAATACTGTAGATAAATAATCTTTATTTAAATCATTGTAAAAAATTAATAATATTATATATTAAATATTTCAATACTTTTTTCTCAATACTATTTATCTTAAAATAAATTATTAAAAGGTTTTGTTAATCAATATTCTAAGTGTATTAATTAAAGAATTAAAAAATATTTAGCAATAAGATTCTAAAAAAAACGTAAAAAAATAGAGAGACAATTTTAATTTTTTTAATCAATGTCCAAGATACAATGATTAATATTTTGCATGATTACAAAATTGAAATTGTAACTAGTTTTGGACTTTTTACTCCATATTCTTTTCAATTTTTTGCTGTGGTTAACTCATAGCACGATTGCATAAATGGGGAGGTGAGCGATGTGCGAGTCCGAATAATTGTTGTTCCTCTGTCTCCTCGAGCCCAGTGTGTGCTCCCGTGGCTGATAGTTGACACCTCCTCTCTGTTACTTTATCGCAAACATAGCCAATTAGTCAAATAGGCAAATACAAATACTTAGGAAATTTTTATTTTAAGACTAGTTGATGCCATAAAAAAGACTACTAATACCATAGTTAACATTATATATATATATATAATAATTAAATTAAATCAGTATGATAGATGAAAGATCTTTCACATAAATTATATATATAATTTTATATTAATAAAAAATTTATACAAATTAAAATCAATTTAATATAAATTTTTTAAAATATATTAATATATGAATAATTTAATTATTTTTTATTATTGTTCAATTTTGATATAGAGAATCATAATAGTATGTCCATATAATTCAATAGTCGAATTATATATCAAGTTATAAAATATTATATTAGTTGATTAAGTTACATTAATATAATCTAATTGATGTTACATAAATATAAAATATGAAAATCGATAATTAAGTTACCACTAAAAAGAAAAGATAGACATTAATTTAACTTATTATAATAATATTATGAGTCAAGTTGTTCTGAAAAAGAAAATGAAAAAATGAGTTATATAAAAAAGTACGATAGAAAAATATATTTTCATCCTTACATTAGAAATATAATTTTAATACCTTATTTTTAGAATAAATAGATAACACACATTCCACAATATTTATATTTCTATCTAAATAAAATATATTTATTTTAATGATAAAATATATTTTTCATCTTTATAAATATTAAACTATTTAAAATTTATTTTTAGAAAATTTAATTTTTTTAACCCTCACAAAATTTAAATATGTCATTTTTTACTTCAGCATAGATTTATTATCCAAACTTACATAGGAATGGAGGTGACAATTATTTCAACTTTATTACATTGATTATAATTACAACTAATATAAATAAGTTATTCTACATAACTTATAATTATAATCAATGTTAAAATTATAATTATAATTGATGTTAAAATTCTTCAATTTCATCGAAGATATAACAATAACAATAAACTTAATACCTTTATTCTTCCCACGATGTTGGTGTCCCCTACTACCAAACAACCTACATTCTCATCAATCCCACCTTCTCAAAGGTTGAGGCCGCTTGTGCATTAACAAGTAATTGTGCACCAAAACTCCTAAAAGAATCATACAAATATCACATTAATATTATTGATTGAATAAGTGAACCAAAGAAAGAAAATCTATTTAAAAAAAGTGATAAATTGTTTTTGATTCAAACACTCATATTCACATGCAATACCTAAGATAAATCCATCAACAAAAAGATATGAGACCCTTTTGATCTAAAAAGAATGTTGAGTAACAAAAACCCAGAAAAATTGAAACTTATCTATTATTTAGACAGATTTTAATCCCAAACAATTTTTTTTCTTTCATACTTACACTCATCACAAAAGAAACCAACCCAAAATCCCCAAGATCTAACTTAAAACAAAACTTGAACCAACAATCCAAAAGATGAGACAACAAAGACTCATTTAATCTTATTTTGATAACAACAAGAACGAGACATTCAAAGAAAAATACAAGGATTGAAAAGACAACAAATGCAACTTTCGTTTACCTTTGTTCCACATCACTTGCGTCCCACACTGTCAACCCGACCACAATCATTCTCTCAGCAAAACCACCACGCTCCTTAGTGTCGCCTCCTCCTCTTTGACATTGAAACTGAGTTGGCAATTTTTTCAACTTTATTACATCTGTTATCTGTTATAATTATAACTGAAGTAAAAATTTCTCAATTTTGCCAGAAACATAAAAACAAACTCAACATCTTTATCCCTCGAATGACACCAGCGCCCACCCCCCCCCCCCCCCCCCCCCCCCCACACACACACACCAAATACTCAACACCTTTATCCTTTCACAACTCTATTCGATTATATAATATATAACTAATTTAACATATTTTCTAAGAAAATCTTTTTTATTTTTATACTCATTCTACTTTTGTAATTAGACAAGAAACGAGTGAATTATACCATTTTTTTACATCCAAACATAAAGTTCAATGATTATGTAATAATAATGTAAAATAATTTTATATTATCAACTAATATAATATCTATTAATATAAATTTCAAGTTAATGTTATAAAAGACAATAAATATATCATATATAATAATATTTTACATTATTCCTACATAATTTATTTTCTCCCAAACATTTTTTTAACCAACAAATATTTAGGACTTTTTATTTAGCACCTAAATAAGTTTTTTCTCACTAAATTGATCCATTTTAAGAAGGAAAAAAATGTCTCCACACTCACAAACATTATAAATGCATCGAAACTTGCAAAATTTTGTCACTTTTTTTTTCTTCCTTAAATAGAGCTAGATATAAGAACTCTTCAAAATCAAAATATGTTTCAAGGTTCATTTAACACTTATAGAATTCTGAGATAAAAACAAAATTTGAACTCACATATCTATAGATAGAACATTAGAACCTAAGTTAGTTTATCACAATTTTTAAAATTCAAACTTTAAAGAGATCAATGTATTGCGTATAGCCCAAGCTAACATGTGAGGGATGTATGTAGTTAACTATTTATTACCTTAATACTTTCATCCGCGTTCTTTTAGTATTGATTCGTTCGTGAAATAAAAAATCATAAACTACGTCAACTATTGATGGAAAGTAAGGTAGTGCACCTAAATTAAAATATTGAAGCCTTTGAAGGTACGTTTACTCCAAAATATATATAAACATTGCAATTTATTCCCGTTGTTTAGTGAGAAAAGTGAAGTTAAATTGATCCAAAATACGTTTTTAATGCTCTAAAAGGAAGATTAACATGTGTTTATTTTTTATACTTGAGTGCATCTAAAAAGGAGCCTATCAATATTTTAAAAAACGTGAGAAAGAAAAATGTTATTGATGTTTTTTAATTTATAATTTTTTTGACAGAATTTATAAAATAATTTTAATTATTATCAGATTCTACGTTATTTTCACTGAATAATTTAAGATCATTTTCAACCAAAAGAGTTAATGTGATTTGTCTTATAATAAAATGCTTAAAATGAATTATAAAAAAATGTGTCATTATTTCATATTTTTCTAACTGCAAACTTCTGTTATACGGTCTAATTTATAGCTTTTTATTTCTGTAAGATTTTGGGGATTCGTATACAACTCCCCACTATAGAGTTGAATTACTATTTGCTAGTGTAGCAAGCCAGCTGTAATTAACTGATTATTTGTAAAGTAGACAGCGACATATTACCCTAGTTGAAATTAAAACATATGGTACTCGTTTTCATGTCATTAATTAACACAAACAATGAATGAAGAGTATGTATACAAGGCCAATTTAGTCATCACAGACATTGAGAGACAAAGTCTTCTGTTCCGTACCAATATTGTTGCCTTGATGATGGACATATGTGGCCTGTGGGTGACACTTGACACAGATTTCAGAGATAGACGGATGAGGGAACATGTAAAATTTTAATATTATTTTAAGAATATTATTAATGAGTGTCTTAAAAATATTAATTAAAAAAGTTTTTAATATGTAAATTATTGGAGAATGTAAATTTTTTTTATGAAAAACATAATTTTGTATTATCAATAAAAAATAATCTTAATTACTTAACTAATACCCTTTAAGACTTAAGGTACTTGTTACTATTCGCCTTATTTTAAAGCGATTGTTTCCTAACTCTATCTACATATATGGTGCTTACATGTCAATACATCTCGTAAAATTGACCAAGAGTTTCTTTCACTTTTTTTAATAGAAAATATATCAGTATGATAATTTTTTTTTATCGATTATACAGAGTGTAATAATAATATCGGCTCGCTTCCTTTCATGCGATGTAGTATAGGTATAAAAATATATATTAAATATAAATGACTTATATTTTGAAACTTTTTTCTTATAATAATTTATATTTTGAAATGGAGGGAGTAATATATTAAAAAGAGAAATAAAATATAAAAATAAAAGTAAATAGTAAAGATGTATGATAGTAGACAATATTGATAAATACTAAGTTGTGATGTATGATAAGTTTTTTTTATTGATTGATAATATAAAATGTTTTATATTAATAATGCATCAAAATTAAACTCTAAAATTATTCACACAAAAAAATAAACTCTAAAAGTAATCTATAAAAATAGATAAAAATTAAAACCAAAAGTAAAATTATAATTTTTTTTAAAAGGAAGTTTATAAACTATGGAATACATGAATAATTTTGAATATGCAACTGTATTAAGTCTTTGAATAGAAAATTTTATTATTCATAATTTTATCCAACTCAAAAACATTGTCTTAGTAAAAAAATACATGTCATTAAAAAATATATATCATTAAATTATGTTAAGTTATAAATCGTATTTCTAGCTAACTCCGAATTTTGATGTCATATAAAAATTTAATTTTAGTCTAACTCAACCATACACATTGAATGAAGATTATTTATTATTAATATACTTTAGTTTGACAATACTATCTCTAATTGATATAATATCTTTAACATAACTTAATTTATTAATCTTCAACCTAAAAGTTTAATTCACTTTATCTTTAGATTTTTTTTATAACTATTTTGTTTTCTAAACAAAAATCGAACTGCCTTCGTCTCGTAAACCAAATATGTTTGGCATACATATAGAACATAAGAAGTATACAATTATGCATTAGCTTGGTCCATCGGACAGCTTCTAATGACAATCCCAATTGGTCGCAGTCGTACATCCATAAACTGATAAAAGTAATGAGTTCGTCAATAATATGTGGCAAAGTATAGTTGTCCACTTGTCGTTGGTGTAATTAACTTTGTACCACCCAGCAGTAGTACAAGACGTGTGCTTGTCAGATCGATCGATCGATCAATGCTATTTTCGACATAACAGTGTGTTACTGTTCCTTAATCAAGTAAATCCATCTATTCCGCCACAGAAATGAGGTTTTTCTGCATTTATTTATTTATTATGCTAAAAAAAAGCGCACTTACAGTAAATAATGAATCATATACAAGGTTTATCTCGTAACAACATGCCTTTTAGATACGTAAAATAAAAATCAATCATGCTAATAAGTATATAATCTTAGTCAAGTCAGTCTACGTAACTTATCAACAGAAAAACAAGAAAAAGTGATAGGAGGAAAATGTTTTGTTATCCATCTTAGTTAAATTGAGTGAAAGTCAAAGTTCATCACATATAGTTACGAAAATAAGATTCTGGGAAAAGATAGGCAAACAATGAAAAAAAAGAAAGTGTTGTCTTTACAAGTAAACTTTTCTATCCAATTTAATGTATGACTACACTTGAAGTTAGAAGTTTTATTTGTTGAATCAGCATCGCATCCCATGTTGGAATGTTCTCTCTTTCTACTGCTTAATTTAGATAAAATCGATCCGGAAGAGCTGTCATGAACGAGATTGAAACGATAACATTTGTTGCTCAAAATATCCATCCCTTTTTCTTATCGTAACATCGTTGGTCTTCACCAGGCTTCCGAAGCTATGTGGTTTTGTTGGAGCCTTGGAGGAATATGGTGCTTTGTCCAATTCCAATTCCAAAGATAGAAAACACAATCTGTGCCAAATCATAAAGATTCTGATTGGACTAGGGATGAAATAAAATAAAAATCTTAAAGAAGAAAAATACGTTGTTTGAATAAATAGAAAAAATAGTTTTTTTTCCTATTTACTTAGATAAGTGAAAAGAAATAACTAACATATATATATATATATATATATATATATATATATATATATATATATAAAAAAAAAAAAAAAAATTTATAAAAAAAAAATATAATTGTCAATTTTTAGTGTAATATCATAAAATTTTATGTTGAAAATGTCTGAAAAAATGAGCCCCTCTTCCCCTTAATTATACTATGTTAAGTTACGGTATATACTTTTTGGGGCTCACATGGCACTGTCAAGATCTAGCGCAGAACATTTTTGCCTAAGTTCTCTTGGGTAGAAGGGTCAATGGTGGGATATTGCATGGAGTGCATTTGTATGGTATATTTCGGAAAAAAAAAATGCTTTGATTTTTGAAGGCAAACGTTGTGGTCATGGTCAGGAATGACACACAATTTTGTTTGTGATGTGAACGTGGTTGAAGGCATATAAAAAAGAGTTTGATTTTTCCTTCCAACAATGGCAAACTAATCCATTTGTATGCTTGGTAGGATCAAATTAATTGCAATTGTCATGTTGGTGTGGCTCATCTTTGTAGATTTCGTATCTTTAATTATGCAATGATTTTGTTATATAATTTTAGATTCTATTTCTATGTTGTAATATTTAGAATGCTTGCCACTAGCTAGATGCACTTACAGATACTCTAAAAGTGTTCTGTTTTTTTTTTTTCTTTTTCTTTTCGATCAAGCACGGTTTGTTTTCATAGCGCCTCGGGTCTTAAGAATATGTTGATTCTGTGAGTGGTGTATTTGCTACTCTCCTTATAATTTTTGCACAACTTTTGCTATTAATGAAAAAAAAATGTTTGGTTAAGTGAGCGAATGGAAGCTGAGAGAATAGCTGAGAGAGAGAAAAAACATGAAAGAAACTATTTTATTTTTTATAATTTTAATTTACTTATATATTTTTTAAACTCATCTCCATTCCAATTGAATTTGATCAGATTCGAATAAATCTGGGAGGAATTATTTCATTTTTTATAATTTTAATTTACTTAAATATTTTAAAATTTTTAATTTTATAATTTAATTTAATATTTCTCACTCAAAAAAGATGATACTCTAACACAATTACTATCATCAATAAAATATTATTCAATACTAAAGTTTACATATATTTTTGTTCTTATTAACATACTAACATTTAGTTTCATTTTTTTTTAATTTGAGTTTATTTTCCTTATTTTGTTAAAATACAAACATTTTAAATATATTATCATAAATCCATTATTACATGTTTATGTGATAATAAGCTAAAAATCCATTCCATAGAAACTTATATATAAAAAAACTAGCAACCAATATGATAATACATTTAATCACATATCTCATCTTAATTTTTTTTAAAAAAAGAGACATAACATAAAATAATAATTTTAATTTAATTATAAAATAACTTTACATAAGCATAATTTTTTTAATTTGTTAGGTCCTTTTTAGTCGGGAACTTGTGCCGTGGCACCTCCTAACCGAGCCAGGGTCGGCCTGAGGCCAACCACTAATAGCTACCCTCATAACAATTAAATGAGAGATGATGAAAATTTAGACTCTCCAAACAAACAAAGAAATGGCATACAGTCAATTAATTAGCACTAGCAATTTGTAATAGACTAATAGTTTTTGCAGACAAAAAAAAGTACTGTAATAGACTAATAATAAGTGATACTGAATTGAAACTATAGCCATGCACGCATCGATCATTGATCAGTACAATAATGTCACATTGTGCTAATAATTATTTGCACCGTCATATGAATGGGATATTTGAGACCGAAACGTTTTTCGTAAAGTGTATTACGTTCTTGGTCTCGGAAAATTTTGTACTATGTACAGGACCATCCTAGTTTTAGCTAGCTAGCTATTCCCTAATCCTTGCTACATGCATAATTCATTTATTTATATAAGTTTGAACAGGAACATATATGTATGAACTACCTTTCATATCTGTTCTAGGTTACTATCCTTGTAGCTAATAACACTTGAGCCACTGCATTGCTAGTTCATAGTCATCTTTTGTGGCACAAATCGTTCATGCTCTTTCATTTTCATATTACGGCTTATGAAATACGTACATAATTAAAAAAAATGAGTGGTCCATATATATATATATATATATATATATATATATATATATATATATATATATATTTCTCATGTT
>CM023951.1:6073437-6108888 GCA_013407115.1 Glycine latifolia
TATATATATATATATATATATATATATATATATATATTTCTCATGTTAAATTATTGTCGTCTCTTTGTAAAAGTGGGCTTGTCCTTCTTTGACATATTGTTAAAAATAATTATAAAATATTAGATTTAAATTGTATAGAAACATTGTTACTAGTCAATGTATAATGTCATTATATAATTTTGTTGAAGTTGATAATATGTCCGGATTTTAGAATGACGGAAACCTTATTTTGACATATACTTTTTACTAATTAACTAAAAAGCATAACAAACTCCAGTGTCAAAATTAGTGTGCTTAGTATTTGAATAATAATAATCGTTTTAGCAAAAAATCAAATCTAAATTTCCTATCATTTTAACAGTAATAAATAAATACTTATTATCTTCATCAATTTTGTCATTTTTCTCTAAATCAGTGCTCAGTTATTCTTGTTTATAAAGAGTTAATATATTTATAATATATATTCTTAAGTAAATTATGATCGATATATTTCCTATAATTTTCAACTTCCTTAATCATTCAAAACATTTTTAAAACGACACTTATATTTCGGTAAAGGGAGTAGATAATATTAAGTTTTTGAACGAAAATAAAACATTATACTTTTTATTCATCCAGAAAAATGAAATTATATTTAAAATATATATTATTTATAAAATATGAACAAAAGTAAATCCACTTCAGGAAAATCATCAAATAGCGTAGCTTAGACAAGGTCAAATTTTTTTTTGTATTTATTTTACTCAAGACCAAGCCAAAGTTATATAACACTACTTGACTAAGCTAAATTTGTGTTTGAAATGAAAGAGAGAAATAATATTAGAGAAAAAAATTGTATTTCTTTTTATGGGATTCGCAGTTTTAAACTTTACTTTAAGCATTGGCCATGTCTCAGTCTCATAGCAATAATTAATAAACCAGTTGATGCTAATTTTGGCATCAGTCACACTAGCCAGCAGGTGACGCTAAATTAGCGTTAGTTTTTATCAATGCTAAACCTAGTGTTTGCAAGTTTGATGCTTTGTAACATTTGATTAACACTTTAATGCTGAATTTGATGTTGGATTGATCGATGCTTGCTTTGTTTTTTTTCTAATCTGTATAAAAGAGTTCGTAATTTTACCCCGCCTAATATATCCACAAAAATAGTAAATATTTACTGTATAATAAAATGCTATAGGAGATACGGGGTTACATTGATTTCATTTAAATTTCCCGCAAAACTCAAATGTATTACTACATTGATTTTCATTTTCGCTTATAATACATTTGACTCTTATTTTTCTCCTATAAATACTTATGAGCTTATTGAAGAAATTTATCTAAACATTATTATCAAAACATATCAGATACTGAAGTCCATAAGTGGACTGCCTTATTTTCCTCGAGGGAACCACAACATTAAATCCAATGAAAGATATAAGGACAATAGGATTTTAGATGTAAGCAGGGAACAATAAATTTGACATGGAAGCTAGAGGGGCAGGGAAGAATTGCAAAGAAGATACAAGTGTAGTTGTGTAACGATGTTTTTTTACTCGAGTGAATCCAATATCATGTCTCTATATAATGGAATATAAGTTATAGAACTCTATAAGGTAGCTTGTAGAAAATTCATATTCACATTTTCTATTTTGACTGTAACTATAAAATGGGATTAACATCTTTCTTCCTTCTTTTCCTTTCTACTTTTCTCCTCTTCCACTGAATCCACTTAATCATAATGCAAAAGATATGATTATGACAGAAACATAATTCTACATAAATTTGAGTTAGGTCCCCTTATGATAAATCTAGAGGTGTAAAAAAAATGGCTCACATTTTTTTGGTGAGTGAGAAATACTGATTGCTACTCAATCTAAACAAACGAGACGGTTGTAAAATTAGTTTGATCATCACCAACGAGACAACGAGTTTTTAATGCCAACAAATATAGCTAGCATCTAACATTGTAATGAACTGATTATTCAAATCTTTGATAAAAGTTGTACTTACATTTGGGTTCATCTCCTCTTCAATTACTAGAGAGAATATTTTTCTTTCATATTTAATATTCAAACATACCTTAAAAATGTTTATCTCTCTGAAATAATAATTTTTTGTTGGATGATAATATAAATCAAAATTATAAAAATCAAAGTTGTTTTAATCAGTAAATTGGGTTTATATAAATTAAAGTTATAATCAGTCAAAAAATAAATTAAAGTTATAATTTGTAGATGGATTATTTTATAAATCAATTATATCAGTGGATGTCTGTTTTTTTTTTATTTTATGATATTTTTATATTTAGTAGTAATTGATATTTTTTTAATTATCATCGAGTGTTCGTTAGGTAGAGTAAAAAATGAAGAAAATAAAATAAAATGAAAATTTTAAATTAAAATAAAATGAATCCCGGTATATTTTAGTGTTTATTTAATTTTCATTCTACATCCTGTGTTATAATTCAAAAGTCTTGTCAATCCATATTCTTTTCTTACATGAATTATGACATATAGATAGTGTTTAGGTTTGTATTAGTAGTATATAATAAAAAATTGTAATTAGGTGACGTGGAAAGGAAATGTAAATGTAAGGAGTTTTAGTTTTGGGGCGTGGTGAAGACAAAAGAGTTCAGTGATGCATGGTGCAGTTAATGGGTAGCATTCGCATTGGCATTTCTGTGAGTATACATTAGACCGTACGGCTCGAAGTCTCTGCCATAAGGCTCATGCTCATGCGCTGGTATTGCAGGTCGGCGCCATCCCTTTCCCTCAATTCTCTAACCATATTAATCATCACTGTCCCACTCCATTTTTTACTCATTAAACAATTCGTCATGCTTCATACCCTTTGTTCAATGACACCCATACCCTCCAAATAGAGTCAACCTTTGTTCAATTTTCTGTCCATTCCTTTCCTAATTGCACATTATTTAAGGAAACAGTCACATAAGCCTAAGGGTCACTGAATAATATTATATTGCTATTATTCTACTGCCCCAGTATAATAAAAACCAAAAACAAAATAATACTGTAATACAAAATTGAACACGAAAAGAATACAAGTACGATCACGATGTGGTGGCGCTGTGTTCCCCTTCATCGGCACATAATGTTTGAGGCCACATGATTATTTTTATGGAAACCCGATCAAGTTACCTCTTTTTCACAATCCAAAATCTCTCTACCTCAATAAACAAACTAGTATTTGCACCAAAGTTGATTTCATTCCTTGATTGCAGTAGGGAAAACGAAGCCCTCGATTAGCCAATTTATCTGGAGTTTATTTTAATTAATTTCATACTCCTATTCGTCAATGTGCCTGAAAATAATTTTACAGGGAATCATAATTAAAAATAATTAATACTACGGAGTAATAATAAATACTAGTACTAGTATAGATAAATGGATAGGGAGAGGGGACAGAAGAATTTTAATTTTAATAAAAATTAAGGAAGATAAAAGGGGCAATGTGACACGAAAAGCAGCGGGTTTTCCGGTAGGAAAGGACGAAAGGCGCAGAAAGCTGTTTTGTTTGACATGTGGCAGGATGTGGAACGTACGATGGGGCTGGGAATTAGTATGGGCCGCGGAGATGAGATGAATGACATCCATTCCATTAGAATTTTGTTTTGATAAAGAAGAGAGAGAGAGAGAGAGTAGTAACTACTCCTTACTGCGTTTTGTGATAGTGCTAAGTTACTAACTAAACCACACCACAGGCCACAGACACAAAAGGGGAAGTGGTCAGAACCAAAAAAAAGCTCTCTCATAAACTCTGGCGAAGAATCAGAGAGAGAGAGAGAGACAAGGAAAAAGAAGAATGGGATGGGGAACTTAAATTAGAGGGGCAGCACAGCACAGCAGAGAAGCTCATGGCGGCGTTTGCAGGGCTGTAAATCGCGCTTTTGTGATTGTGGCTTTTATTAATGCACCTTGGCGCCGCTGGCCGAGAGAGAATGAGTTGAAGGCGCGATTAACGCTGCCCCCGACACTGTTTTCTCGTCTGTCCTCAACTAACAATCCTTCAAATCAATTTCACGCTTTAACCAGCCACCACACAACACCTACTTCTACAAGTTAAGCATAGAAAGAGAGAGAGAGAGGGCAAAGAAAAAGAAGAGAGACAACACACGCACACAAAAAAAAACAGAATTTATTTAAGAGCAAAAAAAAAAAAAAAAAATACTATCCCTAGTTGATCTTTTGTGTGGTTCTCTCTCTCCCAAATTGTGGACGCAGGGAAATTAATTGAAGCAGAAGCAGCTGTTGTGGATTGGATTATTTTAGTAATTAATTATTTATTATTTATATCTATTTACAATTGTGTAAGTTTATGGTGAGTGGGGTTGTTTGGTTGGCTGGCTGGCGATCGAGGTAGTATCGTTCTTGATATGGATTTTCGAAGGTCGGGATCATTAGAGGAGGCAGAAGAATGGCGGGTTTATTCTCACTAGGAGGTAGTAGAGGGAACACCAATCCCCAAGAGGAAATCCCTCCTCCTCCTCCTCCTCCGGATACCTTATTCTGGTATAACAAGAATGATGACGTTTCCTCTTACCACAGAGGTGGCGGCTTTGAGCTATGGAACCAGCAACAGCTTCAACAGCAGCAACAACAGCTCATGGGCCAGGCCCCCCCTCCTCAGCCGCGCCCTCTCTTTCACCAAGATCTCTACTCCGCTTTGGGCGTTGGGCCCAGCAGGCCCATCTCGGACGATCAGTCGTCGTCGAGATCCGGTTTCATGCTTGGAGCAAGCGGTAGCGGTAGCGCAGGTGGAGGGATTAGCTGTCAGGACTGCGGGAACCAAGCCAAGAAAGACTGCCCTCACATGCGGTGCAGAACTTGCTGCAAGAGCCGCGGCTTCGATTGCCAAACCCATGTCAAGAGCACTTGGGTCCCCGCTTCACGCCGTCGCGAAAGACTACAACAACTCTCTGCGTTGCAACAACACCAACAACAAACCCTCGAGCCTGCTTCTTCTGCTGGAGGAGACCTTCCCAAAAGGCACAGAGAGAGAGATCATCATTCTCCTCTCGCCTGCACTCGCTTCCCTTCAAACCCCTCCTCCTCAGGTATATACACAAATACTAATAATACAGCTTCTTCATGTTATGTCTTGTCATACTACATGTGTTTGCACAAGCACCTCACAGTTTGCGTGATTGACTATTGAGAGGAAAAGAAAAAGGCAAGGAAACGTGTCTGAGAAAGAAAAGAATAATGGAGAGACGCTTCGAGGGAAATTCTCTGTAAAGATATGGGGAGCGACTGAGAAAGTTTTGGATGCATACACACAATCAAGGACGGTATCGATTGCGTGTGTCAAGCTAAAAATTTCTCTTTTTTTTCTCTCTCGCCTTTTTCTTTACCCAAGCACTGTTGTTTTAGTAGAGCCCTTACCTGACTGTGAAGAAGAAGCTGTTCTCTCACTCTCTCTCTCACTCTCTTTCTCTGCGTGACTGACTGTACTCCTATTTTCTTTTCTAACTCTCACTGGCGCAAACCAACACATTCATTTCCCATTTTTCACTCCTTCTATCATATCTATTTATTTGTCTCAGTATCTTTGCTTAGATTCTATTTCTTTTCTTTTGTTAACTCTCACAACTCACAAACATACATCATCTGCATCTACCATCTATTCACCTAATTCTAACTCGTTTTTATTTTCCTTTTTCTAAACATTAATTATTATTATTATTTTATATGAAAAAAGGGTTAGAGGAGGTGAATTTCCCGGCTGTGGTGAGGTCTGCTGCGGAGTTCAGATGCGTACGTGTGAGCTCCATGGAAGAGGAGGGGGAGGAGGAGTACGCATACTCAACGGCTGTGAACATTGCAGGACACGTGTTCAAAGGAATTTTATATGACTATGGTCCAGAAGGTATGAGCACTAATTACATGGCTGCTGCTGCTGCTGCTGCTGAAAGCTCTTCCACCGGTGTTGGTGCCTTGAACCTAACCACTGGTGCCATTGTTTCCGAGCCACTTGGAGTTGATCCTTCTTCCTTGTATCCGGCTCCTCTTAACTCCTTCATGCCTGGTAGCGGTACGCAATTCTTCCCTCACCCACGATCTTGATCAACAAACAAACGCCAAACGAAAAACCAAACAAACAGAATTTTCATTTTCATTTTGTTTTTCATGGTTTTATTTACTGCAATCCTTTTCCCTTTATCTCACTACTGGCTATTCCCTCCTCCCCTCGATCACCAACTTTGTCTTTCCACTATTTTATGATCATCATGTAGTCGTAAATTTCATGATACTCATTCAAGTAGGAGAAAATGAAAAGAAAAAAAAAGAATGAAGGAAAAGAGGACAAGATAAAATGCAAAGGTGCCGTGTTTTGTTTTCTTTATGCAAATGCAAACTATCAATGCTTAATTAGTTCCAAAAGTATCGTTCTTGGTAATTAAGGATATAGAATTAGTTACCTAGGTAATGCTATTTAATTTGTTTCTTTCTCTGTACAATATTAATGGACACCTGGTTCTAATATACTGGGTTGGGTTGTACTGCGTCTTTGTGCTGGTTTTTTTTTTTCTTAATGTAATTTTTAGGGGTTGGTTTTTCCCTTCATTGTGGAATCATACCACGCTGTCTGGTTGGTTCTCAACTTCGAAGCTGCTTTTTTTTCCTGTTTATCCGTATGCTTGCCGGTTTGAAATTGAACTGGAAACACGGTTTTGATCTTCATTTGGACTAATTCTCAACGATGGTTTCTTTTTCATTTTAAATTAATAATAATTTTCCATATTTCGGTATGGACGGTCCAACCATGCATATGAGCATTTCAAGTTTGAAAGGTGAAAGATCTCTCTCCCTCTTTCCCATGTGATACTGTAACTCTAACAACTTATTCAGTCCAACTTTGCATAGATGTGACGTTGATTACTAAAGAGGAAATATTGCTAATCAAAATGTTCAAATTTAATGCACATGCAGGAAACTATACGTATGTAGGGAACACTCCATTTTATGTCTAAGGAGTATAGCATATGGCATAATACAAACTGTTGCTCGATCCAAAAACACTAAAATAAGTAAAACAAAAGGAAAGGTTAAGATGTCAGCATGATACGAAACCTTGTGATGCAACTTGCTCTCTCCATCTCATGACTGCATACCCCTGTACTCTCTGATCAGTAACACATAATTCAGTTTTTATCGTGAGAAGTGTGCTAACATGTTATGGTAAAAATAATTATTTATACGTTTTATAGTCACAATTGCATAACCTATAGATAATAACTAGCATCAATAGTCAACTTTTTAAAATGTTGTAAATCATATAATATATTCTTATTTTATAGAATATTTTATTTCAATATATTTCCGATTTTTTATCTTTGACATAGGAGAGGTAAGATGCAAAAAAATAATAGAGACAAGACTAATTGCATTTCTTTATGCATTTTATGTTTTTGAAGAAATTGTCTTTTCCTTGCAAGCTGTATTTGGAATATTTTATTCTAATAAATAGTAATATTTAATTTTCAACCTAAATTTTCACATCGATTTGATGAAGATTTTGCACACTCCGTATGACTTGATTGAGTTATGTAGTTTTCAATTCCTAATCCGAAGCATTAAGCATGTCTAAACAATACACAATGGTGTATTGTAATCATTTCTTCTTTCTCTATATAAATATTTCTAACGCTTCTGCAATACTCAGTTGCATTTTCACCCCTAATTATTATGGAGTTATACATACATATATATATATATATATATATATATATATATATATAATAAGTTTTATTTATGATGGGAAACATGGCAATATAATTATTTAAGTAAATAACACTAGATTTGTAATAAAAAAAAATTAATAAGATTAGAAAATGAATGTCATACATTGTTGATTTTGTAGTGCATCATGACTTTGGACTAAAGATATTGGATACATCTGTAGTTATAAAAAGCCATATGAAGAATAATGCATGAACCTATAGGAATCTAACTGACAAAAGTCTGATCTCCTGATTCTATTAAGTTGTCTCTAGTTTCTGAAAAGCTTTTCTGTTTGGATTTGACTACTTATGGATTATATGTTCATTATCTCGGGGAATTGACACTTCATTGGCCAATTATGTTTAGTTTTCCTCGATTGCATGAAATGTGGAATTTATAGTGTTAAAAACTAGTGTTAATGCTATTCTTTCTTCTACATAAAGAGGTTTTAGTCTTGAGTTTGAATGTTTTTTATTTGATTGGTCAAAGTTCACGGGAATGATATAGGGATGTCAGAACTTTTAATTGTTAATCAAGAACTTTGCGTTGTGGAATTATTTTTATGTTTTCCGTGTTTATATACGCAAAACGTAATCGTTGTGGAATTATTTTTATGTTTTCCGTGTTTATATACGCAAAACGTAATGAACCAAGGAAGCAATCTATCTGTCAAGACATTATCATGCTTGGGCTATGTTTTGATAGTAAATGGTAAAATATATTGCTGTCACGTCTATTTTAGAAGGCACTGTTATAAATTTATCTACGAGGAAAAAAATAATTTAATTACTGTAGACTTCATAAAATGTTGGCATATATATATATATATATATATATATATATATATATATATATATGTAAATGCATTTTATCCCAAGATGGTCAAATTGCAATTTGTCTTTTGGTTTACTAATTAGAACTTGTATGCGTTATAAAAAAAAGTTAATGTAGAATCTCTCTTTTTTGTACTGTGGTTTTAACTTGGTCATCGTATCTATTGATTTTTTTTTTTTGTATTTTCATGATGAACTTGAGTTGGAAACCTATCCTATAAATGTTATGCCAGCGACCATGTTTATGCCCAAATGCCTTATTCAGATAGCAGTTTACTCTTGTTCTCAATCAGAAGTAACCACCACATGTATACAAGTAAAAATGCACATTTGGTGTGAAACAGTGTACTTAGAAGTACCTTATCCGAACTTGTCCGTAAGTTCGTTTTCCAGTCTTGGTTGCGGATGTTGCACATTAGTCACTTCCTCAAGCAACTTACTGATATTTTGGTTGTGTCCTGCTTCATTGGAAAGTACGTGTTTTCAATACGCAATTTATGATGAGACTAAGTCGATAATCAAACCGTAATTACCACATGTCACAACTAACATTGGTATTGGATTTCACCTATATTATTCTATTGGTGCAATTGCCTCGTACTTCCATGTTATTATATGAATGAATCCTCTCTAATGCAGGATTTGTCATGTTTAAATATTTTAATAAATTTTAAATTATAAATATTTCGAACTAATATATTTGAATTGTACAATAAGAAATAAATACAAGACACAAATGGGTATAGAGCAGTAGAAAAGTATGTTTGCTTTGGTTTCTGACGAGATGCTGCCTCCTAGTGTTTGTTGTACAAAATTTCCCTTCGAAAAATAAAATAACAAGCGTTAATGTGAATGCAAAATGGTCGTATCATGTGGAACAGCACTATACTTACCAATTAAAAGACCTCTAGTGTGTATGTACGTACAAGTCTTGGGCACAAAATGAAGCCAAAGGAAATAGGAATTTGTTAATTCTTTTGTTTCCCAACTGTAAAATACTCACTTAGACTACTTTACCAATTGCCACAGACGTGGGTGATAGTGGCGACCTCCGTGTTCTTCCCGCTTTATTTCTTTCTTTCTTTCTTGGATTCGTATTCTTTCTCATGCAATGAAAAGTACAATAGCATAGTGGACTTGTGCCAGTGCCAACGCGAAAGCAAGGGAATAAACTCAAACTCCAATGGCTTCATTGATAAATCTTGGGGTCTATATATTACAATTCAACTGTATCCCTTGTTTTGATTAACAAATTATAACTTGGCAGCCTTTTTGTTATTTAGCCCTAGCATATCCAGCTCTATTAAAAAAATCAAAATAACACAAAAATCATGCTTGTGTTTGCGTTTTTGCCCTGGTTAAATTGTTTTGCAGATATGAAAGGTTCTTTTTATCACACATTCATCACTGATTGTTGCTACATTAATTTGAAGTTAAAAGTATTAAAACTGACAGACATGAGGGAATAGCATATATATACACACCTTGATTTCATAGCCGCAGCGTTTGAAAACTCTAATGAAAACAGCTTCTCGGTGTCACAAGGATCGATCATATATAAGCTAGGCCTCAGTAGTGGTTTATGGTGTTGTGTACTGTTGTTGTGAATGCTAGTTTTCCAGAGCTATATATTGTGTGAAAAAAAGGTCAAAAGGTTTAATTTTGGACACAGATGTCACTGGCATCCACTGCCAAAGCAGTTGGAAATAGACATAACAGTTCACGTGTCCATAATAATTGTTGTATAATTGAAGGTAAGGCTTCTGAGGGAAGAAGGTGTAAGCAATTAGAAGTCTGATTTGAACAGATTTTAGTTGCAAAGCAGGACCAAATTAAAGCAGCAAAATCAAAATCTAATGAAGAAGACTACTAGGGCTTCTTGCAGAATAATGAGTTGGGTGTGGGGGTGATGTTTTCGTACTGCTACTTCAGCGGAAGCATAGATAGCAGTACCATAGGGTGAGGCAGAGACGTATGTAGGAGTCTAGTGTGCACCATAATGGAATGGTGGTCTCAGCTCTGTGCCACAGCAGTGGTGGTGGTCCCATCAAGACTTCTTCTGCTGGTTTGGTTAGGGATGACTCTGCCATGTCTTTCTTTCTTTCTTTCTTCTTCAAAGTCTTTTTGGCTAATGAGAGAAATGAAGGAAGGTGTGTGTGCCGTTCATTACAAAGGAATATATATGGGGAGAGGAGGAGTAATTAAGGATTGATAATGTTTGTTGAGGTCGAAAATAATGCACGTATGGAACAAAGTGATCAACACACCCTAGTATATATTTATTTGTTTTTGATAATGCGCATGTTCTTGTGATGTTGGAGTAGTTTAATTTTTGTTGGTTCATTTGATGCATGTGGAGGGAAGGATAGTACATACTAGTATATATATTACAACACAACACAATTCTACATAAGTAGTCAACTGATAATATAACTTCATTTTGTTCTGCATGCCTGCCATATTATTTAGCAGTGGATTAGCATTGATGGAATTTGGATTTATTCATGAATAGATTTAACATTCTGAATGTGTGCAGTGTGTCTGTGTGTGTGACTAAAAAGCTATCACATCATTTATTAAATGAGAAATATTAAAATTTTACTCATTCTTTTCAACTGTTTTTTATTTTATATATATATCGTACTGTATAACCCTTTTTAATAGATCCTTCCATTTTTATTTTTATTTTATATCAGGAGATCTTCGATCCTTACATGTTTAATTACAGGATTCATTCTCGTGCAGCAAGTATTGTATTTTATGACGCTATACCGTTGTATTTTTTAAGAAATCAAATATAAGAGATATGTTCGAGACATCATTTAGCTTTTTTAAGAATTAAAAAACTTCTTTTACTTTATTAGTAGTGTTTAATAAACTTGTTTTTAAATAGCTTATAACGTTTTATTATTATTGATTACTTTAAGTAGTGCTTTTTTAAAATTTAACTTCTAATTTTATCTTTTTAATTTTTAATTCTTGTTTAAAATATTTATTAAATTTTCATTATATTTTTTTTCTATATAAAGGAGTTTTAATATTATTTTTGTTTTTTCTTCTTTCACTCTCATAATGTAGGATTTTATTATTTTTATGGTTTTTTTTATATATGATGGACCTTTCTTACTTTTATCCTTTTATTACATAAGATATTGAGAATAACAGATAATAAATTTATTTTTTTATTTAGATATTTTGAATTATACAGTTTATTTTAACCGTTATATTATTTACAATGTGTATTTATTATTTTAGTACTATACTTTAAGATATTGATAGGTGATAGGTATTTTTTTATTTTTTTTAAATATATTTTATATTACATTATTTATTTTTAACATTACACCGTTCGCATTATTTATTCTTTTATTTTTAACTTTATATTTAAAGATATTCTAATATCACACTAATTAACATAATGAAAGTATGATTTCTATTTAAGCATATGTTTTTCTTTGGTGAAAATTTAAGCATATGTTATTTTTTACTTTATTTTAAAATTGATTGATATAAATAAGAAAATATTAACAAAATAATACACAATATTATACACAATATAAAATATATAATAATTTAAATTAATCAATATAGTTAAAATAATTGATCTATAAATTAAAAATTATAATAGTTCAAAAATAATTAAAATTTAAAATTATAAATATTCTAAAATATATTTTTATCAAATAAAAATATATAAAATATCATATAAACACGTTTATTTATCTCATCCTATGTTTATCAACTAATTCAAAAAATAATTTAACTAAAAATTTATAATTTAATAAACTAACTTAACAACTTTCAGTTATCATTTATTAGTTTTTCAATTACTAATTTTTCAACCATCGAAGAGTTTTCAACTAGATTCACTAAACTTATCTAAGATTAAACAAACAAACACAAACGTAAAAAAAATATGTTTATATGATATGATCGTGGGCTAGTAGCAGCGCTGGGTAAGGTATTTTCAAGTAATTGTAAGAAACTACTTTTACACATGTGTAGCATATACTGGTACTGTTTTAGAGTTTATTTAACAAATATCTTAATTGATTCATAAGAATTAAATTCAAGTAGCAGGAGATCTACAACAAATCATACACTTTTTTCAACTAAGTGAATTATATTGCTTAGTTATTCAATTGATAAAGATAATTAAGTTTTAATGAACTAATCACGATTGATTTAATAATAATTGAAATTATTTTATTTTCAGATAATATATTAATATGGGATAAAGAATATAGTATTCATAACTTTATAATATCAAAAATTGAATTTCATTTCTAAATAATATAACTCGTAACATACAATATTCAAAATTAAGCATGAAATCAAATCAAATATTCATAACAATATTTAATAAGAACTACAATTAGAAATTAAAAAGATGTGATTGATATAATTGAAATGACATTCCTTAGATTATCAAGATAGAAATTAGACTGCTTGGAAACAATAAGTTATTTGGCTTATTGTATCAATTATTATAAAAAAGCTCTTCAGCTTGAATTCATAGGCAATACTATTCTAATAGGAGCAATTAAAAACAAATTGAAACATAATGAAAAAATAAAGAATGGGCCTAATAAGACTAGGGCTAAGGGAAGCCTTCTTTCACTTGGGTTACTTGAATCGTCTTGAGCTCTTCTTTATTCACTTTAGGTTTGAGCTTATAAGTAGTAATCTTTCTAATTTTTCTTTAATTTCCATTGTGTTATTATAAAGCAAGAATTGTCCAGTGAAGACTCGGGATCGTCAAGCGATATGGTGCCAAACGAAGCATCACTCAATAATAAACAAAAACATTGAGTGAAATCATTAAGGCTTGCTAGCTTTTGTCACGGAATCACTGAGAGATATCTATCATCTTCACCCAAGGATATCATTGTAATATGCCACTATTAGAGCATCATTCGACATTACTATCACTCAACAATTACCACCATAAGAAATTTAACAGAAGTTTTATCACTCATTGATGATTGAACTTTATTTAGAAAAAATACAATATAAAAGTGCGATCTAATTAGATTTATTAAGTCTTCTTTTTTTCTGTAAAAAAAAAATCTATTAAGTCTTCTTATTAGGTGGGAAGCTTCTCAATTCATTCCGTTTTCTTAATTCCACTTGAACATCAAGTTAGGAACAAATCTTAAAGGCTTCATAGAGGATATTTTCTTCATTTAATTTCATTGCTTTTTTTCTTCTTTTTCTAACTCCACCATGTCTCTCTAGGTTTCATAGTATAGCTTTTTGTTTTACCGAATATTTTGTTGTCAATTAGCATTATTCATAGAGTTTAGCTAAATTGATTAATAGTCTTAACATTGTTTAATACATTGTGATAATTAAGTTTGAACCTATCACCGGATATATTCAAATGTCACAACTAACTTAATCCTAGTAGCTTAATATTATTTATTTTTTGGTAATATTATATGTGGGACAAAAAGTTGTCTTAGTTTTATTGAGTAATAATAGTATTTAAACTTTGGTCATGTTTTCAACTTTTGTGATGTCTGTCTTTTATCCATTTTGAAAATCAAGCGTGAGACAAGAAAAATGGACCCTCTCATCAAATAAGAGGATCCATTCCTATAAAAATGTTTTGTTTTTGCTATGTCTAGCTTTAAGTTTTAATAAATCAAACGTTCCCGCTAAGGTTAAATGTGGTGGGTCAGGAATAGCTTTAGCTATAGAGGTATAGTACGTTTCTAAGATAAACATTATTAAAGTAGATTTTATCTTTTATAAATTCTCTTATCAGAAATCAAACCTTGATAAATATGTTGAAGAAATTCAATTATTTTCTGACTGAATTGAATTTTTGAAACAAAAGCAAGTGATAATTTCAATAAGAAAACTCTTTCAAAGAAATTTGGGGTTGAGGCTTCTTTCAAATAAATTACTAATTCCCCAAAGTGATCCAGACATACCTTGAAAATAGCTGCGCACGTCTATGCCTCCTTTTCCCGAAAGTAACAGTAATAAAGTATCAATAAACTGATTTCTCTTTCTAATCTTTTTCCTCCTTTTCACGAGTAAAAGCATGTTCTTTCACTCTAACAAAACAAAAACTATCACTAGCATTCCTTTTTAGGGGTGTGGGTCATCACTACCGTTCTGAATAAAAGCATTATTATCAGTTGATTGATCCTTAAGTCAGAAATCAAAATACATGACACATTATAGGTTTATTATTGATGCAAAATTCTTGACAATTGATCCACATACGTTTCAATATATGCTACTTTTAAAGGGATACATCCTAGGGAGAAAAATTGCTATTTCATTCCACGAAAGAAATTTTCTCTATTTGGTCCGTGCAGTTTCATAAAAATGTTTTATAAAAAAAGCTAAATTGAAATGGATTAAAACACTACATTAAAAATATTATAAAAAAAAGACTGATCAAATTGAAAAAAATCACTTTTCAAAAAGTAGTTTTCTCATGGTTATAGAAAAACGTTATTTTCTCAACAAACCATCCTTCTCATTTTTGATTAACTGTATATAACAATCTTATTCCCATGCAGATTTATTTATATGGAACTTGGTCAGTTGGCCTAAATATGGAGGGGAATTTTGGGATGAAAGACCGTCTGGTGAGTTTCTCTTGTGCATCAACTAATTCTGAACAAGTAACAAGTGTGTACAGTATAGCTTTTCCTCATAACGGCAGTCAAAAATCCCTGAAGCGGACAGCATAAGTTTCCTTATAATATTATAACATCAAATTTCCTACATTCTGTCCAAATTTTACAATCAACAGTCCAAGACTGCTCAGCACCTCATAATTTCCTTAAATTCTACGCATTTTGAATACATTTGACTATCCACTGGTTGCGCACAGTTCACTGTTTTCTGTTTCTTCAATAGTGCCTGCAAAGTTAAGCGAGTATGATTTCAATTCCGGCTTTTCACCGTGGACCGGATGAGGGACGAGGCTTCCCCTTTGTGGAATTCAAGTGCTGGGTGACAAATATAACCCCCATCACGACTATGAGACAACCAACCAGCATGCTGAAGAAGAGAGCACCCGGTTGCCTGGTCTGAACAAAGCCATACACTCCATTAGAGGTGACAAGAATAAGGTCAGTGAGCCCATCATTTGAAAAGTCCTCGGCGATCAAGACATGTGTTGGTGGACCAGGCAGCTCAATTGTGGCTAATATACTACCTCCAGGTGATATTATCACGGCTTCTTGTTCCCCAGCTGCAAGGATCATTTCCTGATTATCATGCAACCGCAAGGAAAGAGGCTTTAGTGTGGGAATCACCAGACCACCTTCCATCATTCCTGATGGGGAGGGTAGATTTGACCATGTAACACCAGTTGATTGTTGCCACTGCCAAATAGCATCATGACCATGCAAGCCAGGGGAGTATGATGTAATCTGCAACGAACAATATTTTTCAAGTCATCAATATCAGTGTCAATAAAATTAATATTATTTAAATGTTTACATTTGAACCTATTCAAGCACTGGAAAAAACTTCTCTGATATTTCGAAAGATCATTATTTCAAATGGTCACATCCAATTTAATCCAAAAATTCCAAAATTTCACATGATTCAGTAAAAGTTTCTTTCAGAGAAGTAATCTCTCATGAATATCTAAAAAAACCATCAATATAAATTAATTGTGACAGGAAACACTTTGATAAACAATAACGAAGAAACAGCATTTGAGCTCAACAAAAAATTTAACAAATGTTATAACCTTAAGAAGTCAAACAATGGCTGGCATACCTCTCCACGATTTGTCAAGAAGATAACATCACCATGGCTTCCCTTCCGATGCCTATGACCATCACTTCTAGGAATTAGAATAGGTGTTGCTACCTCTAAAGAAGCAATATCTGAACCTTGACTGTAGCTTCTATAAAGTTCTCCATGTTGGAATAAGTTAAAATGGGTATAATGACAAATAGATACATTGAAGAGTTGTTCTCGTATTGGTACACCAGATGTTGCAACAGCCCAACAAGGACGTAGCACTTCCATGGACCCACTAACGACAGTCTGCTCAGCACCATTTCCTCCAACAGCCTGATAAGATGAATATTCCAGACATCAGGCACAAGAACATCCTCCATTTGCTATCATGCCAAATTAATATGATGTAGCTCGGTTTTTTAATTAAAAAAGGTAAAAAAAAAAAAATATGAACCTGCACATGATCTAGAACTCCATCACCATTAATATCAGCATGTAGACCACCTTCCTGGAGATGAAGCTGAAATAAACAAATTTATCATTACATTAGACATGAAATAGTTAATGAAAGAATTAAATGATGGAGCTAATAGTACAATCATGGATAAAATACTTTTTATACTAAGAAATCAATGTGCTCCACAAGTGGAAAAATGTATCAGAAGATGCAGCCTTACAACTACTTGCAGACTTCAATGGCCTCAATAGATTATTTAGAAAAAAATGTGTTGTAACCTTATCATATTTGAAGTTTACCTTGCATATTGTTCGACCAGTTGCTAGATGAAGAGCTTCTATGCCCTCCTTCTGATGAGACACAACAACATTGGGAACCCACCAAACTTGAGTATAGTTGGTTATGGTAGGAACATAAGGAAGGTGCTGCATTCCAAGGGAGAAACATTATGACAGCAAATTCTTTCTCCATCTTTCTCAAAAAGTTTATTTTCTCATAGTGTCATAACATGTTGATTTTATTTGTTAAAAAACTAATCTCGTATTAGCCAATGACAAAAAAACTAAAAATAAATAATGCGATGCAAAGAGATTACTTCAACATAGCAAACCAGGAAATTGGGGACAGGGTACAAGTTATTCATAGTATCTATACTATCTATCAATGTGCCAATATATATTTATAACATATCTTGGCTCCATAAACTAAGCATTCTGAAATTATGTGTGTGTGTGTGTCACTTAACTAATTAAAAGTAAATATAATGAGGCTGGACATCTGATCGCTGCATGATCAAAAAACAAGTTCATAAAGCGGTTATCATGATAAATTCAGAGTATATTGCACTTTAGTTAAGCACCAATAGGTGATGCATATGAATACCAATCTTAAATCATAAAATAAAGATTGGATATGTAGCAGTTAGCAAGTAAACAGGCAGTTTCTATAACTGGATGAAGAAAACGAGCTTTTAGCTTAAATCTTGTTTGAAAAGGAATTTGAGTTGTTGAATTATAGTCATCTTAAAACTAATTATCATTATATCAACACAACTGAATTCCTATGACTAAAAGTTATCAAAGATAAACATAGCTTTGTTGGCAGTTGCATGACATGGCTATAGTATTTAACCTTCTTAGATTTTGCTGAACCAGCATAATTTGCTGCTTTCCCAATTATGTTTGAAATTTTTTTGGTTGAGTCCTTCCCTGGAGGATGGTTTTCCTCAGGCTTGTGAAAAGGGTAACTCATAGCCTTTCCAGGTGTTTTCTTCAATGTTTTTCTCTTGTGCCGCCTGAAGTGGGCAAGCTTCAATAAAGTATCTTCTCTCCTAGCCTGAAAAACATGTTTATATAATGTCAAGTACGGACAGTAATTAATATTAAGCCTTAGTACAGAAGGATAATCAAGGTTGACAAATATAATGTACCCATTGATGAGGCATAACTCCCAGGATCGATTCTCTGAATTCCCGGCATTCAAACTAGAATTTCACATGTCACAGGAAGCAACCTTTAGGAGGATATCTATAATTACAATGATTTCACAATAACATTAAATTTAAACAAAATACTCCACTATGTGCATATGTTAGTGTTTCCAAACATAATGGAGGGATTGATGCTGGAGTTCTTCTCGTAAAGCTCATACAAACAAGCAAATATTTTGTTTTGATGGTTGACCATTGTAAGATAAAAGGTGGATAACAAGAATATATGACAAGGAGCCCAGTCTCCAGTCTATAGGATGTTAGGAACACATTGACAATAAGAACAACAATACTTTTAAACACACTTATGTTTGGATTTTTTAGTGAATTATAGTGGAATGAATGGAGTGAGAAAGGATGGTATTACTTAGCCTTTGTTTGGAAGTTGCTAAATGCTAAGACTGTAGAGGATTAACGAGGAAAGGAAAGGAATGAAAAAGTTATTAATTTGGAATTACATCATTACTTACACATAACAACACTTAAACTGAACTAAAAGGAAGAATAGTAAAACCAAAAACTATATTTCTAGGTTTTGTAAAATCAATATATTTGAAAAAGAAAAACAATGATTTCATTGCTTTCCCCCAAATCCCGCCTGGTGATTGATGAGAGGTTAGGTTATAAAGGAAATAATATTTTATACCATTACTCCATCACATTTCACTAATCCAGCATACCCATAGGATTTAGTTGAACAGATAAAATGTAAGTACCTCTCCAGGTTGACGGGTATTCAGAGCATGAACATCAAGCTTGTAGTTATGCTGCGGAAGTAACTGTGATGCATCTGAAGAATGTGCTTCAATGTTCTAAATAATGAAAAAAACAATAGCAGTAATTAGAATAAAGGATAACACTACACAGGAGTATTCAACAAAATAGGCATTAGATTATTGAACATTAATGTTGTTTTATCCATGTAGCCAATCGGTTGAAGTTGTTGTTAAATGTCAGATCAGCATCAATCACATTCAACCAGACTTGACCATCATGTTGGTTGTAAAACATCTAATCTGGTGTAAAAAACAAACAAGACTAACTTTGATGCTTATCAGGAGGTGCTTCCATATATCATGGGTATTTTTGGGAAAATATATAATTGTGCACCAGTGGATTAAAATGCTAGTACATATGCTAACAGCATAGCTTTAACATCCTTCTTCAAGGGTACAATTTATTGATACCAGACTATATCTCAATACATTCTGTATTTTTCTTTTTACTTTAATTATAAGTTTTCTTCAGTTTTCATGTTCCTTCCTGGATTGCAACCACCTAGATAAACTTTCAACCATAAAGCAGATGGGAGAGATTAGAAAAAGTAAACTTAATGAATTTAAAGATAGAAAAACGTATCCTTCAAACCAAGAAAAATGCATTCTTAAATATAAAAAATTATTTCAGTTTGATTTTAGCATGATAACAACACCCAAACAAGAGGAAATACAGAAGACCAAAGAATAAAGCACTGCACCTCATTTTTTCTGCTCCATCGTTCATCACCAGATCGACCAGCAAATGCATAAAATGCAAAATGTCGTAAATCCACAGTTCCAGAAGCCTATCGAAGGCAAGGATCAGAATAAATAGTCAAAATCTTCCACCACACCACTTAAAGATAAGAAGAGAACAGACATCTACCTGATACATTTTTCACCAAAAAGAGAATTTTAAAGGAAGAAATTACTGTGAGGAGTTAAACTGTCTCCTGTTTATTTAGCTGCCTGATTATATAGGTCCAGATTCTTAGGCTACTTGCTGCAAAGTGCATAAGTTTATTGGCTTAATTATACCGAGCCCTAATGAAATTTTACAGTTACCTATCTATCAGCATGGGAATTCAAATTGACAGTTTAAGAAAGTAAAATATTAAGATCAACCTTGAAGACACAAATTGAACTAAATAAAACAAATATGTTAACCCAAAATCCAGCACTTGATTAAGCACTACAACTGCATCATGTTTTTCATAGGTATCCTTTAGTATGCTACAAGATGGCAAAAAAAAAAACAAGCACAAAATTTGGCATCCATCAGTGACATGTCTATACCTCCTTTTCAGCAGCACTTCTTCGATGTTGCTCAGCAAACCTTGCTCCCATACCCATTTCTTCAAAAGGGTCCATAAAAATCTGAAAGTAGAAAGCAATCAACAGCTATACCAAAACAATTGATTCACAAATTAAGACAGCAAAAAGACCAAGTTGCCAATTTTAGCAAAGAAACAAGTTTGAATTAGAAGACAATATGTAGTATTAACCAGCAATAATTCTGAGCATATATTAGAGAACACACATCCACAATCATTATGATTTATAAGAATCAAATAACAAATAGAAATTTCTGAAATTCAAAAAATATCATGAGACCTAAATTAATAGCATGTTTCATTTCATCAAATGAAATTGCTGAGGAACTTTCACATCTGCCATTGCAGAGTGTAAAAGAAAACAAGATGGCCACAACCTTATGTCACTCATAAGCTGTTATTCGTCTTTACTTTCTGAAAAGGATGATAAACACCATCCACGATATATTGCTAGTGTTGCCATTGGCACATAGGAAGGGTATATATTGCAACTTTTGCCATTAGCACATAGGAAGAGGCATACGAAGCAAAATAGAATAATAAACCAGGAAGCAAGGGGGAATGTAACACATACATGTGGCTGCATTTCCATCCTGCCACCGACAATTATCAATCCTGTATCTCCATGCTTTAGAGTATAATTGCTTATAGAGATTGCAACTTCCCTATGGTGAGCATTATGTGGAAAATCCTCCTATAACAACCACTAAAAGAATTAGTAAGCTCAACTGAACCTAATACAATAACAGGATCATATAGTACAACTAAACATCATACCTGTAAATTATTTTCCCACAACTTTTGAAGGTTGGAATCAAAACACATCACAGACCAACCCGATGTTACCACAACCAAAACCTGTTTCTGCGGCTGCCCAATTTTATACCGGTCAATATAGCCGGTGGCCATAGCAACAGGGCGTCTCCCAGTCATAACACGTACTTTGTCAGGTAACAAAGACACCTCAGCCAACACACGTGCCTCACTGAATCCTTCATCGACACGCCTACTATGGGGCTCCAAAACCTAGACCCCCACCACAATTACACAATCCAGTTACCAATACAAGTACCAGTCAGAACAAAGTTATTATCATCACGCTAAATCAGCAAGCAAGTAAAGATTAGAAAATGTAAGTGTTATGCACACATTGACACTTGAATTGCAAAGGATGCCAAAACAAACAATGAAAAGTTACATGTGAACCAAAATTGAGAGCAGTGCATAAGAGTAAACAAGTTCTGAATTTAATGTACCTGAATTTTAGCATCGTGAGTGGCCACAAGAACTTCCTTTTTGCCGTCTCCGTTGAGATCAGCGACAAGCGGCGGCGGAAGGCGTTCGGCTTCATATTTGATTGGATATTCATCGGTTAGGTGCATCCACGCATCTTTGAACGAGATACCGCCATCTTGCTAAAAAGCAATCAAGTTAAGCAATAAAAGTGAAATTGGATCGTGCGAGATTGCGTCTATTAGGGTTTTACTGAGAGTGAAAGTTGGAGAAGAGAGGAAGAGTAAAGGGTCGGGTACCTGAAGAGTGAAGAAAATAGCGAAAGCGGAGAGCATAAGAATGGCCAAATCCCGCTTCCTCATGACTCGGGTGTGCAATTCAGCTGCTGTCTACTCTTCCTCTTTGTCTCCTAAACATTCATCAAACGCCCACCTATTGACTTGTACACACTACTGTTTAGGTCCTGTGTATGGCTGAACCAGTGAACATAGTTTTTATTTGATTTTTTTTTTCTTTTAGAAGAAGACCAAAATATGTTTGTTCTTCTTTTTAATTAATCCAACCTATCTTCACATCAAACTAAGAATTAATCTCTTAAGGTATCAAGGATGCATCAATCATAATTCAATTCTTTTGATTGCATGATTAACGAACAATGTTATTTAGCAGCATATCGCACTATGTTGAATTTATTTGTTTTTTTAAGTAAGGAGGGTGAATAGTAAAGTAGAGTAAGCTATAACATTTTTAATATTATTCTTTAATTTTGAATAAATAGTAGGTTAAAAAAAATGGTTTCTATAATTTTATGATTGTATAATTTAGTCCTTCAAAAAATTATATTGCATAATTGGTCTTTTATATTTTTAAAATTCAATAATTTTGATCCATTTTAATGTACGGTCAATTTATTTAATAAATATTATTGTGGTGATATGTTAATAACGATATTATACTAATACGCTAACATAACAATATAATAAAAAAATAACAAATAAATATTCAACCTATTAACCGAAGATCATTTGTGTGACATTGGAGTTCCAATAATAAAGAAGAACAAATTACTTTATAAAACCTAATTATAAAGTTATGATAAATTTCAAATCAAAATGGATTAAAAGATATTAATATACCATTTAATTGAGAAAATAAGAGTTGTAGGATTATAAAAGTTGCTAATATCCTTTAGTATTTAAAAATGTAAGTATTACTCGTTTTAATTCTTAATTTTATTAATACACACATATATATATATATATATATATATATATATATATATATATATTATACTATATTTTGGATTTTTATTATAAAGTTAAAACATTAAAGAGGAGGGTTATATAAAATTAAGCACACTTACATGGACTAATGAAGGGTTAGAAGAATATAAAAGAGAAAAAAGAAATAAGATTTGTCGTCATTAGATATACAAAATTTAATGATAAAGTTGACAATAATATTGATGTAAGGTCATATTAAATTTACATGGAAGAACTCTTTTTTGATCGCTTCTTAGAGTAATTTTAGTGCAAAATCTTGAGTAAGGATCTTGAGCTCAAGATCTGGTCTTCACTAGATCTCCCACTAAAGGAGGTAGAGAGATCTCCAACATGAAGAATGAGTTCTTGTAGAAAAACTCTTAAGATCTACATATTATTTAAAAAAAAATAATTTTTTTCCCTTTTTCTCTCTCTCCTTAAGATCTTAAAATAAGATCTACCACTAAAGAACAAAATGGAAGAGATCTTAAATCCTACTTGACACTATGAGATCTACTAAAAAGTGATATAAGATCCCAATTTAGAATCTACCACTAAAGAAGCTCTTATGTAGAATCTTCTTAGTCATCTACTATCACACACATTAAAATGAGATTAATTTGTTAAAATAACACCCTTATCTTTGACTCGGGACAATAAAAGATACAAAATTTTGAGATCCACTACAAAATAACAGCAAAGAGCAGTTTGCAATCACATGAAAGCTAAGCAATCGATCTTATTGCTAGCAGACTAGCAGTAGATACGAGTCCACAAACAAGTTTTAAGTTTTAACCCATAAACGACAGAATTCATTTTAGATGTTATACATTAAAAAAAACAAATGGGATTTTTTTTTTTGTTTTTCTTTCGTTAGTCCACAACATAGATGGATCTACCCTACAGACAGATCCCCCTCCCTCTCGTTCTCCTGGTAAAACAGTTCTAAACGATTGAACTGTCAACACTGCTCATTCACTATTCCTACTATCTGCATCTCTAGTGAGATAACAGAGTCATCTGCAACCAATACAGAAAAGACTAAAAGAACATGATACCTCAACGAGCTAATCTTCATATAGCCTTAACATTTTTACAATTTTGTTATGCAGGAAATCATATATTTCTGAGAATTGCACTTGATACAGGCGTAAGCAAGCTTATTTTTCCTGTCCATAGAAACATCACGGCCTTGGTTCTTCTGGGTCCCCTCGCATATTTCTCAGAGAAGTATATATGCACTTTAGCTCTATCACTTTAATTATCCCCAGTTAAGCTATCTCACCTTTTATTTTATTATTTTCTGCATCTGTTTTACTCTCTGCAAGGAAAGACAGGCCATCAATACCCAGATACTGTGTGCTACACTTTTTCCTACTTGGACATGTTGGGTACGATCTCTTCATAAAGCCACTCCATTGATTAGTAAGACATATTTGGCGTAATTTTAAAATTAACCCTACTTCTGATTCTGGCAGAATAACAATGAAAGAAGGATTCTACCTCTTGGGTTTGGAGAAAACATCACCTACTTTTGCTGCTGCTATGCAGAATTCTGTTCCAGCACTTACCTTTCTGATGGCTGCTCTACTCAGGCAAGCTACAATCTTTAAACTCTAAAAGTCAAAAGCCTAAGAAATTGGATGATTTCATGATCAAATGATCAAATTTTGTTGAATGTATGTATCAATATGTTTTACATTGAATGTTTGTATAAATACTTTTAACTTTAATGCACGGTTAACAAACTTATCATATATGACAATTTGTAATTGGATTAGAGCGTAAAGATCCTCTAAACTGCATAGACTATTTACTCATTAATTAAACTCTTAGTATAACTTATTTGTTCAATTATATACATGAAGTGCAGATATGAGAGTGTGCACTTCAATAGGATTGATGGTCTGGCTAAGGTCCTTGGAGTCCTTGCTTCTGTTGGAGGAGCTTCAATCATTACCCTTTACAAGGGACCTGTTATTTATACTCCTAGTTTAGCATTACATCAGGAACAATACTTGTCTATATTGGGGGATGCCACAGGAAAGAACTGGAACTTGGGTGGCATCTATCTCTTTGGACACTCCTTATGTTGGTCTGGTTGGATTGTGATGCAAGCATTTGTTCTGAAAAAATACCCAGCCCCACTCACAGTTTCTGCTTTTACATGCTTCTTTGGTGTTGTGCAGTTTTTGACAATTGCAGCCTTTTTTGAGAAGGATTCCAAAGCCTGGCAGTTCAATTCTAGTGGAGAGATCTACAGTGTCTTGTTCTCGGTTTGTAAATTTAACTGATCCCTCAATCTGTTTCTCTTTGGCATTTTGGTTCTCTTGATGTTTCTATTTTCTTGACATCTGAGTTTTCTTTTTGGCTGATGACGGAAGTTAAAATTCAAGGACAATGCATCGCTGTAGCAGGCTTAAGTTGGCTTTAGCTTCTTACTTAATTAAGGATCATAATTGGCGACCTTGACATCAAGAAAACTCTTTTTTAACTATTAGTATCTATGATGTGACTCGTTTCTATGTTAAGGGAAGCCAAATGTAACAAATAGGATGACAGAATAGGCTTGTTTGTATCAGGGACTGGTGACTTCAGGGCTGGCATCGGCAATACAGATATGGACTATTGGCAAAGGAGGGCCAGTCCTTGCTTCAATTTATCTACCTTTACAAACGTTACTTGTAGCTGTGATGACAACTTTTATTTTCGGTGAAGAATTCTTCTTGGGAGGGTAGGTTCTTATAATCCAAGCATCTTGTGTTCTAATGACAAAATGTTATATGCTAATAAAGGGAAGTTTAAACGTTGTAGCGTTGTTTGTTTATGTTACAGAAATCTTATTATTTTCAATTTTGAGGTGCAGCATTATTGGAGCATTCTTAATTATATCCGGCTTGTACCTTGTTGTCTGGGGAAGAAGTCAAGAAACCAAGTATGCCAAAGAGGTCATAGTCCCCATTGAGCCCGAGAATCAATGGGAAGAAAAAAGTGACAGTTCTTCCCTCATCCAACCATTGATTACTACACAGAGCTCTTAGCAGTTAGAGGGAAAAGAATTTAGATGATGCTAAATATGTGAAAATCCCTTATGGTGACCTAATGTCCCAACATTTCTTTGTTGCAGCGGGGTCATCAGCTGTTTTATTACTAATTCTGGCAACCTCTGCTATTGTCTACACATAATCATAATTGGGGAATTTGAACCCCTAAACATTTAGGTGGCAGAGTTTGTTTTTATTTTAATGTTTAGTTGTTTTTTTTGTATATTTTACTACAATTTTTTTTCGTACATAATTTTTAGTTGGTTTGTTTTTGTTTATAACTTTTAAGTTATTATTTGCATCTGAATTATATAACCTGTTAAGAGTCAAAAGCCTAATGAATAGTATGGTGACATGAAAAAATGTTCGGATCGTATTGAATGTTTGACCATTTATATAAATTAAACTCGTCATATAACTTATCTGTTCAGTTTCTAGATGAGAAATGTAGATATGAGAGTGTGCACTTGAATAGGATTGATGCTGTGGCTAAGGTCCTAGCTTGGAGTCCTTGTTTCTATTGGAGGAGCTACAATCATAATTTCAGTTGGGAGATCTCCGGCTTAGGTTCAAAAAGTAAAATTGAAAAAAATCTCTTGTTTGATTTTTACTTAGGTCCCTTTCTGAACTGAGTTTTGCCTCAATTTTGTCTTCAAACTCAGTTTGATATGGAAGTAAAGAGAGGAATGCTTTCGAAAATTCAATGTGTTTTTTTTGCTGATGATAGAAGTTAAAATTCAAAGACAATGCATCACTGCAACAATGTTATCAATGTAGCAAGTTGTTTTTAGCTTCTTACTTGATCAAGGATCATAATTGGTGACCTTGACATCAAGAACTCATTTTAACTATAAGGATCTATGACGTGACTCGTTTTTGTGTTAAAGGAAGCCAAATCGGACAAATGGGATAGCAGAGTAGGCTGGTTTTTATCAGGGACTAGTGATTTCATGGCTTAATTTGCGCTTCTTCTTTCTTTTTTTCTTACAATTTATTGCCCAGTTCTCAATTAAAAGACAAATTATTAGGGAGAAATTCAATTTATTTTCCTTCCTTATTTTTTTAATAAAAAAAATTAAATCAGGACTTAAATCACAAACCACATTTAAAAATTTAACCAAATATATAATCAAGTAATTAATCAATAAAATCAGCTCAAACAATTTCATAAAAATTCTCCTACATGTACTCAATTTCAAAATCATTTTGTTTTCATTTTTTTATATCCCTATTTTTTATGTTTATTTCATACTTTAGCTATTTTCTATCATATTACTGATAGCATCTTTTTTTATTTATTTATTTTAATCTATTTTGAAACTATAAAATCACTTTTGGTTAAATTTGTCTGATATAATTACTTACACAATTTTGTTCATCTCTTATTAAAAAGGGTAAATAAAATTAGAAATTAAGATAAGGTGATAGGAAAAAGTTTCAATAATATTTATTTCACACTTGGGGAGAGAGAAATACAACAAATAGTCAAATAAGATGAACAAAGTGGGGATTATACAAATTATGGTCCCTTCTTCTAATGACTAGGCTATGAAATTGTGTGCAGTTACAAAGTTTGCGAGTTGCTGTTCTTTTGCTTCTGCTTTACAAGGTGATTGGATCAGATCCCTTTCTCTTATTTCCATGTTCTGTGTTGACTATAATTCATGCCTTTGCCTTTGCTAGGGTTTTTCGTCCTGCTTTCTAATTTCATCTTCAATCGCCCGTATTGTTTATATTTATCACTCTCCCATCAATTTATTCCACGAACCAAACTTCAATCTCGAAATTTGAAATCTGAATCTGTGCAAGGAACGATGTAGTAGGTAGTGGTCAATCTCGGCTTAGCGCCCTGCTTGTTCTTGAAACCAGAATTTGGGGGACCTTAAAAGTCATGCAACATTTGAATTCCATAGTTTATTCACTTTAAACCATTTAAATTGGAAATAGGAGATACTAGACCTGCATTCTTGGTGTGATGATTTGGAATAGGTTCAAATAATTGGAAATATTAGACACTATGTTTATGTATATGTATATGTTGATGACTTTCAGTTTTATAATTGCTTGTTGTGTATTGCCAAGTCAGTGTTCTAGTTCTAGCAAGTGTTGCAATGGAAGCAGAGGTGGATACCGAGCAGCAGCAGACGATGGAAGGAAGTTATTCCCAAACTATGCAAATTGATCCGAAAAGGGCTCGATTTCCATGCTCCGTTGTGTGGTCACCACTTCCCGTGATCTCGTGGTTCATTCCTTGCATCGGTCACATTGGCATCTGCAGAGAGGATGGAGTGATATTGGATTTTGCAGGGCCTAATTTTGTGTGTGTGGACAATTTTGCATTTGGAGCTGCCACCCGCTATATTCAAATTCCCAAAGAAAAGGTAATACTTTCTTTGTGGGAAGTGAACACAGGAAAGGTTTGCTTCCCCTTAGTAAACATATTGTCCTAAACTAACTCAGGGACAAATCAACAATTAGAAAGCAAGACTATGCCATGAGACTCTTGGTTCTTTGTCAAACAAGTCTGTAACTTTCTTTTGTGTTTTTATTTCTTCATAATGCTTTGATATACACTAGATGGAAGCTGCAGAGAGTTATATTTCAAAGGAACTTAATTTTAGCCCTTTGGTTTTCTGTTCATCTATTGCTTATCTAATGTTGTTTAAAATATTGGTTGCCAGTGTTGCGTCCCTTTAGTCCAGTCTGTGTACAATGGTGAGGAACACTACATTCAGGGTGAAACTAGAGGAGATTTGAGGACTTGGGATGATGCACTAAGGAAAAGCACTCAAGAATTCCAACATCTATCTTACAATCTCTTTACCTGCAACTGCCACTCGTTTGTGGCCAATAATTTGAACAGGTTGGGTTTTCTGTCTGGCGGATGGAATGTGGTGAATCTGGCAATTTTCATTTTATCCAATGGACGTTGGGTCAGCAAAGCATCTATGCTTCGGTCTATCTTACCATTTGTGGTTGTATTTTTTCTTGGAGTCTTATTCGGGGGCTTCACCTTCGTAAAGTTTTGGTTCTTCTTCACTTCCATTCTTATTGGGTGGTTCCTTCTTGGTACTTATTGTTTCAAGAACCTGATTCATTTGTAGTATCTGTTTCTCTTGTTCTACTTTATATAAAACTGTAATACATTCCAAGTGATCGAAGTGATCCAATTAACCATATACTTTGTATTCAGATAACTTTTGTTGCTAAATGTAAAAGGCTTGTTCTTGTGGTATCAATTTATTAGATGATATCTTGCCCGATATATCTAAGGAGAATGACTTTCTTATTAATTATTAGAATGGCAAAAATTTAATTTCTCATTCTCGCGAGTTATTTTCACACGATTGGCCCCTTCCTGCCCCATATCTTATTGATGCCAATGCTTAACTGTGTTTGACGTTTCGAAATAGGAAGGGAACTGCTATCCTATTTCATTAAGTACTGAATTGGACATCTTTTATTTTTTTATTTGTTTAAGTGATAAAGTCACTCTGAATTTCACGAGCACGAAAAGGCACAGTGCAAAATATCTGCACATTAAAAACAAATGCTTCACCATTTACGACTATTTACGACTATGTACGACTATGTAGCCCTTGATATCAGCATCTAGGACATCATCTAATTATTCTAGCTTATCTATTTTCACTTTTTTTCCACAAAATTATATTTCACAATGTCATTAACAGTAACATGGCCATGTGTGAATACTCAACACAACTTTGACACCCTTTTTTTTATTTTTAAAGAAATTCTTTTAAAGCAGTGCGTAACCAATAAAGGAAGGGGGGAAGGGGAACATTTTTGCGTACAATATGTACATGACCAACTCTTGAAAAAAGATTTTTGTTCTGGTACGAGTAACATCCGTGTGTCAAAATCAAATCGTGAAGAATTTGAAAATGGATGGCCAAAAATAAAAGCATAACAATGTTGTGCCTTATGCATGGCCATTTCTTGGGGGAAAAAATGTTGGCAGAGTGATGTTCCATTTGCATTTAAACACTTGTTATGAAATTATTCATATACTTTTTTGGGTTTTACTTAAGATTAATAATATCCATACAATACGTGAGATAATTACTAGTTAAAATGTACCTCTTTTTCTATCTAATAAAATCATATTCCATCATGTAGAAGTAGAAATATGAGAGGATATAGATCCTTTTCGTATCCCTGCTTTCATTCATATGTTATTTTCTTTGTAATTGGAATCCATTGGTTACAACCAAGACGCTAACAATGTTTTCTTTACTTCCTTATTTGAATCCAGCACAACTCATTATATTTAGAAAAACTCATTTTTGAAATACAAATTTACATTTTTAAATGAACCATATAGCGTCTCATATTATACTGATAACATATACAAATCAAATTCATCTAAATTAAGATAGAATAGTTTTCACAAAGACAATGACTATGTTTAGAAAAAATTAACTAAAAAGATAATTAAAAGCTGAAAAATTAGTTTATTCAATTATAAGTATTTAATAAAATTAACCGTTGAAATAACTGAAAAATGTAAAATGACTGAAAAATAATAAAATCATAATTTATTTAAAAAGAATAAGTAGAAATTTTGATAAATGTATTAAGGATAAAAAGTAAAGAAAATATAAAAAGTTTGAATTTATAAGTTAGAAATTAGCATTTTAAAAAATGTTATTTTAAGTAGCATGTCAAAAAATACTAAAAATCACTAAAAGAATTTATTTATTGAAAAGTCAAATGAGTTTTATAACAAATGCAAAATTTAAATATAAACTTAAATATCTTGTTAAACATAATTAATATAAAAGGGTTTTATAATATCATTTAATCACATGTATAATGAATTTCTTAATTTTATAATAACATTTAAAAGTTTTTTATTTTGAGAGGAGAGGTGATAAATAAAAGTTAACAATGTAAAAAAAATTATTTTTAATGCATAGAAAGTAAACTTTTGAATTAATAGTGAAACAGATGTCAAGCAATTCATTGAATAAGATACTATATATTTTGTGTAAAAACAAGATACTATATATTTATTAATTTAAGTATTTAACACAACTAAATTATCAGGACTCGATCTTGATACTGGTTAAATTAAAATAACATCATATTAGTTTATGAATGTGCTCGATCAGTGTTATATATTAATTTATTTAAAACTATCATTATATAATAACGTGTGTTCCATAAAGAGCAAAACATTGTGCTAAATTCAAAATCCTTTACCACAATTCTTTGTCTCGGTTTTGTTATTGTTTGACATGTTGCATCTGTGATAGGGTTGTTTATGTCTCATCTGGCTTTATGAATATAATGTTTATTAAAGGCCATCCATGGAATCTATCTATCCTTAACTTGATTGCTATTATTATCATTGTTGTTATAATTTTTATGTGATCTTAATTGATTCTGAAACTTAATTATAGGATTTCCATAAAATGTTGATGATAATAAAATTACAAGAATAAAAAAAAACTTTAAATTATAAAAACTAAAAATATATTTAAATAAATTTATAATTACTTAGATGGCCTTGTTAATCTACTCATTTGGGATGCTCTGATGACAATTTTAATAGGATGTACTTTTACATCTTAGGTTTTTCATAGGTTGTGCATACTACTATACTCATGTGAGAATTAAAAGCCAATCAACTGTTCCCTTTATCTGATGCCTTTCCTATATCAATAGAAAAACAACACTTCAGGGGAAAAAATAACAAACAATTTCTACCCGTAACTATTAACATAGGTACCATTTTCTCTCAAATTGAGTTTTCCGGATCTTGAGTGCCGTATATCAGATTTACCTAATTGTAAACAGTAAGCAGTCTGCCATCAGATGGATTAATTTGTTATCCACAAGTTATTATTAAGCTTTGAAAGCAGTCACACTGCTTTTAGACCATTTACACTTTCCTGCTTTGTCTTTTTGCAAGATCTGTGAGATATAGGATAATTAGTAGGGGAATGTCATTTATAGAGAGATATGATTTTCTCACAACCACAAGGCAGTGTGTGTGTGCATGTGATGGGTGCAGAGAAGAGAGCTACAAAGAGGAGGGGGAAAAAGGAAGAGAGAAAAATGAGAGATGTGAGGTTGAAAAAAATGAAAAAGGGATAAAAGAGGAATGGAAATGTGGAAATAAAATATTTAATCTTGAATTAATTGAGAGAAAACACAATGCATATTTTGTAAATAAGTTTTGTTTTGATCTATAAAGAGCGCTAGCGGATGCGACAAGCAACTAAAATTGTTGTCGGGGGATAACTAGATTGTTTCGACTTAGTCAATATTCAAGAAAGAGTACCAACGAAAGAAAATTTATTGTTCGGTTGAGTTGGCTGTTTATGAAGTACGTAATCTGCAATAGTGCAATTCATGAAGCAAAAAGGATATATTTTCCAATAGTGCAATTCATGAAAGTTAATATATACTTGATAGACAAATAAATATTGTATTTACACCCCTTTCTAAAATTTGTTTTCCAGTTTTACTAATATCAAATCTTATGGCCGATTGACCTTATAAAAATGCAGAAGTGAAAGCGTTTATTAAAAAAAAAATATTTATTACTTAAAATATAAGTTAAGGAATTTTATTATTTTTGGCATGAGATGATGATGTTTGTCAGGAAGATATCTATTGTAATTATAAAACTGCATGTTGCATACTGAGTTTGAATGTATCCACTTTTTTGTGTGATCTACTCCTAGACATTTCACATTGTTTAAAGGGTTTTATTATATCTTAAATTTGTGTAAAATGTAATGTAAGACTTAGAAATTCATCAAAATTATGTTTATATCTCGACTCTTTTTAAAATATTTTATCATATCTTAAATTTTAGAGCTTTATTCACCAAATTTTTTTATAGAGCTTTATGGTTAAAACAATCACATTATTTAAAAAAAATGATGAAAATTACATCTTATATAAATCTTTTGAAATAAGAAATAAAAATAAATGAATAAAAGGTTTACAAATATTTTTTGAAAAAATAAACATTTTTTCTTATAAAACCAGAATTTATGATTTCATTTTCAGTTTATTGAATTCTAGTTCGATAATCTTTAGTATTCCAACAGCTCTCTATGGTTCATCGGTTCACCTACCCATAAATTTTGACTTAAATCAAATCATGCATTATATAATGAATTTTACTAACTAGTGTGTTTAAAATATTGACTAAGATACTAAAAGAAAAAAAATTATAGTATAAAATATAAGAAAAATAATTATCAGCAAATGTAAGTTTGTATGTAACATCCCAACTAATTTTATTTATTTATTTAATTACTTACTTATTTATTTACTTATTCTAAATTTTATTATTTTATTCTTTTGTTTTTCAACGAAACATATAAATTGAAGTAGAACCAAGAAAACTAGATTTTTACAAGGAACTTGTAATAATAAGACTTCTTTGTCATAAAATTTACAAAATATGAAAGGACTGTTTCATTAGTCCAGGTTTCTGATAAAAAGTATAAATCTTCTTTCAAAATCCAGCCTAGTATCTAGCTTCTTCAATATGTCAATAGTACTCCAGAGCCTTAAGAAATCTGATCATCATTGCCATCTAAAAAAAAAAATAAAATAAATCTAGTGAGAAATAAATTTCTCAGTAGGCAAATCTAAACCACCAAATATGTTAGAAGATTAGTAAATAAAACAAATCTATCAAACATATTAGAAAGTTTAGTAAATAAGATAATTCTATTCCATCAGACACACCTTAGTAAGGTTAGTAAACAATCCTAATACATTACATACTTTAACAGATTAGTAAATAATTCAATAAATCCAAATGAATGCATGAATGTATGAATGCATGGGATGAAATGCAATGGTCACAGGTGCACATGGTTTCTACATATCGTACTGTATGTAGCTACACCTCGTACTGGATGTAGACGCTGCGATCGTCTTACGCAAACATGCATGAATTTCCATGTATTAGCACCTGATCTCTGATAGTAGCATAGGCCCGGTCTTCACAACTCGGGTCATTCTCATAAAATCATAGGTCCGGTCTTGAAACCCGGATCATAAAGAAAGGTAATTATCCTTTCACATCTTGTTCATATCATAATATAAGGAAGATATTACTCTTCTTCCATAACGAAAGGTAATTATCCTTTCAAACCTTGTCTATGTAAAAATTGTACCAACTAAATTAAACTCATTCCATAACGAAAGGTAATTATCCTTTCAAACACTAAATTAAACTCATTATTTTCAAGATGCCGATCTTATACCATTGCTTTGATATACATGGATTAATATATATATATATATATATAGTTAAGACCGATTTGGTAAAATAATTAGAAATGATTTCATCATGTATAATAATCATAGAAATATACTAAACACTGTCCTCGTAATAATTATACCAAATAAATCCATTTAATATTTAGGAACTGCCAAATTTAGTGGTATAATATATGTAGTAAGGACCGAGTTAGTGAAATAATTCGAATTGATTTACCATGTATATTTTACCATATCATAGCTGATTATCATGAAACGTAGTGTCCGGGATTATTCTTGAAATATTGGCAGCTATAATAACTAGTTTCATACCACATAGTTAGTATGGTAAGTTACCTATGATTATATATATATATATATGAGAATGAACCCGGGATGGTCTGCCGGGTTGCCGAGGTAAGTGGTTAAACCGGAAAGGCAAAGGCTGCTATCATAGTCGGATTTTCCTAGGACCGGGGTATGTTTTCGGTTTTTAATGGCTACCGAGCTGTGGGTGCATAGTATGTGGTATGGCCAATCTTGCCGAGGTGGTTTCGGACTGACATAGATGCCGGGGTAGAGCAATATGGGATGGCCGGGTTTTGTGGAGTTTACATTAAGTGCCGAACTAAAACTATAGAACTTACCTGGTTGCCGAGCTAAATGGAAAACCGTAAGAAAGGGCCGAGATGTTTAGTAGTTATGGGCATAGCCGGTATTGGTGCTGCAGCCATATCCGATTTGGTATGGCCGGGCTTGTATGGTTAGGCAAGGTACTTGAATTCACCGGAAAGCCGATATGCAGGGGTGTGGATATGATATGACAGGATCTACAAGTGTGCCGAGGTATTGCATGGGAGCTGGGGGTATATACTCGGCTTGTATGATTACTGGTATGTAGGCCTGATTCTTTATTTAATCGGAACGGCAGATAGTGGAGGTAAGGCCGAGGTGCAGTGACGTGCACTTGTATGGGTGCCGAACTTGGTTTATGAAGCTGGTCGGCTTATAGCATGATTTTTACTAGTTTGGTTTTACGTGGTCGGAAATGAATGGATACGGCTAGAGTATCTACTTTTCTTTGAAGAGGAATATCATAGGTACTTAACATGTGGGTGGAACTCGGTAATGGCAGATGTGCAAAGGTTTAGGAGTGAGTGTATGATAAGTGAGAGGAATCCTGCCATGCCGAGGTATAACGGTGCCGTGGTCATGTGAGATGCTGTTCGGAAGTTGGAGGTGCCGAGGTAAATCTATTATGGCTTTATATATAAGTGCCGAGGTGTGTGTGTAAGGACTCAGGTGACCACGTGGCATTTAAGGATATAATAATAGT
>CM023951.1:6138888-6207851 GCA_013407115.1 Glycine latifolia
AAAAAAAAAAAGATGAGACAATACAGTTGTTTTTTCTTACCCACACTATACCTCTAACCAAGCAAGGACCAATCATTTACGATTGCAAATGCTAACAAAAAGTACTTCATTTTCATCAAAGGGATTGAGAGCACGACACACTTGTAATGAATTGCGAATTCCTCCAATCTTGAAACAATCATTGGTTCGCTCCATGCTCTGCTCATGTTTCTTCATTTTGGTAGCAGTCTAGAAGAACAGAACTTTAGCCGGAGTTTGGCTCCAATTATTCGTATAGATAGACAAGTAGAAAGCTCGCAGTGATACCAACGACAAGAAGATGACTCCAATCTATTTGCATGATCAGCTCAAAAAGTCATTTGTGTCCCACAATATGCGTATGTAATGATGTATTGGGACACCACCGGACACGTTACTTTTCAAATATTGTTGGGAAGCCTTTTATGCAATTCGCTTTCACCATACATAGAACTAGAAAAATCATAGCTGACTATCAAAGCGGGTAAAATAAAATACAGTTTAATATATCATCTAATTATAAATTATTATTTGGACAACTTTAAATATTACTATTTAGACTATTTTAAATATATACATATATATATATATATTTGTAAATATTAACTAATTTATCATAAATTATGAATTGCATGGAATGATAGTTGGTGGATAATATTTTTTCTCCAAATAATATTATGATTTAATTTATATATTGGGCCTGGATTGGTGAGGATTCTTCCTCCCAAAGACCAAAGACGAAAGGAAATTTAGTTGGGCTTTGGGTTCTGTTATTTGGGCTTTGATGGGCCTTTGGAAGAAAGGAACAAACTAGTTATCTATGTTAGGGAAGCGCATCAAACATGTGCACGAGAATGGCAGCATGCTTGGCGCCACTAGACGCGTAGTTGGATCCATTCCTCGGAGGTTACGATCGGTGCGGCAAGTGCATGGAGATGGGGATGGCGAAGAGGCTCTACGTTTCTACAAGAGCAGAGGCCAACACATTCTCATCAACCCTCGAATTCTGGACACCATCGTTCGGAGATCCGCGATAAATCCCACCGACACGGTCCTCGAAATCGGACCCGGCACCGGCAACCTCACCCTCAAGCTCCTCGAAGCCGCGCACAAGGTCGTAGCCATCGAGATCGATCACCGCATGGTCCAGGTTCTCGAGAAGCGTGTCCTCCAACGTGGTCTCAAAGATAAGCTCAGGGTCAGTGCTAACTCACTTAACCACACATTCACACTTTACCTGTTTGATGAAATGCCTAAGGAAAAACAACAATAAAAAAGGAGCAAAACATGACACAGGGTTTTGTTTTTGTTTTTGCAGGTTATAGAAAGAGATGCAATGAGAGCCCCGTTCCCGCGGTTTGATCTTGTTGTGGCCAACATTCCTTACCGGATATCTTCCCCTCTTGTGATTAAACTGGTGTATGGAGCAACGCCGTTTCGGAGTGCCACGCTTCTGCTCCAGAAAGAGTTCGCTCGGAGGTTACGGGCTTGCCCCGGTGACTCCGGTGGGTTTAACCGGTTGTCGGCGAATGTGAAGCTTGTGGCTGACGTGGAGCTTGTGATGGATGTAAGCAAGAGGGACTTTCTCCCTTCACCTAAAGTTGACTCTTCTGTGGTCATAATTCGCCCCAAGCATCAAATTCCCAATGTGGATCTTCGTGAATGGAGGGCTTTCACCAGGACTTGTTTTAGTAGTAATAGGAACAAGACACTTGGGGCATTGTTTAAGCTCAAGGGGAAAGTTTTTGAGTTGTTTAAAATCTCCAATGGAAATGATGAATGTTCTCCCCACAAGGGTGATGAGGTTCAAGATGAAGGAGGGTTGACCTCGTTCAAGGAAAAGATTATTGGAGTGGTTAGAACGGGCGGCTTTGAAGATAAAAGGCCTGCAAAACTTTCTCTCCAGGAGCTTCTGCATTTGCTCTCTTTGTTCAATCAAGCTGGCATTTATTTTAATCACCGTGGAGGTCACAAGATTGAAGATATGCTTGACGACGATGATGAATAGTGCACCCTGCTGAGATGCTTATCAACTGCTTTGTGTATAACATCATTGGTTTGTTTTTTCACTAGAAAGCAAGCATTCTTGATTTGATGATATTTTGAGAAAAAGTTATGCACACCAAAGCACAAATAGTGGGAGTATGAAAAATGAGAAGAGTTCACTCTAACCATTAAATCTTGCTTGGTTGGTCAAGATTGGTTTTACTTAAATAAAACATCAACGTGACATTGAATGACCAAAATCAGCTCTTTTTATGCTCTCACTTGATACTCCCTCTCTATATGTATTGAAAAGATGCACCCTTATGGCTGTATTGGCAAAGGCCAGAAGCTGCATGTTGAATTCATGGTACAGTAAATGGTAGTTAACAATTTGGCAGTGGTTGTTTCCAAATGGCAATATGTTAGAAGCAAATAAATATTCATTAGGATTCACTTGTAGTTTTTATAGAACAAGTTGAAGCTAACTCTCGCATCCTAGTGCTAAAGAGCGCTGTTCTATTATACTGTTTCGTTTCTTTAACGATTACTGCATAAAAGTTGAAATCAAAACGTGCATGTTACTTTTCTGATTTAAATATTTTGATAGAAAATCAACTTTTGATGCCAACTATTAATCTATTATACTGTTTCGCTTCTTTGACGATTACTGCATATTTAATAAGTAGATTTGGTTTAAGATGGTTAAGATCTTTCTTGGTTTATTTGTTTGCTAATGAAGGAGCTTTGGATTAGTATGCTCACTATGCTGCAGTTGTGTCCCGTACTGTATTCAATAGAGCAATTACAAGATATTAGAAATTGAAAGTAAACAAGTTAAAAAAAAAATCCATTATTGCTTCTCACTTCCCATTACGAATGATACTACGCAAGCATTTGTCTTCAATACCTTATGAGACTTTAAAGAGTAGTAACGTGAAAAACAATCAAGAATACCATCATGGAAGGCTGTTGTGAACCCATTGTGCATTTTTTTGATCCAGTAATCATAATGCATTGGTATGGATCTAATACCCGTTCCCAGCATATATATATTTTGGGCTGAACTCATCGGGCCAAGGTTAGAGCCCACAATTCCCAGCATTTGTCGGGCTGAACTCATCATGCATTGCTTTATCTCTCATTTTAGTTGTAGAGAACCTAACCACGTCGTTTCCAAGCTCCATCTCGATGGGTTCGTGGAAGCTCTCTAGTATCTACAATTTCCTTTTAGTTATTGGAATCAATCGTACTGCTTGATGGATGTTAGACATAGAATCCTCAATGGTTTAGGTTTTGAACGTAGTTTCTCAGTATCGCATTTAGTAAACCCCATTTTAATCTTGAATTTATGAGTCATGTCATATTAGTCTATAAAAGTTAGAACATATCAAATAAATCTCTCAAATAGAAATTACTATCATTTCACTTCCTAAAATGTATAACTTAATGTCATTATAATATCTAAATTTTATATGTTACTATATTATAGTCCTTAACAGAGTTAACAAAATGGACTAAAAACTTAGTTTGGATATAAGATTAGAAGTGTTTTTGAAAGTTCTTTAATGAAAAAAACTTTATATTTCTAGTAGAAAAATTCTCAAAAACACTTATGACTTATATCTAAATAGATATATGCCAACAATACTTGTAAATATTGTTGACAACTATTGCTTCTAAAATATATTGCTTCTATATTGACAATAATTATAACTATTGTTATTACACACAGTTGTTTTAAAATTATTCAAATGTTATTTGATACAGTATTAACTAAGTTAAGGAATAAATTATATGAATTTATCTTTTTAATGATAGTGAAACGTTAAAAACAATTAATTCTAAGAGGATTTGCTGAATAACATTGTAGTTGATAAAATAATAAAATAAAATCTAATAAATTATCTTAAAAAAATATTGAATATAAATTTACAACAAACCTTAGAATATTTTGTCATAGTTTTGCATGGTGCGGATATGGACATATAAATATTCAACAAATACAAAGATGAAAATTTAAATTACTACTCAAATAACCATCGAGTCCAGTATAGAGTATTTTTTAAAATGTGGATATGGTAACGATAATGGTAATACCCTACCCATTGTCATCAATATTTTTTTCTAATACGATGTGGATTGAGGTGAATCCAAAGAATGTAGGTGTAATGAATGAATCAAAGCTTATTAGAATAAGAAGAAATTATAAATTATATATGCTTAAAATTGTATAATTGAGAATGATTTAAAGAAACTAATTATTACTTATTGTATTAACAAATACAAAGTCCTACAAATAATGTGTGATATTTGTATATTTTGATTTTACTATGATCTCTCTTAATGCAACTACTTTACCCCTATTCAGAAAAAAAAATGCAACTACTTTACTCAAATTCTCTAAACTTTTGTTACAGTTGATCTCGTACTATTTAGTTATGTTCATAAATTAATGACGACAAGCAAAAAGTTGGTTCGTAAAAACTAGATTTTGTGAAAATCATACGAATGAGGTGGAATGCTAAGTGGGATGCCACTTCCATTTTCAATCCTCCAATCAGTTTTTTACACGTTGATTAATAAAAGTTCAGGTGGGTTTCTGCCAACTCCTTCAGCCCCCACTTGTGTTGACTTCTCCATCAATTCAAGAGATTTGGTTTCCTATCAAGATTTGGCATGCAAGATGGCATCAGTACTATTGTAGGCTTGGCATATTTATAACGTCCGAGAGGTTTAAGAAGAAGCAAGAGTGTTAATTAGTTTGAGAGATAAAATGTAAAATATTACTTAATTTCTGCAATACTAGAATTTCCTAGAGATTTTTTGCTTGTGGGTGCCCTTTGGCTTTGCAACCGAATGGTGTTGATTGCGGAATCATGGTGCTGGTACTAGAGTTGTACTACGAGTCCACACTAATTGATGAGATAGTAACAGCGGGTAGTGGAGCACGAGGTGGTGTCATGGCATGGGACCAAGTGTACCGCAAAACCCACATGGAGAACAAACCCACCACAAATGTTTCATTAGCATCAAACAGAAATAAATTAATTGTTATAGTCTTATATACTCGCGATGTGAGAGTTAGCTTCAATCATCCCCACTTGCATTCTGTTTTCGAAGATGGATAGAGGGCCCAAGGTACCTTTCTTCTCTGAAAACCGATGTGACACAAGAGCTAACACAATCATACATAATCCCATTTTCTTCAAAGCCCACCCTATTGTTCTCTTCTGCTCACTTAAAATTTATGTTATAACAATATTTCATTATATCAATATAGTATTTAAAAGATTTAAAAAACCATATCGTAAAATTAGTTTTCTATTTTATAATATTCTACGATTATTTTTATATGATTAAGATTACTAAATAATGCAGTAAAAATAAAGATTACTGATTCATGTTTTGGTATAGGTTTCCTTGGCTAGGGCTAAAGGCGGTCTATGCAAAGCATTTGAGTGTGTGTGAAATCTGTCCTCCCTTGTTCAAGCCTAAGTTTTTATGTTGTGGTCGTAACCAGGTTTGTTTCCAAGTTTTTTGAGACGATTTTTCTTTATGGTGGGTTAGTTGTAATCTCGTTATCTTCGAGCTAAACCCTTTGGTTGCCGATCGAGAAGAAATTACTCAAAACGCCCTTGTTTCTCCAACAAATATTGAGAATACACAATTCTTTAGCCTCAAGTATTGTAGACCGAGAAGGTATTATTTAAAATACGCTCACTCAAAACAAATTTCTAAATGTTTAAAAAACACAATTATTTATTAATTAAGTTAGATATCGTTGGATATGCAAAAATAATTTAACTTTATTTTTTCTTTAACTATAAAAACAACTTATATCCATGAGCTGACAAGCTCTTATTCAATACAGTTACCGATACCCTATATCTTATTCTAATACAGAACAGCGCATAGAAAAACGTTAATCAAAGTCTTTTTTTATCTCAATCTACTCCTTCGGTGCCTACAACCCATAATTTACCCTCTAGGTTGAAATAAGCAATCACATACACATATTTCCCCAAATTTCTTGATGGTGCATAAATCCAATCATGTGTTAATGGGTTGCACACTAATTGGGAGCTTCCTCTTCATCTTAACAGTTGGAAAGTAGATGATTTCATCCCTCTCAGCGACCCATCTGCATGGTAATTAAAACCAATTACATACTAAAATCATTAAGTGAACATCTTCAAAAATAATTAATCAAGCAATTATATATGTAATATTTATAAGACCTGTAAGTAGTAACAAGATGGTGAAGGAAAATAGATAGCTCTAGCCTGGAGAGTTCTAATCCAGGGCATAGTCTATGTCCACCACCAAATGGGGTAAAGCAGTTGTTACCAGCCACAACTCCAATTTTCTACAAAAACATAGAGCATTAGAATAGCTGTTGTAGTTATGAATTAATTCCTTGATAAACATGATGATGATGATGATGATATATATAGTTTAGAAGTTTACCTCCCATCTCCAAGGATCAAATTTAAAAGGGTTTTCATAGTTCTTCCCATCCATGTGAACAGAGGTAAGAGATGCCATAACACACCAGTGTTTCGGAATTAGGTACCCTAGATATTCAGAATATATAGTGAAACTGCATTAGTATTTTCTCTGTATTAAAGGAGGCCAAATACAGTTTACTCTTATGAATAACTCACCTTTAATTTCTATGTCATTGACCGATTTCCTCCAAATGCCATTGACAATATTGGCCATTCTAAGAGTTTCACTGATAACCTTTTAGAATTAGGAAGTGAAAGACAAAACAATGAAGAAAAATGTCATATACTCTGAAAAATTATAGTGTATCTATGGCAGCTGATTTTGCATATGGTCGCTAACTTTAGAGACTCACGTTTTGAGTAAATGGCAGTGACATGTAATCAGTCCATGCATAATCATCTGAGCAATTAGTCTTCAGCCTCTTCAGTTCCATGTTCTCCTCCTGATAAGAAGGTAAAATAAAATCATCTTAACCAAATATAAAATTATCTTTGGAAGGTGAATGTAATTGACAAAATACTTGAGTCAATTTACTAACTTCAGATTTCATTGCTTGGCAGAATGTAAGATAGACTTGTCAGTGTTACGTCATGTGAAATATGGAAATACTATTGTATTGTAATAATGCTGCGAAAATACCGTACATGAAAAACATTGGCTATCAATTTTCATTGTTATTAGCACCCTCGAAAAAGTGATGGGTGCTCTATTTTATATAAAAACGATGATTCACTCACATTATTCAGAGGGAGTCAGACAGAGTTATCGTGCGGGAATTCATAAACAGAAGAAAAATTATTCATGGACACTCATATACTAGTATATACATAGAGAAAAAAAGTGGAAAAATAGTTTGATACGAGAAGAGAGAGATTGAGAAAAATAAATGAATGTCAGTATTAAGAAGTACTACTATACAACACAATTTATATTAGTCTTCTCTTTTTAAGTGTTGTTTTTTCACAAAAATAATACATAATAAGTTTTAATAGATTAATCACTTTAAGTTAAAAAAAATACTATATTTTAATTGTCATTTTGTTATTTGTTATGAATATTTTAAAAAAAAGAATAATGGTTGTACTGCAATGAAACAGTGGACGTGTTTGGAAGAACGCTTTGTTCAATATAACAAGTGTTTTTTCAAAAGCAACACCCTTATTACTTGTTCATGTTTAGGAAAATGTGTTTTTTTTTTTATTTGATCAGACCTTCAACGTATCCAAACATGTCCTGAACAATTGGGTCCTTTGGAAGCAGAATTTCATTAGTGGAGCTGTTTTTACAGCCGTTGAGTTCAAATGACATCAACAACATATCCTACGGCCAGGAAGCACTCGAACGCCATGTGAGGCCCACACTCCCTCGTGTGCGTTTTATAGTGCTGTTTTCGAAAGCGACTTCTTAGAACAAGTCAAACACTTCTAGGGCATAGCGTTGGCCCACTCCTCCTTGGCTTGGGGCCTAAACCCAATGCTCAATCGCACTTCGCAAGTCGCAACTACCAATCGTTTCCGTTCCGTTCGGTAACTAAAACTGTTTCATTCATCCTCATTTTCTGTGTTGCTGTTTCATTCAGCTTCATTCTATCATAGTACCCCATGAGTTTAACAGTGAAGAATTTAATTTAAATATAAATTATGTTTACACTCCCAAATCAATGATGGTCATGTAGGACAAAATTATTGATTTTTTTAACAATTATTTTTAAAATTATATTTAAAATGGTTTATAAAAATGGTTAACAATATAAAAACAATTTACACTAATGATGCATAAAAATTAAACGTATTACTATAGTTAAAACTTTTACATAATAATAATGAAATATGAAACCACAATTTTTTTATAAACATTAAAATGTATTTACTACTTTATATATAAAACTACTTTTTGTTGACAGATTATTTAAAACTACTTAATTCTTATAAAAACAACAGTACAATAATATTACTTGATTGAAAAACACTTTTATTTGATTTTTCTATTTATTTTATCTGAGTGTCTGTGTGTTTAATTATATCAACAACATTTTGGTTAAAACTTTCAATATTGTGAGATGGTTATTGTCTATATTTATTTGCTTAAAAATAATTTCGTTCCATAAGTTTTGAATGTACCTGAAGTTTGGATAGAGCGAGAGGGGAGTCACTGAGGAACTTGAGGGCAATGGTCATAGCCGTAGGAAGAGTCTCCTCCCCTGGTATCATCATCTCTATTATGTTTTGGCTAATCATTTCTGGAGTCAAACGTGAGCTAGAGTTCGAGTCAACCTTGTCCCTTAATAGTACGTCCACCACATCATTCACTGCTACTGCATCATCATCATCATCTGCATTATTATCCTTCTGTAGCTTCTTCCTCTCCTCTACTATATTCCTCACCATCTTCACCATCTTATCTTTAGCCTGCACAACTCACAAACATTAGTACATGACAAAAATAAAAGTTCATTATATAAATTACAAATTATTCAAGAGAATATATATATATATATATATATATATATATATATATATATTTCCTTTAACTTATATAAATATTAGGTTTCTTTTATAAAAGAGAGTTAATAGGCATATATTGTCCGTATAAAAGTTTTTAGATTGTCAATCAATATATGGTATGATATTTTATGATTAAATGACAATATAAAATTGGTGTATATATTGTTTAATTTATAAAAATTTAAAAAATAACAACTAGGTATAGTTTATAGGACCTTCAAGGATTTATATAGTCTTGTTCCTGGAAATTTGAGGGGTAAGCAAATCAACCCTTTGATGAATTCTGCAAATTCTCTATACAGGAAGTCCAAATCTTCACCAGGACCAACGCTCATCAGAACTTTGATCAAAACAGGAAATGTAATCTGATATATATGCACGCAAAAAAAGTTCAAGAGAAAAATATAAGCTAATTAGGAGATTAAATAAAAAGAATAAATTAATTAAGGGGACGAAAAAGAAAGAAGTGCAAGAGAGAAACCTTTTTGACTTGATCTTGAACATAGATTGGTTGGTGGGGCGTCCAAGAAGCGAAGCATTGTTTAACAGTGTGTTCAATGTCTCTGGTAATTCGAGCTTTGAGTTGTGGCGATCGTAGGAACCCTGCGATGAGTGTATGCACTTTCTTATGCATGGTCCCGTTCATTTTGAGTATGGATTGTTCTCCCATTAATTCTCTAATTGATTTTGGATAAGCGGGGACGAAGTTATTGGCTTGGTTCTGCAGAACCACCTTGTTCACGTCCGGGTCAGTGGAAACTATCACATTGCTTCCCAAAATGCATGTCTTAAACACATTCCCGTACCTATACACATAGTTTAACAATAGAAAATAAATACAGTAATATATATAAAACGGTGTTTCTTTTTCTGAGTTTTATTGTAGTATTTATTATTAAGGGAAGACTAAGAATATGTATATAGTTGCTTCGCTCGTAGATGCAGTGTCAGGCAGGGATCACCAATTCACAATATCGACATAGAGACTGTACGTTATTCATTCCCTTCAACATAGTTGAAGAGGCAATCTACTCGTTGTAGTTACTGCAGAAGCAGACACTTTCTGCTCTTTTTCTACTTTGAAAATGTGTGTTGTGATTGTGAGAGGCATGCAGGACCACAAGACAAGGGGGAAGGATATATTTATTGATTGGATCACGGGTGTGCAATGCAAATGCTCTTATTAAGGAGACCTTTGACTTGTTTTTATCCCCATAGGCCATAGGCCATAGGTTTAATAAACATTTTGTCATAAGGAGCGAGCATAATTAAATAACTGGACTACCAAAGAACTTAACTGTAAAAACAGTTCGGACGATAATAGTTTGGGTGAACTGAACAGAAATTACTTAACAGTTCGGACTTCAGATAAGCTAAATTGGAGTGTTCTGAACTACGCCAAATTATCTCAAACTGCTCTAAATTGTTTTCAATAAATATCTTATTTTTAAGTAATTTTTTCGCATTTTTTAATCTCAGAAGTTACAGCTAGCTCAGTCCAATTCAATCTTTTCCTTAACAGCTTTATACTCATAACTAATTCTTTTCAAAAGTCACCTTTCAACTTTGAGTTAAGGGCGCAGGTTATAAAATACTTTTTTTTAATTTGCATCAAATAAATATATTCTTGTGTTTCACTTGCAATATTTTTTTAAAAAAAAGTTTTGAAGAACCTGCAGATCGATCCTGTTTCTTTAAAGGTTGAACACCCTTTGGAATCACTTGCGCATGACTCTTCTAAACAGTTATGGCATTGTTAATTTATTGTTGCCATTAATTTCTCGTATCTACTTTGTTTCGCCTAGCTACATAGAGTGAAAATCGTCAGACTAGCTTTTATCTTTCATTCTGCTCACCGTGCACATATGCTATATATATATATATATATATACTATATCGCTAGTATGTTAATTAAATAAGAGGGCGCCAGTGAAAACATCATAAATATTAAATAGAAGTTAACAGTTAAAACTATAAAAAAGAGAAAGAAAAAAAATCGTTACCAAATGCAAAGTAAATAAATTTTGAAAACTAGATACAAGAAACTTACTTTTCTATCAATATATAAGTGGATGTTTGATAACCATCTTTTTTTCTTTTGGAAAATAATTACTTAGTTTTAAAAATTGTGAAAAACCTTCAAAAATATTTTTTTTTTCAAAATAAATTGAATCAAAGACATATTAATTATTTGGTTAAAAATCCCAATTTTACCTGAAACCTTCCATATAAGTCATGCTAAACCTTGACTAATAATTTTGAATTGAGTGGACTAGATTCTTTTATCCTAAAAGAAAATAAAAGGAAAGAAATATGATAAATTGAAACAACAGAGAAACAAAGTAGAAAAAATACAGTTTAGGTGACTAGAAATAAAAGAAAAAGAAGTAAAAAAAAATGCTATATTCTTGTTTAGATGAGTGAAAAAAAGAAAAGAGATATAGAAAAATATTGTTATACTACTTTAACCCTAATAATGAATTTTTTATTTCATTATTTTTTTTAACATAAAATCATTATATTTTTTTAATGTTTTTATGTTATAAAATGTTATTTTTTTTTAAGAAACTAAAATAAAAAGATGAAATAAAGAGAGATCATTTTCCCCTACCATTTCATGCTAATTAATTTAGGGAGGAGTTTTTCTTGTAAGTTTCAAAGAAAACTTCTCTCCTACACAAATAGTAAAATTTAGGCTTGTTTCATTGAGTGTTTTTAAAAAAGATTCTCCCAGCTATTTTCTAAAATTTGTTTGTCTCCTAAGCCATTTAAAATGATTTGTTCCCTAAGTACATTTATGTTTTCTAATGGTATGTTTAGTTGGGAAGGAGAGTGGAGAGGAAGGAAAACATGATTATTGATATATATATATTTTCTTTTTGATTAGTTGGAGAGAAAAATGAAAGAATGAGGGGGCTAAAGAATCTTGTCTTCTATTCTACAGAAGTAAAAGCTTTAAATTTTCTTTCCTTCATTTTTTTTCAATTTCAATTTTTTTTATCATTCCTCACTTTCTCTCTACCTTCCAAACACATCCTAAAAGTTTTGAATACTTAAGGAAAACAGAATAAGAAAATGAGAAAGTATATCTCAATTATGTTTATTTTTATTTTTAAATACTTTTTTAGGAATAAAATTTAAAATTTTATAAATTTTGAATGAAAAAATAATTACTAAATAGCGTGAAAAGATCTAAAACACAGTCTTAAAATAAAAAAAGTAAAAAAAAAAATGGAACAAACCTTTAATGTTTTAATCTCATCTCCATTTTCTCCATTTCATTCCTCTCTAGTCTCTATTGCCATAGAAGCAACAATGGATTATGGAACAAAATTCTCCCGAAAGTAACTCAAATCCAAAATCTTAATTAAGGCAAATAATAGTCCATCGCTATCACTTCAAACCAACAGTCGTTATCTAACATATGGACCACGAGGACAAAATTGTCACCAACACATGCAAATATCGCAAAGGACCCTAGATATCTTAAAAAATTGGGCCTTCACAAGGAATAGACAAGATATGGCTACGGTGGATAACAAAATCTTTTAGCGGTTTTGATTAATTTTTGCGTTATTACATATATGTGTACATAATATAATTCCAAATAATTAACATTCACCCTTCACTTTCGTAAATTGACAAATGAGTGAGGAAATTTCATTAGTGTGCAATGCATCAATGATGTAATACTGCTCCAGCCGTCTCTGTGGAGCATAGAAGAAAAAGGTCAAAAACAAAAAACTATTGAAATTTTGAAAGCATATTTGATAGGCATGCATGTCATTGACCTCGTGGAAAATGAAAGGATGAGAATAGGAAAAAGCAATGAGAAGCACAAATCAAAATCACTCATATCCATGTGTGGTGGGGAATAATGCATTATAATTAATGGGGGGTGATAGAAACTTACAAAGACTTGCGTTTTTCCAAGAAGCTGACAGGGGTTGAGGTGTATCCAGAAGCAATGAAATCAAGGGTCTCTCCGAGTAAAGGCCAACCGGAGTTCCCTTTTGGAACTTTGCCCTTTGATACTGTTTTCTCATCTTCATTCTTGCTACATAGAAGAATCCACCAACTCATCAAGAACAACATGCCCATCGAAACACAAACACCTATGATCCATTCCATGCTTTCAAAAAACTCTCAATAACTCTTTGTTGTCAGTTATGGCACTACCAAGAGCTTCCTGTGATGACTTGTTGTCCGTTTTCAGTTCATGCAGGTGTTTTATTGTACTTGATCACTGTATGCATTGTTTGGGTGAAAAAGAAAGGGAGGAAATTAAATGGTATAGCATAGAGAGAGAGAGAGAAATGTTAAATATTTGATACTTCTTGTTGTCCTTCCCTTTGAAGAGTTATAAATGAGAGTTGAGTGTGGATGGATGGATATATATTGAGAAGGGAAGGGAAGATTGTGAAGATCTAGGGCTCCAAAACAATCATTTATTGAGATGGTCATATTGGGTTCACCTAATGCGCCACGCTCGTTTATTTTGTCTTCACTCAATTCAGACAGATATTACTCGCATGTTCAACACACCCATGCATTGCTACCTCTCTCATCCTTTTTTCTGGCCCTATAACATGACTCAGTAATTTTTTTCCTTTTAAAAAACATTAATTTATTGTTGACAAGAGAAATATTAATGTTATTTTTATACAATAAAATATCCAGATTTGGAAAATTAAGAAAAGGGGCTATAATATTTAATGCTTTACTTAAAATAAGAAAAAATAGTGCTTCCTTTGTTCCATGTATAATAATTATGGAGTCAAAAGAAAAAGCATGTAATTAATGATAAGTAATATAATGTTAATTTTATAAAAAATATTTTTTATTCATTTATTAGTTTTTTCCGTAAAAAAAATCTAAAACGATAATTATTATGAGAATCTTAAAGTCAAAGTTGGATGCATTTTGTAAACTATTTCTTATTTTAGTAAATATCCATATGGATACTTGCAGTAGTCGTGGATATTGATTGGAAAAATTCGCTTAACAGGTACCTACATGCGTATGAAACTAGTAACACGTAGTAAAAGTTGTGAAAATTGGCAGGCTCGACGTGATGGCCAGATGGACCATTAGGCCAAATCGAGTCAAGTTAAGATTGGTCTAAAACAAACCGAGCTAATTTGGTTTGACCTAATCAGCCAAACAAACCTATAAATTCTTAATTCAAATACTATCAAGCCTATTTGTTCTAACATCATTTTTTATTTTTCATTTTAACATTAGTATAAATTTAAAAATAAATAAATAGGTGAATTTGACTTAGTCAGACAAACTAATGAGCTAAGTCAGGTCAAGAAAAACATAGCGTATGAGAAATTCAAACCAGGCTGGACAAACCCGTTTTCACCATTTGGCCCACTGGCCTAGTCAGGTCAGATCAACCCATTAGATAGTTCTGGCTGATAACTTGTTTTTGCCTCACCCTATGTTTTCATCCCCAATCACAAAGAATATTAGCACATGACATTTAAATTAACCTAAGGTGAGTCTAGGACAGAATTTTATGTTCAAACTTGTAACTACCATTATATATACACACTATATGTATACACCAAAAGAACATGACATCTAAGTTTAAGAGTTAGTTATTGAAGTTTATGGTTATATTTAATTAACTTGACAAATTATAGCATAGGTGATTATGTTTCCAATATTGTATAGTTATGTTTGGGTTATTGAATAATATTTTTTAATAAAAATAACTAGTGGATCTATAATTTTAAATTTTTATCCTCTCTCATTAATTTCCCCCCTCTAAAACAAACAAATTAACCTTTTTTTTTTATATTTCCCATATATTTCTTTCGTCTTCACTCTTGTTATTATTAATTTATTATGGTTTGGAATGCTAACAGTAGTTGAAAGAATGTAAAGGAGTGGCAATGAAATGTCTAATCGTATATCAGTTGGTGCTGGGCTCAGTTCTGTGCAGATGCACATTATCACACCGCGAGAAAAGAATAATGCACAATCACAATGCAATGCATTATTTTTCCATCCCATATCTTTCTTAGCTGTTAAGGTGTCAGAACTAAAGTGTATACATAAAAATTAATTACAATTATTAAGTTATAAAATTCTTAATGTGTGCATAAGACTGTTGTTTGTTAAGAAGAAATGGAGCCAGAAGAGAAAGAGAACCTCGGTTGTGTCTCTAATATGAGGCAGTGCACCACTACACTACACTAGCCTGCAAGTGTGCATGTGAGAGAAACCTTATGGCCCAATGAAAAAACGTTGCCGAACTCGTTAACGTCTTTTCCTTCTTCCACTTTTCCATTATAGATGCTTTTGTCTAGTCTGCATCATTCCTCAGTACTACACAGTCTTCACCAACACCACACCACTCTCCCCGTCTCTGTCTCTCACCAATTTTCTCATGCACAATAATTATACATACAAAACTGTCTTTGCACTCTCTTCTTTCAAACACTTTTGTCCCAACATAAATTTTCAAGTCTTCTTTTCTTTGAAAGCTGAATAGTGATTGTTAATGTATGGTTTGTTGAGCCAGCAAATATCAAGTGGTCCAATTATTATTTCATGTGAATCAAGGGGGTATTTGACTTTGCTTTTATTAATGGTTTCAATGCTATGCAGAATGGACCGTGCTAGTGCAGTGAGTGTACTCACTGGCATCAGACCCAACATTGAATCATCGTTTTAAATCCCAGATGATATTCCAATTACTAGTTACTAGTACTTATGTTTGGTCACCATTTCAAGGTCGGGGAACACAAACAGCTTGACATCTAGTAGCATCTGCGGACACCATATTGTGTTTAATAAACTCGTTCTACACCTTCCAAAGAGAATTGTCGAATGTAATTACTGTACGTAACAAGAAAATTTATGAATAAAAATTAAATGATAAAGGTGTTTATTATTGTCCTAGCAACTGCCTCCCTACCCCTATAACATTTATAGTGTGTTCAGTTTTGTGGAGTGAAGACAATTAATTTTTCACTTTTACAGTACCACAGGTGTTTAATGTTTATCACTTCCAGATTTTCACATTTTTTTTCGTGGTCTGTGTCTCCATTGCGCAACCAAACATGCACTTAAATCACTTTCCCTGTGCTGCTCCAAAACATAAACATAGGGACAGGTACCCAGAGAGAAATAGAAAAACTACTATTTAGGATAATTTGATGAATGATGACATTTGACTTGTAAGACCTGTGATGTTCTATTTAAACTGGAAATGTGATGGGCCGAAAGCCACATTCTACCGTTTACCTAATCAAAACAAACTTAACCATTGTTAAAAGGAAAAAAATCACAACAATCCTCTGAGGCTATTTGATTTTGATGTTGCATTGCAGGTTGCCAATGGGATTCTCAGTAATCCATAGTGTATATTTTAATGAAGACTCAAACCCTTTTAATGTGAAGAGAGGATTAACAAAGAACAAACAATCTTGATCTAGCTGACAAGTCGCTGGTGAATGCAAAATCTCACTCCCTTGCAGTGGCTTCTCCCACAAAATGTGTTGTCATGTTGTGTAGTCAGCCAAACAAGGGAAACAACAATGAGTAACTATATCCAAAAATGGCCATGACAACCAATTGATGCTACAAGGTTCTACATGCTGCATGCAACAGCTTCTTTATCCAGATTATTGTAAAATGAAGTCAGTTTAGTTATAGCAAGTGCTTCACCAAAGAGTGATGCCCTCGTAGATCTTGTTATGCAGACTTCAACATAATCACCAACCACAGGATTTCGCTTTGTATTAATGTCTTCCCTGTCTGGGATTGCCATATTGACAAACAACACTCGATGGCCCTTATCGCTCTTGCCCATAAGCTCAGTATCTGGAGCTCTTTTATTTGGTCCTTCAACTAATACAAGCTGTGTAGTTCCAATCTGAGAGTCAAAACACTGTCCTGTGCTCTCACGGAAAGTCTCAATAAGCTCAGCTAGCCTCCTCTGCTTTATTTCCTCAGGAACATCATCAACATAATTTCTGTGGGCATGAGTTTTCTCCCTCATGCTATAAGCAAACATGAATGCCATATCATAACCAACAGCTTTTACAAGAGTTAACGTCTCAGAATGCTCCTCCTCTGTTTCTCCACAAAAGCCTGTTAGAATTGCAAACATTAAAGATTGCAAGCAGAGGTGAGTTGTTTATACAGTAAAATACTAGTGTGGCAAAGAAAAATTACAGGGTAGTAACTAGGATTTGGGAACTATAACTACATAGATAAATAATCAATGAGTTCATATACCATCAATACAATGACAGCAACAACTACAATGGTCTTATCCTACTAGGTGAGATCAACTATGTGGATCATGACACCATTAGACTCGGTTAAAAACCAAATCTCAAGGACATTATGCACCATGAGTTCCTTTTTAACAATTTCCTCCAATATCCTTTTTAGTCTCCCTCAGCCCCTTTTACCGGGCTATAAACCATGCAATTCACCATCAATACTTCCAATAAAATAAACATATTGCGATACTGGTGGTATGCTATTCCTCAATAATACAAAAAAAAACCTTGACAATGAGGTTTGCAAATAAAGATTTTATTTTGTTGTGAAAAATTATTGAATAGTGTTCAGTAATTTCAGAAATGCAAAATCTAAGAGATGTATACCAGATGAGTTTATTTAAAAAACGAGTAAATTGTGTATTCTAAAACAAACAAAAAAAAAATGATACACAATGTTACTCCCCAATTTGACAATAAGTTAGCAAATAACGCTACTTCTCAATAACACAAACAAACAAAATTAAAAATCAGGAAATTTAACAAAACAAATTGCAAAAAATGCTACTCTTCCAAAACACAAACAAAAAATTTGACAATGACCTTTGCAAATAAAGATTTCATTCATCCATTTAATTTTGTTGTAAAAATTATTGAATAAGTGTTAATTTCAGAAATGCAAAATTTACACCTCTTGAAAATGTACACTAGATGGGTTATAAAAAACTGAGTAAATTGTGTATTCAGAAGTTGAATAGCATGAGAAAATAAACTAGATTCCATAAGAATACAAGACTATCAGATTAATGAGAAACTCCCGCACTCATTAGTTGAAATGAAGGAGCACCAATAGTAGAAGGTCAAATGAATGAAAAACAATGGAAAGGAAAAAGGACAGGAAGAATGAAATTTAAAAAACACATTACCACAAATGAAATCACTGCTCAAAGCCACGTCTGGAATAATACTCCGTATTTTTTGGACAAGATCCAAATAAGCCTCTCGAGTATATCCTCTTCTCATTCTCTCAAGTACTGGGCTACTTCCAGTTTGTGCAGGTAAATGTATCAGTTTGCATATATTATGTCTTTCTCGCATTAGATAAAGCAATTCATCTGGAAAATCTTTAGGGTGTGGAGACGTGAATCTGAATCGCATCTCAGGAAATTCTAAGGACAATCGATCCAGTAGATCAGAGAACCTTAAGCCCATATTCTTGACCTTAGCCATGCTGGAAAATCCTTCACTAAGTTTCCAATTGGACCCTGATTCAACCTCTCTCTCAATTTCAGATGCATCGTTGTAGCTGTTCACATTCTGGCCAAGAAGTGTTACTTCCTTAACACCCTCTTTCCAAAGCTCTTCCACCTCTCTCACAATTGACTCCACAGGACGTGATCGCTCTCTGCCTCTAGTAAAAGGTACAATACAAAACGAGCACATATTGTTGCAACCCCTCATCACTGAGACAAATGCAGTAACTGAATTCTTGGAGATTCGAACTGGATTAATATCAGCGTAAGCCTCCTCGAGCGAAAGGAGAGTATTGATCCCTTTCTGACCATAGTCAACCTCCTCCAGTAATCGCGGCAAATCCCTGTAAGCATCAGGCCCACAAACAACATCAACCATTTTGTCTGAATCAAGTATCTTCTCCTTTAACCTCTCAGCCATACATCCCAAAACCACTACTTTCGGAGGGCGCAGGGATTGCGACCTTCCAGTAGCAATGTTGTTCTTCCAATGCCTCTTAAGAAACCAAAAGTAGTTAAGCCTCTGCCATACTTTCTGTTCTGCATTATCTCTAATGGCACAGGTATTGATGAATATTATTTCTGCACTTTCGGGAACACTCACAATTTCACCATAACCAGCTTTTTTCATTATAGACAGAACAATCTCCATATCATTAACATTCATTTGACATCCATAAGTCTCATGATATATTCGACCAGTGGGAGGAACTTCAGTATCTGGCACAAGGCTACCCGAACAAATAAAAATAAATAAATAAATAAACAAATAACGAGTAAATAGATTTCATTCCTAATTAAACCCCACTCTATCCTATCTAAAACTTGCAATTCTGCAATGATGATATGGGAAAAAAAAATGAATTTTGCGTCTTTTCCATTAACATTCTGATATTCAGTCTCCCAAAAGTGACGATAAGTAATATTGAAAAATGCAAAAGTAAAAAAGAAAAGAAAAAAAAAAAGTGGTATTTTATTAAATTCATTGAAACTGAAGTGAATCGCAAATGCCCACCAAGCAAAAACAAATTTTTGTAGCAGATATCATGTAATAATTAAAGCCCGTGAAAATAGAGAGCTGTAGGGTGTTTGCAATTGCAACGAAAACTCACCGGGGTTGAGCTTCGGAAGCAGTGAGTGTAGCTTGAGGAATGAAGTGAAGGCGGAGACTGTAGGACGGAGAGAAGGTTCTGGAGGCGATGATGAGATTGAGAGGGCGTGAGCGAGGCAATGAGGTATATGGGTGTGGAAACGAAGCATTGTTTCGGTGGTGGTGTTTGTGTTTGTGGTGGAAGATTGTGAAAGTGGTAAGAGAAGATGGACGGTGAAGCTTGAGGCATTGAGCTAAGTGAGGTTGGTTGATAACGGAAGACAGTGAAGAAGCCATGTCTGTCTCTAAGTTATGAAATGAATTGCCGCTGTTCTGGGGAGGATAGGGTCCGTGCGGTCACCATGGAAAAGTTTTGCATTTGCGTTTCTCGCCCTATCACCTCACATTCTCGACTTTTTTTTTCTCACAACAGGTATAATTATTCGATCCTTATAGTAAGGAATATTTTATTTTATTTATTCTTATATTTAAAAACATTTCATTTTAATCACTACATACTACACATATATTTTTAATTTTTTAGTTCTTTATTATTAATTTTTATATTTCTCTAAAAAATATTATTTTTATATAGTTTTAGTTCTTTATTATAATTTATAAAGACTAAAAAACCAAAATGACATATAAAAACTAAAAGAGATCATTAGAAATTAAGTATAAGAAGAGATACTTTTAAATTTAAGAATTAAAAGTTTAGAAAACTAACTAATGCTACCGTCCCTGATACATTTTCAAAGCTAAAATCATACTAAATATTTATCAGTTCTTGTTCTTTTTTTCACATATTTATATGTTTGGCATGTGTGTTCACATGAGTTCATATTGTTGGTAGTGAATAATCATATAATAATCGAGAGAAAATAGAAAGAGAAGAAGGGAAGAAAGATGAGACACTCTTTATTCTCATTCATTCAAAGTGTGTTATTTCAGCTTTTTTCTATATTTTTTTTTGTATTTTTTATAATATATTTAGATTATATAAAATATGTAAATTTAAAATTCTAAACATTGTAATTATATATGGATCTCCAAATCCATACTAGAAAGGTTGTCAATAATACCATGCCTCGAAAAGCTCCACGGACAGTACCCCTCATCCCTGCCAAGGCAACTCCTTCCGCCCGTTCATCAGGGAGCAGGACCCTCTGCAAACGACTTATCTTCTGAAAAGGAAATATAAACGAGTAGTACCCAACACATCTGTGTCAGAACTCAGAACAACTGAACCTCCTAGTTTAACACCATGCTATAAAAAATACACACAACGTCCTCCACTTTCCAATTTCCATCATCTTCAATCCAATTCCAAAGTACCGTAACGTAACCAACTTGACTTTGTTGCCTCAACTGTTATTGTTCATCGCAAGCTACATAACGAGTCCGAAGCTAAATCTGAAACAATGGCCAATCAAAATAGCAGATTCCTCTTGCGCTCCTTAAACCCCTTCTTCCATCGCCGAAGGAATCCACCTCTTCTCCCTTCAGCAACGTCGTGTTCTCGGTTTACTTCGGGGACAGCTTTTGATGAAAAATTCACGCAGTTACCGAGCAATATTGTTCGCAGGGATCATCAAGTTTTGTCCTTTTTCAACCCTTCAAGAAATTTCGCGGAAACCAAACAATGGGGTGTTGGAATTCAGCACAAATACTTTGGTTCTATGGCTGGGTCGGTTCAAAGGAACCCCAGATTCTCAAAGTTGAATGATGATGATGTTCGATACTTTGAGGGTATATTGGGTACCAAAAATGTTGTTCAAGATGAGGACAAGCTTGTCACTTCCAACACTGATTGGATGCATAAGTACAAAGGCTCCAGTAAGCTATTGTTACAACCTAGGACCTCTGACCAGGTTCTTTTATTGTTATTATTATTATTTATTTTGCCTCTGTTAAATAGAATGAACAATTACCCTTTAGGACCTTGGTTCAGTGTAGCATTTGGAAATTGGCTTTATTCTGTGTTTCCATTTTGCAGGTTTCTCAGATTCTTAAATATTGTAACTCCAGAAACTTGGCTGTTGTTCCCCAAGGTGGAAATACTGGTCTTGTAGGAGGAAGTGTGCCCGTCTTTGATGAAGTGTACCCTTTAATTCATTTTCTTGGGTGACAAGAGTTCAACCTTCAATATATTAGAAAACAAATTCATGATTATTAATAGTTTTCTTATAATCTGATGTTGCAGGTGATTGTTAGTCTTAGTTCTATGAATAAGATCATATATTTTGACAAGGTAGACCATTTACTGCATTTGTTATGAATTACGAGCTACTGCCTTCCCTGTGTGTTTATCTTGGTCTCTAGTTTTGTTTGGAATTTCTGTTAATTGTTTTGTGAACTTAGTATAATTTTTGTTGAGCACTGTACTGCATTTGCACTATAAAAAATAGAATCATTATATATATTTCTAATATCGATTTATCAACAGATTAATGCTTTCCTATCTTTTAGCCTTTTGTTCTGTAAAAAAAAATGTGTTTGGATATTGGATTAGCTTGTTGTGCATTCAGAAATATTTATAATCAATATGCTGCAGATAGAGCTTGTAGCTGAAAAGTAGTTTCTGCATAAAATTAAGCAAAAACTATGTGAATCATCATTCACAAACACCTATATGCATAAATTTTCGTTAATTATCTCAATGGAATAAAAGTCAATTCAAACGTTAAAATGGCAGGTTTGTATACTTATCTCTGAAGTTTCTACCAATGTCTCTTTTAGGTTAGTGGAATATTGGTATGTGAAGCTGGGTGCATATTGGAAAATATAATGTCATTCCTGGACAATGAAGGGTAATCCTTTTCACTTTATAAAGTTTTTGTAATTTAGATCAATTTCATAGAACTGTAATTATTATTGTTTTTTTAATTTGGGTAATTTTATGCTGGCTACTTTTGGAAGAGAATTAACAATAATACCGAAATCGTTACTTTTCTTCCATATTTTGAATTAATAATTCTGAAGCAGAACTGTTTCGGTTTCGGTTCTTTGCTTAACAGACTTATATTAATATTAGAAAAAAGTTTTCCCTTTGGTTTGTTCTCTTCTTGAAGTTGTAAGTAGTGCTGGTGCAAGCGCAGTGACATGAATTATGTCTTGAAAATTTTAGATGATCAGTTACCCTTTCTTTGTCAATTTAAGTTATAAAACTCATAACTTTGACTAGCTTTCTGTATTTAAATTGTGTACACTTTTCGTTCAGATTTATTATGCCACTAGACTTAGGTGCAAAAGGGAGTTGCCAGATTGGTGGAAATGTTTCAACTAATGCGGGTGGTTTGCGTCTTGTTCGCTATGGATCGCTTCATGGAAGTGTACTTGGTAAGAAAATAATTTTGACCCATTAAACTTGACGATTCAAACAGGTTGACTTTTACTTGTTTTTCGATGTCATCTGAATTTGATACTTCTATAATCAGTGCATCAGGGCAAGATGATTGTATGCATTTAGTTCTTTGTAATCTAGAATGGAGTCCAGTTGAAAGGTGGAACCATTTTCAGGTTGGGGTATCAAAGCACCAGATTTACTCGAAATATTGCATACTTGGTGGCATCTTCAATCTATTTTTCTTTCAATTCTATAAATTTATTCTGAAACAAACTTTTCATTGACTGACAGGTGTTGAAGCTGTTCTAGCAAATGGTACTGTACTTGACATGCTTAAGACATTGCGCAAAGATAATACTGGCTATGATTTGAAACATCTATTTATAGGTATGTTGTGAACAACAATTCAAGCCTGGAAACAAGTAAATAATCTGATTGTAAATTAACTTACCAATGATGTAGGAAGTGAAGGTTCCTTGGGAATTGTTACTAAGGTTTCAATACTTACCCCACCAAAGTTATCTTCAGTAAATGTGGCTTTTCTTGCTTGTAAAGACTATAGCAGCTGCCAGGTATGATCAATGTTCCTCTTTTCAAATATATTTTGCTTAATGAATTTCTTAAACTAATTGTTGTTTTACTCTGGTGCTGTATTGATTTATTTAGTCACTTCTGAGTTACCTAAATTGGTTTCCCTTTTTATGATTTTGATAATATTATACAGAGTGATTGGGAAGCATTATATGTTTTTTTTTTCTTTTCCTTTTTCATTAATGAGGATCCTAGTGCCTATTTGGTTAGATAAAATGTTTTCGTTTTTCATTTCATTTTTTTTTTTGCAAATAATTACAAAAATGTCTTTTTGTTTTACTATTTTTTTCCATAGATTGTCCAGGAAATAGTGAAATTAACTTTTTGTTGTTTTTGCCATTTCCTATTCATTTGAAAAATGAAATGAAAACAGAAAACCTTTTCTTAGACTAAACATGCCCTTGTCTTTCAAATTCATTTTAATTTTCTTATCATCATCTTACCACCAGTAGCTCTGAATAAGCAAGGTGAAACTAGGTCTCTAATGATAAGATATTAAACTATATGGGAACTTTCTGTTATGAATTAGGTGAAATTCATATATAAACTTACGTGTTGTACTCTTTTTGTGTTGGTTTATGAATTTTTCACAATTTATACTGCTAAAAAAGTAAAAATTATCTGAAATTTACAGAGTCATGTTCTCTTGTGCAGTGTAATCACTTACACTAGATAGTCAATTTTACTAGAAAAATTTGTGCCAATATGCTTGCCCCTTTAGATTTCACAATGAAACAGGCATTCATCTTATCAGATTACTTTTGTTTCTGTATCTCTTATCAGAAATTGCTACAGGAGGCAAAAAGGAAACTTGGGGAGATTTTATCTGCATTTGAATTTCTGGATGTCCAGTCTATGAATTTGGTAACCTCAACTGATACTTTGTGATGAAATTAATGTGTGTGATGATTGCTACTTATAAGTTCATCTACCCCTGTGCATGAGTTCAAATAATAGTTTAGCAATCCTGCATCTTAGAGATTGATGAGGCTACAGCTGACGGACTGTCCATGTGCATGTATTTATGTCTTGTAGTCTGAATTAATGTACTACACGGAAAAAAGAGTAGCATTGATGGTGAGGTGAGAGTGAGCTGTTAGTGCTGATTCCTTGGCAAGCATACCAAAGTATCGTGCAATTAGTATAAAACAGAAAGTTCGAATATCGTATCCCCAGAGACTTCTTTGTACTCGGCTATTCATGCAAATTCCACAACTAGGCAAAGGATAATTTGGTTTTTAAGATAAGATGATTAAAAACAATAAAAACAGAACAAATAAAAGGTGAGCAAAAACACAAACCGTTGGTGGGCAAAAGGAGCCAAATGCAAATTAAATGAAGTGTTGGGGATTTGACTACACTAAGCTAACAATTTCAGTAGTTATAAAATTTTTCTTTATCCAATGTTCACGTTAATGCTACCTTAACCTACTATAGTGCTCTAATCATGAACCCTTATGTGAGAGAGCCTAAGTTGTTTAACTCAACTCCTAATCCCGTAGCAAGTCAAGCTAAACCACTTGGACTCAAGAACAAAGGTTTATCAAGGCTAACAAATGTTATTTCATCCCTAGACATAACACCCATTAGATACCACTTTCAAATCTTAGTCAAGAAAGCATTTTTCAATGACAATTTAACTATGAAACTTGTTCATATGGTTGATCACTAATGATAATAACAAACATCCCTCCATCCCTAGATGAGACATTCATTAGATGCTCTATTCAAATCTTAGTTTTCAAGCATTTCCCAATGACAATAAAAACAAAGAATTGAAGTTAAAGTAATCAAACCATAAAACAAAGGATAAACTAGCCTCTCATTGTCATGAGAGGCCTCAAAATTACAAAATGGAAGGGAGAAAATGAAGGGAAATGGAGGAAAATGGAAGACGGAGTTAGATGGGAGCTCTAGTTGCCACGCACAACCCTAGGTTTATGCCCTCCTTTGATCCCCAAAAGAATGTTCCTTTTTATACTGGGCCCAAGGCCTTTGTCTTGTCACTTTAGAGTGCAGTCTACTTGTTGGGTGAGTTCATTACGAATTCCAAAAGACACTTTAGATGTGATTTCACTCGCTTGGCGAGCTTCAACTCGCTGGACAAATTCTTCAACAATTGAAATTCTGAATTTCTCTTTTTCACTTTGCGACCTTTACTCGTTGGGCACGTTCTTCTGATGACTTGACACTTCTTCTCCATTCTTGAACTGCCACGTGGCCTTGTCCGCACAATTACTTTCACCGGACGAGCATTGCTCGCTGGGTGAAACATCGTGAATGACATCTTTAATTGGTGATCCAAAACCTTAAAAAAATAGTAAAAACTGGGAGAAAAGGATTAAAATTTTATTTACAGTCTAAGACTCTACAAAACTCTATTTCCTAACTAAATTGAGACTAAACTAAAGCAAAAATTTAGGAAAAATAGATATGTTGTGTTATTTGTAATTCAAATGAACATATGCACAACAATTAGCAGTTAGGTACAGGGGTAACAATCAGAATAATAATTATCACATGATAATGTAGACAGTTTACTAAATTTAAAACTGCATCTCTTGTAGTGATTTTATACTAACAAGATAGAGATGTGGAAACATAGAGACCATAGATAAAACTGATAGTGGGTCTTATTGATGAAATTTCATTTTGATTAAAGTTTAGTTTTTGCTGCTATTTTGTTTGGATTTAATATCTAAAACACTTAAACACTTAAAGATCACATATTCATTATGTAGGAATTCATGCATGCTTTTCTTTTTCCACTTGCATTTTATTCCATTGATAAATCTCCTGTATATCCCAAATATTTGAAATAAACAAAAAGGTAAAGTACACTCAGTAAAACACTAAAGAAAAAACATATTAAGAATTTCTGTCCGATATTATGATATGGGTAATTAGGCATAATAATATGCATTGGGAGCTCAAGTCTTGACTTTGATCTATGGTTTCCAAAAAGGACCTACAAACTGTTCTCTTTGTTGTCATGTAATTCATTATGAACTTTAAATGAATTACTAAGTAACATCTGATCATTGCAATATTAAAATTTTCATCAATCATAACAGCTCTCTTAGTTGAGATTTATTTGTTTGTTTTGGATTAAGACAAGTTACTCCTATTAAAAACTAGACCTACTATTTAGAAAATTATTAGAACTTTGTGACTTTATTTTCTTTTCCCCTTGGTTGGGCCATAGTCATCCTGTTTTGATTGGATTTCTGACAGGTTTTAAATCACCTGGAAGGTGCACGAAATCCATTACCGTCACTGCATAACTTTTATGTTTTGATCGAGACAACAGGCAGTGATGAATCTTCTGACAAGTAATAACTCCTTGCAATTTTTTTGTGTGAATAAAGTTCTTGCATTTTAACTAGATGGAGTTTGTCATTTTAGCAGAGAGTAAATTGCATTGACTTTTGCTGTTCTGACTTTTGATCAATCATATACATCCATTTAAATTGTAATTTAGCATCCTCAGCAGAGATTAGTGAAATTTGGTACATTAATGGATTTGTTTAAAGCTGAATATTTTCCTTCTCATCTCAGGCTTCTGCTAGCATTAAAAATTTGCACTGGCTACTTCAAATTTTTGAGGGGTTGGGTGGACGAATGAATTGCAGGGTCTAATAAATAACTGATAAGGGGACTGTTATTATAAATATCTTATCCTCCATTATTTCACATACAGCATCCCTAGTTTGATCCAAATGAAATATTCTATGCTATGAAGTATGAGCCTTAAAATTTGCCTGAGCATGGTCCTTAACTTATTTTCCTTTTTTTTAGTTATCAATTCTGAGCATGTAATTAAGTCCCTTCACATATGATGTCACATTTTATTTTGATACCTCCAGGCAAAAGCTTGAAGCATTTCTACTTGGCTCTATGGAGAATGAATTGATATCTGATGGTGTTCTTGCACAAGACATAAACCAAGCATCATCTTTTTGGCTACTACGTGAGGTTGACATTTTTCACTCCATGATTATCTTTTTTAGAAAAAAGTACTTTATCTCTTTCCAAAAATTAAGCAAATATCCGTGCCATGCTTTGCTGTTCAGTTTTCATATTAGTGGTCTCATTACTCTTAGCTTTTTTCTAATTTTTGTAGTCAGTATTTTTACCTCTTCTGAATTCATACTTCAGTTTTTTAAAAATCAACAAGCTTGACCAAGTTAGGTCGGCTATACACCTTGCATTTTGAATTTTTATAACAATGTCACATCGAAGTTATTGTTATCTACTTGCCCTTATCATCCACTTGCTTGACTACTAAGGCTTTGCTGGCTGTTTCATCCCTAGAGAAGATTTCAATTCAAACTTTGTATATTGTTTCGTACTTTTACTCTTTACTTGGTATGAAATTCCTGCTAAATTGCTCATATTCTTATTTTTCATATTATTTATGAGCCAAGTTGATCATATTTACTCTGATTTCAGCTGTTGTCATTGACTCTTGTGGATGCTTTTTTAGTGTAGACCCTCATTGACATGGACAAAATTAACTAAATGTTTGATCATTGAACACATTGAGTGGCAAAATCACAGTTATTGAGCTGTAGAATCTAGATTCATTTTCTTATTTTCATAGGAGTTATTCTTATGTTTATTGTTCAGCAATGGTTTGTCATCAGTAATTAAAATTTCAGTTTAATATGAAAATTTTTAATTGTTTTTCTATGAGAATGATATTGAAGAATTTGGTTGAATTAGATGTTATCTAATGACTTCAGGGTATACCAGAGGCATTGATGAGAGCAGGAGCTGTTTACAAGTATGATTTATCGATACCTCTTGAACACATGTACAATCTAGTTGAAGAAATGCGCTCTAGACTAGGTAAGGAACTGGCTAACATTGTCATTTATTTGTTATATTTTTGTTTTCCTAAGTTGGTGTTATAAGTTTGGATAGGAAATTAGCAGACGTAATGGATGTAGTAAGTATCTGCTCATTGCTCAACTCCTTTAGTTGTGTCCTAGAAAGCCTATGCATAATAGAGGCTTTTATGGAAGATATGTGTTATCTGTTGTATCACAATCGAGCATACATGATTTTGTATTTATTTGTTTATTCATTTTTGAAATGTAGGTAATACTGCTAATGTAGTTGGCTATGGTCACCTTGGAGATGGTAATTTGCATTTAAATGTTTCTGCTCCTCATTATGATGACAAGGTAGCTCAAGCAAACTCAAAAAAAAAAAAAAAAAAACTGATTGGTTATGAAATTATGCTTTTTCTAACATTATCAGCATTAAAATTTTCAGATTTTGTCACAAATTGAACCTTATGTATATGAATGGACATCTACGCGCCGAGGTAGTATTAGCGCGGAGCATGGTCTGGGACTAATGAAAGCCAACGAAATTTTCTACAGCAAATCACGTGAAACTGTATGTATATTATTTGACTCAAGTTGTAGTTCTCCATTTCAGAATGTAAACTTGTGAATTGAATGTCTAAACTAGTATATGAAATTGGACAGGTGCAAGTGATGGCTTCAATCAAGAATATGCTGGACCCTAATCACATACTCAACCCATATAAAGTTCTTCCTCACTCTCTCATTTCATAATCTGATGTGGAAAACTTGATGTTGTATTCATATCTTTGTTCACTTCCTTAAAAAAAGTGAGAATGTTACTTCTTTACTTGCCAGTGACCTCACTCTTCTAAAAGTGTATTGCGACATTGTGAATAATAAATATAAATATTAGTGAAATAAGTTGGTGACAATTTTTATAATCTCTCGCCTCCTCCAACTATTTGATTGATGATATTTGGCAATGCCTTTTACTTGATATTCCCAAATATCAAGTAAATATCTTGTACGTAAGTTGAGATATAAGTGGTCCTAGTTTTTGTAGATATCTTTTACGCATTTACATTCACATACTTCATTGTGTTCGACTAGAAAAATGGAAGCCTCAAACATAAAATAAAAAAATAAAATAAAAAACACTGATACAATACCTTAGTCCTTTTAGTTATTAGTATGGTATGTTTTTGGTGTACTATTATTATTCTATCTTTATTGTCTCTTTCATCTTATTTTCACTTCATTTTTTTATCGTATTATTTATTATAGTTACAGTTTTTTTCTCTGAATTTTTCTTTATTTTATTTACCACACACTCCAAATATGAAAATTACGTTCACCATTCTCTTGGTCCTTTTCAAGAGTATGCGGAAGCGGAAGTGACCTGTAAATAGAGCAATGATTCTTCTGGTAGAATTTGTGTGGATTGGGTTAATAATCTAGTATCGTTTCATGTGGCTAGCTTTTAATCGAACCAAAAATTCTATTTATAAATTTTCGTATGAATAATTTTAATTATATTTCAGTATAAATAAAAGCCTATACTTATAGGTAGTTTGATGACAAAATACGGGGCAGGGAGGCCAAGCAATATAATATTTTTTTATAGGATTTTTCATTATTTCTCAACGTGTTCCCCTCCAAAGCATGTTCTAAAAATCAAGAATAGGCAATTCATTCCTGTTTGTCAATAGTACACCCATGACGCATCTTTCAAGTTTCAACGACTAGCCATGTTTTGCCCCAAGGTTTTCTAAAGGACTAACCGTGATGTAAGTTTTCCACTAATCCCGCGTGGAATATGCTTATCTTCAATGTTCGAGGTATAAATTGCTAGTGCTCAAGTTAGGGAAGTCAATGCAACACGTCCACTTGGGAAAAAAGAATGAAAGATAGGAATAAAAACTAATGTTAATTAGCATAAGTAATAAAGAATTTGGCTCTTAAACAATACTTAAAGTTCAAGTCTTGGGAAAAAGGCAGTATAACCGCTCAATTTAACTCAGATTAATTAGGCTCAAGAATAACTTTATATATCTAGAATAACTTAAAAACCTTTTTTTTTTCGGCAAGAATATCTAACAAATGAACAGAATACAAGAGAAAATATATTCACATAGGAGTGCATCAAAGTTGTTGATTCTAACAAAATGCGATAATTTCTCACATAACTAATGGCGTCATATGTGGCACGTTAAGTGTCTTGTTGGTTCCCATGTTGGCCTATATATGTGGCAAACCAATCATAGGTGCCACTTTGATTTTATTTTTTTTTGCAACGTTTACCTTCTTCCATCTTTTTCCTCCTTTTGTTCAAAAAGTCCCTGAAACTTCATAGTACACAAAACCAAAGTTTCAAGAAAGACAACATTGAGGTAATGAGATTGGGCAATGTAGGATTGTTTGTGCAATTAAGACAACAGAAAAGACACAAGTTGGAATCGCAATGCATCTGTAGGCCAGAGGATCATTGATTAAAAAGAAAAAAAAAATGTAATTTGTGATTTTGCTTTTTTGCTATGTCGTTTAAGAGCATATATTTAAACCTCTAAAACTCAAATTAATCCCAGGAAGAATTTGCATAACTACTATCAAACCATACTTGGAAAAAGACAATTCCGAGCCTTATTTTTCTAGTCAATGGCTCTCGAGCTTGCATATGCGCTCCAATTCCTAATTATGCCTTCTATTTTGTTCTAACAATGTGCAAATGGTCCTGCAACACTAGTTATAATTACCTCTTTAGCATTCCACGAATGTTTTTAACAAGAGGAAAATTAGAGGTGAACATTGCATGAAAAAATTGCCAAAATGGTTTATGTGTCTAGTTTGCCATGTATGGGCCAGCATGAGATGGCCAAAAGGCACTTAAGGTGCTGCATCAACACTCTTACATCAATAGTTGATTAAAAGTCATGATTAAACTAACTTGATTGGCAATCTTCAATTTTAATGATTTTAGAAATTAAGTTGATGATACTTTATAATTTTATGGACTAAAATGATAAATCCCTATGTCTAGGCTGCCATGATGTGGACAATAATACAGCAATTAGAATGTTACATTATTTGAGGAGAACATTTGTTCAGCTTCTGCAATTTTTTTCGTTGAACTCCCTATTCCCCATTGTGAGTGGAGGGACCATAAGATTCATGTCAAGGCAAATAATAGTGCATAAGTGTATGGATTTTCACTTGACAGCCTGGCTGAATTATTATATTCCATTATCCATAGCCAAAGCAATTTGGTATTCAATGGTCAGAAGCAGCGCTCATGCATGAAATTTTACTCAAGGTTCTTTCTCTGGAGTTTAATAAAATAATTTTTAAATTGTTAAATGTAATAGAAATTTGAATTTTAATTAATCTAAGTTGTATATTTATATGGAAATGTTTATTTTTAATTAAAAAGCATTACAAAGTATTTTTTTTTTTACTTTAAAATAAAACAAACAAGAATTCTATATGGACTACATTTCTTCCTTTTCTATCTTTAGTTTATTCTATGAACATCAGTGCATCACTATTGCTAAGGATCCTTGTGAGGGGTTCATGGAATACCTTTCTTTAATTTTCGCAGTTCGACCAATGGTTTGTAAGAAAATAGTGAATATGAAATTATGCACAATATCTTGAATTTTCAACTACTATTAGGGATTAGGTCTAGTCGAATAGATTAGTCCCTTATAATTCGATAAATTAATATTTAAATTTGTGTTGGGAAGGATGTTAACGTTCAATACTCGATCGTACCTTGAATAGCATTGTTTTAAAGAAATATATTTGCGGAATTTAAGAAGAAAAAAAAACTTTTAGCTTTTCAATGGTTTCAAGTTTTATGCAACCCCTTTGTATATCTTGGATTTTGTTTAAATTATGAACATTTCTCTTCCAGTGTTATATAATAACGACAATGAATCCCGGTCGCTGTATGGCGTATATTGTATGGTATATAAAAAGAAAGAGAAAAACTTGTTCATAGCAAGAATTATGATATGCAGATATATTTGTTTGGTTTTGCTTGTTGGATATCAAAATAATAAAAAATAGTTAAGAAAAATAGAAATTGACACTTAATGTTTTAATATAGGAAAATTCTCAACTCGTAAGAAAAAAAAACAGGAAAGACTAAGGAAATGATTTTACTAAGTGAAAGAAAAATCATAATCTCTCTAAATACAAGGAGAAAATAATTACACTATTCTTCTTGTAGGGGAATACACATTTTTTTTGTGAAATAAGGAAATCACGTAAAAGAACTCTCATAATTGTCTCTCTTGGATGGGATGATAAAGTCATAAAACTCATCAAATGGCTTGCTAGTTATAGCCAAAGACTTGATTTTAAGTATTGAATGTTGATTGCAAATTTTCCATCCTGCAATCAATTTACAAGCCTAACATATGTACTTCTTTAGAAATAAAATTTAAGATGTATTTTTTTTTTTTTTTACTTTTGTGCCACAAAAGTAACTTTATTATTTTACGGGTTCATACTACTAATCCTTCAAATCATAAAAAAAACGTAAAAATATTTACGATACCTTGTAACTTTATATTTAATATAAAAATTGGATACGATTTTCTTTCACCGCATCGCTATAGTAAATGCTCTGGTATCATATATATAATATGCTTTATTAATATTTATAATTACTTTTTATATTTCTCTTTCTATTACATCATTCTTCTATCACATTTGTACTTCTTTTTCTAAGTATTAAATAAGGTTGGTCAAGGTATCTACTTATAATTTATCAACAATGATTGTTATTACTATTGACCTTGGATCGAATAGATTTACTTTACAAATTAGATTGATTTATATAATTAGTTTTTTTTACTATAATTTTAGGTGAACCCACATATTTTTAGTTAAAAATTAAGGACTAATTCATCACGATTAAGAGACTTTTTTTTCCAGCGGATCTTCTTTCATACAAATACATGAGAAACACATTTTCTTTTAACAATGGAATGTTTTCACTTTAAAAATTAAAATCTCAGTTAATAAATAATTTGTAAAATAAAACTATTTATTTGTTTTTATTACGGAATTACTTAAAAATAATTTATCTTATCACAAATCTTATTTAACCAAAAAAATAGAAAATCTACTTGTGCCGTGAGAAATAATTTATCCTTATTACCATTAAACCACGTGTGAATCAACTAAGAATCATTTAGAGTTAATTATTATTTTCGAGTTTAATCACTGAATGTTGATTGCAAAGTTTTCACCCTCTAGCCGGTCTACAAGCCTAGCATATGTCCTCATGTAGAGATAAAATTTAAGATTTTTTTTTTAACTTTTGTGCCACAAAAGTGGTTTCACTATTTTACATGTTCACATTACTAACCCTCCAAAATTATAAAAAAAAAAAACATAAAAATATTTTCGATACCAAATAACTTGACATTTAATAAGAAATTTGGATACGATTTTCTTTCACCGCACCGCTGCACCAAATGTTTGCATCATTTATATAATAAGCTTTCTTAATATTTATTATTATTATTATTTATGCTTCTCTTTTTATTATATCATATTTATATTTCTATTAAATAAGGTTGATCAGGATATCTACGTATAATTTATCAACAATGATTGTTATTAATGTTGACCTTAGATCAAATTGATTTACTTTGCAAATTAGACTGATTTATATAATTATTTTTTTACTATATTTTCTGGGTGAATCCACGTATCTTTAGTTAAGAATTAAAGACTAATTCATCACGATTAAGAGAATTTTTTATTTCAACGGATGTTCTTTCATACAACAACAATTAGGCTGATTTATTTAATTTAACGCTCTAATTAAAAATTAGAATGTGCCCAAATACATAAGAATCGTGTTTTCTTTTGTCCATGACATGTTTTCACTTTAAAAATTAAAATCTCAATTAATAAATAATTTGTAAAATAAACTATTTATTTGTTTTGATTACTGAATTATTTTAATCTTTACCTAGAAATAATTTCTCTTATCACAAATCTTATTTTAACAAAAAAAACTGAAAATTCTACCTCTGTTGTGACAAATAACTTATCCTTGTTACCAATTAAACGTGTGAATCAACTAAGAACTATTTTGATGTAATCATTAATTTCGAGTTTAATCATTGATTGTTGATTTCAAAGTTTTCACCCTCCGGCTAATTTACAGGCCTAGCCTGTTACTTCTGTAGAGATAAATTTTAAGATGTCTCTTTTGACTTTTGTGTCCCAAAAGTGATTTCACTATTTTATGGGTTCACACTGTCAATCTTATAAAATCGTGAAAAAATGTAAAAATATTTACGATACCAGGTAGCTTTATATTTAATATGAAAATTGGATACAATTTTTTTTTGCTGTACCGTTATACTAAATGTTTGCATCATATATATCATACACTTTATTAATTTTTTTTTTTATTCTGTTTTGCAAGTGACGATTGCTTTGATTTTTTAAAAGAAAATCAATGTTTTTTTTTTCTCTCTATCATGATTATATATGTTCTATGAAGATTTAATTCCTCTTACAACTTTATTTGATTTTATGCAATAAATCGAAACTTCAGGAATTGGTAAAATGTTTTGTATACATTTTAATTTTTTTTAGTGATTATAGCCACGAGGAAGATCTCTTGGCAAAGCATTTTGGAATATCTTATGTGGAAGGGAAAACAAAGAGAGAAAGATTTGTATAAAAAAAGAATACATGGAATGTATACGCGAGTAATCCCTACAAGATAGTAAAATAAGGAAACTTAATTTAAGTTGCACCTTTGACTTTCCATATTTCCGCATATAACAAATAAGTATTTATAAAAGAATTTAATTAAAATACACTATAGTGTAAAGATGTTTTTTCTTTTAATTGTCATTATTGACATGTATTATAAGGTGGTTGATTTTAGTTATAATAATTTTAAAAGCTATATCTACAATTATTTTTAATTAGTTTATAATAAATAAATTTTACACGAACGAAATATAAAATTTAATTAAACTCTTAACACAAAATCTGATAGCAGAAAGACTATGAATAGATTTTATTGGTCATTAATTGTATTTATCTTTTACTATTTTTTAATATCAAATAGTGATCGTGAAAATCCATTATTTTTAAAACAGTATAAGTATTTTCAGATTTGATTCATTGAACTAACAATAAAATAAGCAATTTCAACAGTTGATGAAAATCAACATTTAAAATTTTAACTCATTATAATTAGTTATGCACATATACACATAATATTAACTATTAAACAGAAAGAGTTGATGTAGGAGATGTATTGGATTGAGATTTTGAAAAATTATTTTGATATAATAAAGTATTGTAAATTTAAAAGATTATGTAGGAATGTTATGATTCATTAGATTTAAAAAAAAAATATTTGATTCATTTAGATTTTAACGAATTTATATTGTAAAGTTTAAAAATATTTTATGGATTTATAAAATTTAAAATAATTTCAAAGTTTTATTAGAAATCGTTCAAAATAACAACAATAAATAAAATTAATAATAATAAAGAGAAACAAGCATATGCCATTACCGCAAGGCACAATTTGAATATATTTTTTTCTTCCTATAACCTTCTATCATTTGAAAAAACAAGTGCAGGCTACCGCAGGACACAATCAAATACAAAAGGCTAGACAATCCATACAGGACTAATAACAAAAAGTCTCTTTCTTATGGTAATAATACTTTTTTTTCAACCAAAAGCAACATTTATAATAATCAGATATGCAAGCATCACAAAGTTCTTTCATATCCTGCACCATATTACAGAAAAACAGTAAATGCAAAAACCAATGGAAAAATAATATCCTTAACCCTGTTATGATACCAATGATAAGAACAATTCTGTGTAATTTTGTAGGGTTTAACATAGAAGAAAGAAAAAATCATGTGTGATGGGAGAAAGCATCAGGACAAATAAGGGATTGTATCGAGAGGCAGAAAGAAAAGTCTAACAACAAAAAGAAAAAGTGTAGGAAAATTTCTAAAAGTATTTGGATAAAATTATTTGATGTATGTGGTACTTATACTTTTTACTAAAAAGATACCTAAATTTATCAAAATCAATTTTTAAAAATAATTCATCAAAATATACTACTTTTAAATACAAGACTTTTTATAATTTGTAAAAAAATCTTAATTTGAAAATTAAAGAATTTTATTGTATTTTTTAAAAATTAACATAGTCATAATTGAATATTATAAGACTTATTTTTATCATTTAAAAGTCTTGATTAAATATTATAATTTTTTATTATAAAAAAGTCTTTTAAAATATTTTATAATCCTAATTTAATAAATTACTAGTAGTGTAAGATTCTCTTCAATCATGTAAGTAAAAATAACCTAGTGTGAAAATTTGTATTCAATTTTATATAAAATTTCCTTGGCATTAAGATTTGATCCAGTGATTAAAAAATATTCGTAATTTTTGACTCAAAATAAAAAAATATGAACAATTGATTTTTTATCAATTATGTTAGAAATCACATTTATAATAATATAAATATTGCTAAATCAACCATGTAAATAAATTATATGGTTATATATTTATTAATTTTTAAAATAGTTATCTTAAAAATGTTATAAAAGTGATTTGAATTTATTAAGAAAATAAAAACTTTTAAAGGGGTTATGCAAGCGCAAATAAAAACTTTTATGCAACTTTATTTATATCCCTGCAAGCGAAATAAATAAATAAATATTAACGGTAGTCGCCGGTACCAATGTTTCGTCAAACCCCCCCTCTCTTGGTTTCACATTTCACTACTCTTTTTTTCTCTCTCCCTCTTTCGCTTTCTTCTTTTACTTTCTCAATTGAGAATTGATCCTCTCTTCTCTTCCATTGTGTTCGCGCAAAAGAATCATGACGAGTTCCTCTGCTGCCGCTCGCAAGGTTAGCCCTAGCTCTCAAAAACTCTTCGATTCTCTCTTTCTGCGTGTTCATTCGTTTCTTAGGTTGAATTTTGAGATTTTATTTGATGATGACGATGATGATGGATGTTTCAGAATCTGAGTAAGATTGCCTGCAATAGGCTCCAGAAAGAGCTCGTGGAGTGGCAGGTCAATCCCCCCACTGGTTTCAAGCACAAAGTCACCGACAATCTCCAGAGGTACCAGATTCTTCTCAATCCACACCCTAAATATTCTCGATTTCGTTATCCCATTCTTCCTTTACATTCATTTGCTTTGTTTCTCTCTGGAAGGTGGGTGGTTGAAGTCACTGGAGCTCCTGGGACACTTTACGCTAATGAGACCTACCAGCTTCAGGTCGATTTTCCTGAGAATTACCCAATGGAAGCTCCTCAGGTTCCTCTTTTGTCCCTTTCATACACAAAATTAACCTTTAATTTGTGCCATGTTTTGGTTTTCACTGATGTTATTCTTCTGTTATCGACGGTTTTACAGGTCATATTCTTGCATCCAGCTCCGCTGCATCCCCATATCTACAGTAACGGCCATATTTGTTTAGGTATGTCCGTGGATTTTTCAGTTACCGTGTTTTGTGGTTTAATCTATGGGATATTCCGTTCGTTAGTGTTTTTTTCTGTTTATATTCTGGCATACCCTTTTGGTACATGGTTTTGTTATGTGTTGTTGCTTGTGTTTTTGTTTATTTGATTTTGTTTGTTTGTTTTGGCTTTTATGCTGTGGGATTGTTTCAGACCCTGACTTTTGTTGTAATCTGCTTCGGATTTTCCTCTGAAGTCCTGACATTCAAAATTATATTTGCTTGCTCTGAATTTTGGGGAAGAGTATGCGATTGCTTGTTTACTTGTTTAAGCTTCTCAAGTACCTGATAAAATCAATTTATTTTGTAATTTTAAAGGAATAATTCTATCTTTTTCCCAACAAAATTCTCCTCATTAATTAAAAGAAAATATTAACGATTGGGTGCATTTGAAGTTTCAAAGACAGTGAATGCTGTTACATTCTTGTTGAATACTTACTGCTTTGAGTAATTAGGAATATTTGTTAGCAAGATATAGCATTCTTTTATTGAAAATAGCTCATACTTGAAAAGTTAATAAACTTTAGAAAATGGAAGAAACAAGAGAATCTTGTAGTAAATGACCTTGACTTTTTGCAGATGTGTATCTCCCTGGTTTTGCATGTCCAAGAATCTAATTGGACCATAATACAAGTTTAAATATGTTAGGAATGCTACTTTATGGTTGTGATGGTAACCTAGCAAAACGATAGAAAAAGTATGGTATACCATATATGTGAGTAATAGAGAGAAATATGGGTCCTTTGTATCTTACAAAGTGATTTTCTTTTTGGTGTTTCCATGCCCTCATATCTTGTTTTGTGTGGTTAGAATGGTTTGATTCACTATTCAAATTGCACAGATTATAAGGTTGGTTGGGTGGTAGAAGGGAGGGAGGGAGAGAAAGGTAGCGTGTTCGATTCCCCCACTAACAAAATCTAACAATTAACAACTAACATTTGCCGATAAAAAAAAACTATTCAAATTGCACAGTTGTATGCAATTTGCCTAGCTAGTAATTTGTTTCTTATAATAAACTGTAGATAGCTTTGAATTGTGTCATGCGTGCTTGAATTGATGTGATTCTTTATCACTGACATGGGACAAATGATTCAATAATTTGTTAATTTATTTTTAATTTTTCGTTTCAATATTTATGAGAGAAATTTTAAAACCAAAGAAGCTCAAATTGTCAAATGAGAATAAATTGAAGTGCTGTTAAATGCACCCTATTAATTGTTCCATTTCTCTGTTTTTCATACTTTAGAAATAGGGACTTCATATGGTCACTCATTTACTTACTCTATGCACCCTATTTGGTTGTTCCATTGCTCCATTTTCATTCTTCTGAAATAGAAGCTTTACACAGTTCACCTGCTTACTCTATATGCACCTTAATTTGCTGTATCGTTACTCTGTTTTGTGTTCTTTTGAAATATAGCCTTCAAGCAGTAATGTAACATTATGTAGCTCCTAAGGCTAAGGGGAAGAAGGATGCTTTCTCGTAACTTTACCGTTCTTGACAATAGATTGCACTTAGGATGAACTATCATTTATAGGAGTACGTAAAGAATTATGACTTATGAATTCATCTAACTTGGCTTATGATGATATTGTGGTATTATTGGAATTTACTTTTTCCTTGGTGATTTGTGAAATATAAATACTATTTGAGACTTTTGGGTATTTCCTTGATGTTTAGCGTGTTGAATCATGGATATTTAAGTTTTTTTTATTAATGTTTAAAATTGAACAAGTGATTCTTGATATGAATATATGATTCATGCTTTGACAACTTTAGGTATATTTCAATGTTCATATTCATCTTTGAAAATGTCTCCACCTCCCTCCCGAGGGTCTAAATTTGGGTTTGAGCTGCTTCTGTTGTTTTCTTTTTCTCTCTATCTATTCTGGGATGAATTGTGGAGGAGTTTGTACGGCAAAATGGTTTGACTTTCTAAATGAGTTGCATGATATTTGATTAACAAGTTTCTGTAAGGCCTCTCCCCCCACCCCCACGCCCCTTTTTGTTATTAAAAATAGGCATTTGAAGAAGGGTAGCAATGGAGAGTGGGTATAATTGAAGTTAAGAATGCATTATTTTCTCCTTTATGCATTCATGCCAGTCTAGATATCTAACTCGTATATTATAAATTAGAATACATATTTAGATGTGCATTTCATATACTATCCCCATAACTTCCCAAATAAATTCTCTTAACCATCTTAAAGTATCACTCCTTTATTTTTATTTGTATACTTAATTATCTTAACCATTTATTCTTTTTATCTAGCCCCTTTTATTTTTATCTCTAAATTAAATTTCAATAAGTTTTTAAAAGAAATTGTCAATAGTTAAAAACAATATTTTATTACTATTTAAATTGTTCATTTTAAATAAAAAGTGTAATCTATATATTCGTAGATACTAGATAGTAATCTTTTATAAATTTTAATTATATAAAAATAAATATTTATCCTTTATAATGCACTCGTTAAAATACTAGTTGATGATAATTCTCTTTATCATTCATTTTGGGGTTAAGAAATGGAAGGGATTTAAGAAGCATCAACCTTTTGCTTCTGTGAATTTGATGTGCTCTGAAATCCCATCTATATTAGTGTCATACTTTATAGTTAGCCATTTTTTTCTTTTAAATTTAGATGAAAGCATGATTGACTTGGTACTGGTTTTTGGTGGTGAGCTGACATTTAATGTGTTTGGCATCATGCAGATATATTGTATGATTCATGGTCCCCTGCGATGACAGTTAGTTCTATCTGCATCAGTATTCTCTCGATGCTTTCAAGCTCAACCTCAAAGGTGTGATTTTTTATTTTACCATGAATCTTGTATTTTCCTAATTCCTTTTGTGCTATGATGGGATTACTGGACCATATAGGACATGCTATATTTTTAACCAAGGGGTTAAATAAACACTAATTTGATAAATGATTGGTTATTATTTAAGATTATTCTGGTGAATTTAGGTAGGTCATCGATCCATCAAGGGTGTCATTTCGGCTTAATAACTCTTTACTTTATTTCTTTGGCAGCAACGCCCTGAAGATAATGACCGCTATGTAAAGAACTGCAGAAATGGCAGATCACCCAAGGAGACAAGGTGGTGGTTCCATGATGACAAAGTATAATAATTATAAACCAGTTTCTCTAATAAGTCCACAAAAGTAGAGTAGAGGATTATCCTTTTGAAAACAAAATGAAGAAATGGGAAAATGCATTTTGAGAAACCAGGATCCCTTTAAATTTAATGGATGATAACTCTGCTGTAAATTGGCATTGCCTGGTATTTGTAAAGGAAGGGGAAACTGTGTCTTAAGCAACTTAAGGAGCAAACAAACTCAACATTGTGGTTAATCTCACAGGGATGGGGATGTGGATATAGATGGTCTGATTAACCCCTTATTGACAACTTGTTTCATACTTCTTTTAAAAATTGCCCATTATATCATAATTGACTATATGCATTGCCGATATTCCGAGTTTCAGTATTGATATAGAAAATAACTCCTGATATTTATTATTTATTGCACCTGGTGATTTTTTATTTTATTTTGTTGGGTAGAAAGGTTACGAGTTTGGCATGTTAGCCCTTATTCTTGCCCAAGAGAAAGAGATCAGGAGACAGTGATTAGCTAAATATTGCATTTTGTTTGTGTTGTGAGGACTGCGCGTGAATAATTCTATATCTTCCAAATAATATCTTAATGTAGAAATTATTAAACATTTTCAGGCTTCTCAGATATTAAATGTTTCTCTTTTTTTTTTTTTTGTTTAGAACTTCTGTTTGTAGTAGTCAAAAGGATATATGATTTTGTCAGAAAGGCATAGCTTTATTCATATCATTGAATGAAGGATTAGGATTCTATGAAGTTGAAAATTTAACTGTAGATAGAAATTATATTTTCATAATAAACCAGCATAAAAATCTTCAAAGATAGAATCACAAATTTTTAGTCCTCTAAATTAAACTTGTATTTTTTAGTCTCAAATTCAGATGTTTTTTTTCAGTTTGGTAGAGTGGAAATAAGCAAGAAATATTCAAAAAATTGGTAAGGTCAATAATAGTTTTTAGGTTCCACTCAAGATATCAAAGATTTTTGTGGAAAATCTTCACCCACCGGTTCTTTTACAAAACTAAACAGGTGTCCTCGTGCTCCTCGTGTTTCTTCTTCCTTGCAAGCTGCAAACTTTGGAACACATGCTCGTGCTCATTCTGCGTTTCTCTATCTTCTTCCTCACAAGCTCCAACTTTTGGTCTCACTTGTAGCTTTAACTCGTGTGATTTGTAGTGTCAACACACGAGTTAATCAACTATGTGGAGGAGCATAATCGATTATACGAGACGTGTTGGTACTAGTATACAAGGCATGAATTACTCAATTATGTGGAGTAGCAGAATTTATTGTCATTAGCATAATCAATTATGCATATATACATAGAATCTGTTTGGTGCAGAGGCTATATGTGGGTCAATACGTGAAAACTTGAAATAGAGAATACAAATTTTTGCATAAATTGGTAATTGGACGTGAATTTAGTTTTGATTCAAAATTGATTATTAGTAATCATAATTGATTATCTGGAGATACTTAGAAAAAAAACAAAAAGAATGTTAACATTGTAAAGGTAAAATGATATTTTTATTAATAATTTAATTTCTTTTTTTTCCCTTTCAAATCGAACAACCTCATAATTTTATTTTTATTATGTTTTTTTTCTCTTCTTTTCTTATCTTCCTATTTACACTTCCTTTGTTTCCTTACTCTACTAAATACAACGTAAATGTTAGGGTTATGGCTTTTGAATATAAAAGAGTTATTATAAATATATATTTAATTTTTAACATTTACTTATTCTATTTTTTAATTTTTTTTCCTTTTTTAGATCATTTTTGTAATTTTTTCTCATTACATTATTTATTATTATTTTTCTTTGTACGTCTCTCTCATCCTTTCACACGAAATAAAATGTGCGAAAACAAAGGCAGGCAGCTTGGGTTTCATGTCCAATCGAGGTTCATTACATTGACACGGTCAGAATTTAGACTGAACGTCAAATCCAGCAGACCTACGCCTAGCTTCTGTGTCTGTATGGCTCTGCGCATCTACTAATAAAATAAAATAAACAACATTTTCACGCCCCAAGGAATGAAAAAAGAGAATGAATGAAAACTGACCAAATAACAAAAGTAGAATGATAATAAGTGTTTCAGTCTTCAGAGTATTATTACTCGAAAAATTAAAAGTAGTTTTTTTACATTAAAATTCCAACATATTTTACATTTATTGTAACGGATTTCTTTAGTGTTTAGAAACATCCGTAAGGATAATGATTAAAAAATTAATAAATATAAAATTTTATAAAAAATAACTAAAATTATAACATTAGATATTATATTTTTATTATATTTATTTTAAATTTCTTAATCAATATACAAAAAATAATGAGTAATAAAGTTATATTTAATTCACCTAAATATTAATTTTCATACCAGATCATATATATTTTTTATTGTAGAAAATTTTATTTGAATCAAATTAGATTATTATTTTTAAAATTTTATCAATAGAGCATAGTAGATTATTTGTGCTACACACACAATTGAAATTATTTCCACCGATAATGGATTTTTAAAATTTATATTTATATCACAATTAAACAGAAGAATTTTATGAGTTGTACTATTCGGTCTATTCCTGTAATAAAAATTTATATAATAATTTTTTTACCTGATCTATATTGGTTATATAATTTGTTACAATTTTTTAAAATTTTTCTATATTGTTTTTTTAAATCTTTTTCTCAATTATTGATGTAAAATTGGATAAATGATTTGTTCTACAAATAATATGTTCGCTTATGATAGATAGATTGAGACGATGGCATGATTGATTGATCAATTTGTATCCGAATCTTCATGCAGCTAATGTCTTACAAGTTACAACATCTTAAGCCCTTCATTATTTATTGCACAACAATCAAGGAAGAGAGAAAATAATAATAAACGGGAAAGAAGCCTTTGATTGAGAGACAGCAAAGAGATTTATACTGGTGACTACTATTAATTTGTTAGTATTAATGTTACTATCACGATAGTTTTTTTTTTACTGAAACATGATAAATTATCATATTCTTATACAGAAAAATAATATATAATGAAAATGTTTTTTTTACGTAATCATTAAATTACAATTTATTATTCAACTTGTATATTTTTTTTTTCTAATTTATAAATCTCATCACACACGTCTTTTTTTATTATGGTGAGTAGTCTTTTTTTAATCTCAAGTAAAAATTGACGTGACATTTTAGGGCTGAACAATGTTACTCCTAGTTATATAAGATCTTAGAATGAGAAGCAGCTTGGAGCAGTGGTAAAATTACAAATTACAATAAGAAGCAACTTGTAGCAGTGGTAAAATTACTAATTACAATAAGAAGCATGTGATTGAAGTGAAAAGCAGGAATTAGCGAGCCAGGAAGAAGAACTGTACGTGTGCATTGCCGCATTGGCTAAGAGAAAGATGGGACGGGTCGAATACAACCCAACAACGTTAATATCTTCGAACTTTCTCTATCACATTGCCGTGCCTCGATAATGATTAGCGATAAATAATTTGTAACTATTACCAAGCTAAGCTAAGCTAGCTATACCTATATTTTAGTATAATGACACCATATGCTGATACCACAGTACTCGTTATTTGCTTTCAACATCAACGTGTTCTGTACTTGTGTTGCTGATATATACTTGATACTCCACTCTTTGGCTTTACTAATTACAAACTTTCAATGTTCTTATCTTATCTGTGCCTTAAACCTTAGTTTCTCTCATTTGGTCCAATTTGTTATTTTCATGATCTCTATTTCCATATTAAATTAAACACAAAGGGCAAAAGTTGGAGAGCAAAGCATACTCGGTTTGGTAAATACTTATTGGTTATGTCATATGTGTGAGCAAGTTATGGCCATCAGCTGCTGGGAAGTTTTATTAGTGACGAATATTAAAGAAAATAATATTAAAAAATGTATAAAATAATATTATGAGGGCAACTCCATCACTTTTATGTTAAACTAGGTAATCTATGTAGCAATCTCGTATCACTAGACTAACTAGAGATATTGGTTAAAAAATGTGTAAAAAAATACGTGTAAAAATATTTCTCCCTTCAGTCACCCCTTAAAAATGAATAAACTAACTAGTGTACTGGTCTTCTTTGTGTCTTATTCGTGCAACATTCTTCATATATATGTTGAAACAGAAATACCTTTTTAATCCAAGTTATATATATATATATATATATGATTCGTAAGTAAATCTTATCTCCATTAATTAACCTGAGGAAAGTTACTTAATTAGAGCTCTTTGTCTTCCATAAAGCGAATCCTTTTCCATGATATCTTGTTTGAATAAATATACGTGCAGTTGATGTTTCGTGATATCATGTTTGGAGTAATTATAAAACTTCCAATGTACCCATCACGACTGAAATAAAGCACGCAAGAAGCTAGTAGCTAGGTTTCTACTTTTTTCTACGGAAATTACCAACAATAAGCACCACAAACAGCCATCAAGCTCAAGAATGAGAAAGCAAAACTCAATTATGCAGAAAATTATGGTACTACTAATTGAATAAAACATGATAAATTCAACCAATGATTAATTGCAACATCATTAATCCTAAGCTCCATCTCAACCATATATGACTAATTAAGACTACACATATGTACTTGATTCCCCACGAGGGTGGAGTTTAATTAACAGAATAATAATGATTTAAGCAAGTGAACTATATATGAAGATTAGTATTTACTAACATTGTGGCAGTGTCCAATAAATAGAAGTAAGAAGAGGTCGCTGGATATTAATTAAAGAGGGGTACTGTCCACTAGTGCTTGGCTTTGCTTTCCAGATACACTTTCTCCAATTTAGAACTTATTCGGAGTTACACTCCAAGCCTACTTTTTCTTTGGCAGCTTAGCCTTCCTGTTTCCGAAACCCTATCTTCACTGCTCTCCACCTTTTTCTTTTTTGTGTGTATGTGTATCAGCCTCTCTTCTCCCCTTCTATTATTCACTGCACTCCCACCCCTCTTATTATTAATATCAGTGCTTGGAAAGAAAAGGAAGCAAAAGAAAAAGAGAAGATCCATAGCTAATAAGCTAGGTTTAGTACGTAGTTAGTGATCGATATCTGGAGATGGGTCGTGGCAAGATTGAGATAAAGTTGATTGAGAACCCCACCAACAGGCAAGTCACCTACTCCAAGCGAAGGAATGGTATCTTCAAGAAAGCTCATGAACTCAGTGTTCTCTGTGATGCCAAGGTTTCACTTATCATGTTCTCTAAAAACAACAAGATGCATGAATACATTAGCCCTGGCCTCACGTCCGTTCCCTAGCTACTCTCAACTCTTTCTATCTCTTAATTGTTCTTTCCAATATATATCTGAAAAATCACTTCTGTTTTATTCCATTTGGTTGCGACTTGTAATAGGACAAAAAAGATCATTGATCAATATCAGAAGACTTTGGGGGATATTGATCTGTGGCGCTCTCACTATGAGGTTTACCAACCACTCATCTTTTTCTTCTCTTTTTTTTTTTGTAATTATATATAGTGATTCTGTTTTGCTTTCTGAATTTCTTTGTGTTTTCTTGCTATCAGAAAATGCTTGAAAACTTGAAGAAGCTGATAGATATTAACAACAAGCTCAGAAGACAGATCAGGTAAATAAAACATGAAAATAAATAATACTTAAATATATTTAAGGTCTCTACTAAATAATTGAATTTTATGTTGAATCTCTAATATTTTTTGTTTTGTTTTGAGTTATATATATATATATATATATATATATATATATTAATTTTTTTGCTTTGAGTAACTATTGTTAATTATATGATGATATTACTGATATTTGAAAGATTATTTTGTAAAATAATACATTATTAATTAATTGAAGTTGGAGACTCAACAAAAATTTTAATATATGGAATACTCATAATAATATATTTTTTTATTAATTTACCTAGAACGACATTCGGTTATTAAGGACTTTCAATATATTAAGGCCATAAATAGTTGATGTTTTTAGTACACCTGTTCACTGTTTGGTACGGTTGAAGAAAGCTCACTGGTGGAGATGTGTTGTGTGAATTGGTAAGGCATAGGATAGGTGAGGGTTTGGACATGGACGACATGAGCTTCCAGCAACTGCGCACTCTTGAAGAGGATATGGTTTCTTCCATAGGGAAAATACGCGAACGAAAGGTACAAAAATCTTTCACACTTGCTTCATTTAATTAACTAGTTTTGTTTATGAACAAAAATAATTATTTTTACAAAGAGAATATATAAGGGTACGTCAACTCTTACAACAACTCCAAAGATTTCAACACAAACAGTATATAGCTCTTCAAGCACTGTAAAGGAATAACACAGCAGCATGTAAAAATGGAAAAGATTTCCTAAACTATAAAGTTTGAAGACAAAACAATCATGATTTCAACCTTAATAAGGTCCAATGATCTGATTAAGTCAAACTTTCCTTCTTAAAAACTATTGCATTTCTATGAATCCAAACACACCATGTGACTACCAACCATATTGTCATCCACACAACTGCTCCAGATTTTTCCCTTTCAGTAGATTAATTAAGATGAATTTTAAATGGCCTCTAAAATTGAAAGCTGAAAAAACATAGGTCAGACTAGAGTAAGTACAGGACCAAACCTGTGCCAATATATTTATCATACTACTTACTAAAAGAAAAAAGTGCACCCCTTATCTAGCCGGTCAAAGATAATGTTTCTATAGTTAAATAGTGGAATAGGAAAGGAGTTTAGGATTGATGTGGTTTTACTTCGTTCAATTCAGTAGTTTCCCATTTCTCCATAATCTAGTTTTTAAATTCGGTCTACCATATCTCAAAAAAAAGTTTAATTCACAAACTATTAATTCTCTTATCTTTTCAGTTTATCTAGCAATATTTTTGTGTTGTTTCTTAGTAAAAAGGAATATTTGTAAACCAACTTTCAAGTGAGATTGCTGATTTAGCTGCGTCACTGTTTGTCCTTGGGCTACAAACTGACATGTTATGTTTTTTTGTGCATTTTATTTCACAGTTTCACGTGATCAAACAACGGACTGATACCAGTAGGAAAAAGGTCAGCAATATATATTGTAATGATTAATGAATAGCTCAAATTTAGTAGCATAATTATTAATTAGTGCTTTAGTTTTCTTGGTTATGGTCCACACTCTATGATCTCTTGATAATCTGATGAACTTGGGAATAATAAAATATACAGGTTAGAAGCCTGGAACAGATGAATAGAGATCTGCTGCTTGAACTTGTAAGAACTACTTTTCTTTTCTTGATGAAACTTGAGTTGAATATATATAATAGATATGAAAGTTGTTGCATATATATATGTTGTTTTAATTTGATTTGGTTTCATTGGTGTTTGATTGAATATTAAGAAGGAAAAGTGTGCGATCCATCCACAATTTATTTTGCACGATGAAGGAGACGAGGAATCAGCAGTTGCACTGGCCAACGGCGCCTCCACCCTGTATGCGTTCTGTCATCAGCACCATTCTCATCTGAACCTTCCCTCCCACCATTCTCATGGAGAAGAACCCTTTATAACTGATGACCTTCGCCTTGCTTAATTGAGTGCAACAATTAACTATCAATGTAAATTAACTAGCTAGCAAGCAAGCACTAAGCACTTGTTATTTATGCTTTGTAGTTTGTATTATCCTATATTGGACCTTTTAAACTTAAACCCAACGTTGCTTCCAACCTCTCTAGTCTCTATCCAGGTAGAGATTTAGCTAAAGCTTATATATTATATAGTGTTTGGCAAGAGTGTGGTATGAAAAACAGAAAGACTGTATTTTATTTGTTAATAAGTTTACATTGAGTGGGTATGTAATATTAATTGCTTGGTACGTTGCTTCAGTATGATCATACTACTCTGATAAACCTAGTCTACTTTGCCCGAGTAGATAAAGCAAAATCAACATTTTTACCTTGCAGGTATAGTTAATCAATAACTTTTAAAATAAATTATTCCGTTCAATAACTTTTATATATATTAAATTAATCTTAATAATCTAATCATTGAATTAAATATTTTTTTATTGAAGAGTCGAAGTCTATAAATTCTTACATAATTTTATAAGTATTTGATACTTATATTTTGTGACCAAAATATTTGATAGTCAGCTTATTCATCAAACCGGCCCATTTTAACATATCCTTTTAGTAGTTATTGCACTTAATCTATCACGCATGTTCAATCCACCGAAATAAAAATAAAAAAGCTTAGGATAAGAGTTGATCCTATGGACTAAAATAATATTTTAAAATTATGATTTTTTATTGAGTTTTGATATTTTTTATTTATTTTTAATGTTTTGTTTTTTATATACCTTTCGGCTTAGGTGGGCCAAATTACTCTATTTTTAAAAGAAAAAGAGTTACTGGGTCAATGCCAACCCTTAAGACGAGGTGGATTAAGTTATTCAACTTTATTAGAAAATAAACAAAGGGGTCAACCTGTCTTATGCAAGTGAGAATTAGTGAAAACCAACAAGCCATTGTTGTAGTTCTTGTATTTAACTGTGTTAAATATTTAAACATTTTAAAAAATAATTTTGTCACTTAATCTTATTTAACTTGAATAGGATTATCTATGTAAAACAAGTGAGATATTATTCCCTTCAATTTGATCATTTAAACATGAATAAATTGAGACTGTACGTATACAGTTATTTTTGCCTCTTATTTTTTTTATATTTTTTATGCGCATATATATATACACACTAAAATATACTAAATTTAGTTTGGTTATCCCACTTTAACATTAAAAGATATATACTAAAATGGGATAACTGAAATTATTTCTAATTACTAATTTTATATTTAAAACATTTAATTATCAGAGATAAAAAGTTTTAAAAAATAGATTCATTATTTTCAATGATAACTTTATTTATTTTTATTATTAAAAGGTTGTTTTCTTAGAAAAATAACTAACTATTATAATTAAATTATCTTAATGTGAAGGAAGGGTAACAGAGACAGCTTTTCTTGATTCAATAGCTTTTTTAAACTAAAAAATTTATCCCAAAGATACTCTTAATTTTTTGGTCCGGTTAGTATTATTTAAAGTAACAGACTAACAGTGTATCACAACCGAACGTTATAGACTTGTAGTACTCCTCTCCCCCTCAATAATAGAGTTAAAAAACCCATAAAAAAAAAAAAGCTAAAAAAACGGGTTAAGTACAGGCCTGGTCCGAGGCAGGTTAGCCATATCATCCAAACAGGGTCCAGATGCTGAATTTAATAAACGAGCTTCAAATTTGGAATCCTAACTTATTCATTTAATAGTTAATAGTTAACAGTTAAATAAGGACAACTTATCATAAAAAAGAAATAAAAAAGGTTGTTAACTTTTCTTCTTCTTCTTTTTTTAACAATAAAAAATGTTGTTAACTTGTTATGTGATTCAACTTATCATTTCGTTTTCCCAAACCTTGATTTGATCCATTGATTTTTGCTCTAGAACTAAGACGGTGTATTTTTTGTCCCGATGACTCAGTGCAAACGCAATAGTTAATTCGCTTACAACAGTTCATGGACTTGAAGGTTTTTATTTAGAGTTTAAATTTTAGAGCAAATTATATTGATATTTCTGAATTTTTGTCAAATTACATTGATATTTTGTCGAATTATTAACTCCGTTAAATATTTGATGAAAATGGGATGAAGAGACCTATTTGTAAATGAAAAAAAAAAACTCGAGGGAACCAATTAATGTAATCGAAACTTGATAAAAAAGAAACAACTTGCACGGTCATAATATATGGAGGACTAGAAGTATAAGTGAATCTGTTTAAATTAAAATGAGAGAATTTTTTAAATCTGAGATTTTATACGATTGTTTTACAATTAAAAGACAAGTCATCCGGTGTAAACCTTGAAGATGTCAATAAGAATGAATCTTTAAAGAAAAAAAAAAGCAAGGAAAAAACAAGAAGGAAAGTTGTGCATAAACTTTTTGGAGCATTGATAAATATATTTTTTAGGCCTAATTCACAAAATCAACATCAAAATCTTAGGTTAAATTTATGTTAAAGGTGAATTCCCAGTACAATATAATGAAAACTCTAGAATATGGTTTGCAATCCTAAACTTAAAGTGTAATACAGTGTTTGACATTCGTAGAACAATAATTTCATCACTGGACATGTGTGAGATCAATTAGAACAGAAGTTGAAAGTAACTTCATTTCATCTAGCAATTATTGTGCTGATCAGGAAATGAGTTGTACCCAAGGTATGACTTTGGGCGACACCTAATCCATCAAATACACTGTTTGTTCCAGAATTACCAATGGTTTGATAAGTTGGTTGGAGGCACCAATAGAAATTGTTTGTAAAAGATAGGCAAGCCTTTTGAGTTTTGAATGACTTTGCGAAAATTGAAAGTTTGTTAGTTATGATAATGATAAAAATGTCCAAACACAACTAACTAAGCTTTAGCATTGGGACCCGATGCCAAACCACTTTGCAATTGCAACCACCGCTATCGCATAAGATGCCACATTGCCTGCCATTTGATTTTTGTTAATCTTCACCAACCTTACGAAGTTCCTTACATCTCACGACTACCTATTAACAATAAGCAGCTAAAGCTCCCTAGTGAGACAATAATATTAGGAAACTACCTATTTCGGGTTTTCCATTCATACTTACCCATCCTTTTCTTAAGTTGTGTTTTGTACGAATAAAAGAAAGTTTGTATTTTATTTCATAAAATTCATATCACATTTCCAAGGACAAATTATCAACGTTGGAGAAGAAGCGGGGCCAGAGGGAGAATCATACATAACGGCTAGCCCAGCTAGAAGAATAAAAAATACATCATAAGTATTAAAACTAATGTCCAAAACGAACCTAACCCAACATTCATACATATAAATAGCGAACGAGTCATCACCATTTAGCAAGACTCTACTCTCTCTCTTATACAAACAGCTAGTAAAGAAAGGTTTATGCCTTTCTTGTTCTTTCTTTCTAGAAAGAATAAAGACACACAAAAATCTGAATTTGGAAAAAGGTTGGTGCATCGGACAAGTTTCTGAGTTGAATAAGTTCCGCCCGTGAACCAAAAAGATATCTCTGACCACAAAACTCACCTTTTCTTCCATCACCATCAAAACTCTCTCACTTTCACTCCGCATACAACGGTTCTGATTTGCCTCCAATTCCACACCATAGAGAAGAGTGAAAATCGCGAATGGGGACCTTCTGTTTCCCTCTATTTGCGATCATCGCAATTTTTTGGGGAGTATTATTAGGCGCAGAATCAAAATCACATGTTGGAGATGCAGAGGTTCTGAAAGAGCTGAAGCAAGGTCTGGACCCAGCTTCGGTGAAGCCAGGCTCGTGTGTGAGTTCCTGGGACTTCACCGTGGACCCATGCGACAACCTTTTCGGCGAGAAATTCACGTGCGGCTTCAGATGCGACGTCGTCGTTTCGGGGCTGAGTCGAGTCACGGAACTCACATTAGACCAAGCTGGTTACTCTGGCTCCCTCTCCTCCTTCACTTGGAACCTTCCTTATCTGCAAACTCTCGATCTCTCCAACAATTACTTCTCCGGTCAAATTCCATATTCCTTCTCAAACCTGACTCGTCTGAGCCGACTCAGTCTCTCGTCCAACTCGTTCTCCGGTGAGATACCCTCTTCCCTCGGCACACTCTCCAACCTCCAAGAGCTTTATCTCGACAACAACAACCTGCGAGGAGCAATCCCAGAAAGTTTCAACAACCTGGACAACCTTAAAAGACTCGAACTCCAATCTAACAAACTCAACACCCACCTTCCAAACTTGGAGTCCCTAAGAAACCTTAAATTCCTCTACCTCAGCGACAATTTTATAGCCGGAGCGTTGCCGGCGTCGTTCCCTGTTTCCTTGGTTCAGATTTCAATCAGGAACAACAACTTAAGCGGTGTCTTACTTGGTGAAAGTTTTAAGAGCTTGAGGAGGTTGCAGGTGGTGGATTTCAGCTCCAACCAATTGAGTGGCTCTATTCCCTCTGTTTTCTTCGAGCTTCCATCGTTGCAGCAATTGACACTATCCTTCAACGAATTCACGAATCTCGAGGCGCCTTTTAAGGGAGTGGAATCGCAGAGTGGGCTTATAGCGGTTGATCTGAGCAACAACAGGCTTCAGGGGTTTTTGCCGTCATTCATGGCGGTGATGCCTAAGCTTTCGTCGTTGTCGTTGGAGAATAACGAGTTCACGGGAAGAATACCGACCCAGTTCAGTGTGAAAACGGTCTTTCCCGAAAAGGGAGTGTCTTCGTTCGGGAGGCTTCTGTTGGGTGGGAATTACTTGCTGGGAGGGATACCTCGACCCTTGTTAGCGCTGAAACGCGATTCTGCGAACGTGAGTTTGGTTGGTAATTGCTTATTCAGGTGCCCTCATAGTTTCTTTTTCTGCCAGGGTGGTCAACAGAAATCCTTGGCACAGTGTAATAGATTTAGCCCTCCCTCAACATAACTTCGTACACGAAACCACTTTGATTTTCACTTCTAGATTCTCTTTTTTTTTTTAATTTTTTGTTGATTTATGTTGAGGGATCTTGTCTTAAATCTTAAATGCAACAACTCATGAGAGGGTTTTGGTCAACGCTAAGATGATCGACTGCCAGATTTTGTCTTTCCTAGACGTTGCATTTGCAACCACGTCACACATTTGCATGACCATTTAGTTTTTGAGTTTTTTTTTTAATAACAAAAATCATGACTTTTATAAAATCATATTCACGTCAATTCTTACAGGATAAAACAGTCTATAAATTTAACACAAAAAATAATTAAATTAAATTAGTTACAGAGTTAAGTTTTAAAGCAAGCTTTTTAATTTTTTAAGAAGTTTAGTATTACTCTACGGATATTGTTTTTGGTACATTTACTGTTGGTTTATTTTTTCTTAGTTTTGAAATCAATATTGCCTAGTACAGAAACAATATAGCCAGCTGCAAAAAGGCCCAAGTCTGGATTTGGATCAGGCGCAAATGGTAGTCCATTAACAATTCTCGAGAAACATAAGTTGAGTTTGATTTGCTAAGATAGATAAAACAATATTTGACAAGTAGGTGAGTCACAGGACAATTGTTTGTATGTTATTTGGTGATCAATGAATAATATAAGTAATTATGTGTGGAAAGAGAAAGAGGTTTAGAAAAGGAGACACATATGAAAAAAAAAATTAATGTATGAGATAATGAAAAGTCAAAAGAATATGAATAATATTGTATTTTTATTTTTGTTAGATACTGAACAAAAAATTATACGGATTTAATGAGCTATAAGTTTTTGAGTAATTATCTAGTTTATCATTCTTTATTTTGTATTGTCCTTCAGTCATTTTTTAAATTAAATATTTAACAAATATTTTTATACTATCTAGTCCCTAATTTTTTAATAAATCAAATAAACAGATAGACTTTTTCAACATTAAACGAGGTTATGGAATTTGTTTAGCAAAGTGATTGGGCATGAAACATCAAATGATCGGGTGGTGTTATTAAGGAGTCTAACCTTCCGGTTAGTTAGCCTACTCAAATACTACAATCAATTTACTAATTAACTTACTTCAAATTAACTCAAACTACTAATAATCATCCCAAGTCTTTTCAGAAAATCAAATTAGATATGATATGAGATCACACTTAAAAAATCGAAATATAACTTTTACTTAAAATATACATTATAGTATAAGCCATGGGTTAAAATATATGGATCCAAATCATCTAATGCAAGCCACAAAATCAAGTTTGCAGCGGCCACCATAGTCACGTCACTCTGGATCATATTGGATACAAAGCCAGAGCACTACAAAGTGACCACGACTATATTTGAAAGGGTTTAGAAATTGCTGGAAAAAAAGTAGCTTGTAAAGTTTTTGGACCCTTTTGCTAACTCATTTCACTTTTTACGCAAGCTTTGTAGACTCGTTCATATGCATGTTGCATCTCATACAAAATGGAGAGGAAGAGAATTAGTCAAATAAGATAAAAAAAATGTATTTATTCAACTGATCAATGAGCTGATACAAAGTAGCAGAACCAGCTAAACAGCTGGTTATAGTTGTTACTTGTTAATACGACTAACAAACTTACAGGAAATAACTAACTGATGAAGCTAAGATGACGATTTAACAGACTAATTATATATTAATGTTAGTACCTGCACAATTAGGTGATATACACCTCGCAATTGGAGGTTTATAGATATCGATCAACCCCAATTTGAAAAGCAAAAACTGGAAGGAGAGCCAAATGCACTAGTCTAGTTACACATTTCCGAAAGAGTAGGTTCTTAGCAATGTGGAGTGAATTGAGATTACCACAGTAAACACGTTACTTAGAACATGAAATATGCATATGTATATCACACAACAAGAAAACAAGCTATTGCAACTCACAGGTTGCACAATCTAAAGCTCTCTATTGAGGTTCGGAAGAGGAGCGTACAAGTGTGACTTGTTTGCTTGATTTTACATGTTTTTAGCATTTATAAATCATACTGTTTTTTAAGCTTAAAAATAAGTTAATAAGAAGTGGGAATTTACATGTTTCATATTGGACCAATATCTTTAAAGTTATGTGTTGAAATAAACACTTATTTTTATTAAAATAATTTATTTATTTATTTTTTAGTGTGTTTGTCTAAAATATTTCTTTTTAAATTTTTTTAAGAAACAAATCTTATCTATTTTTTTTAAAAAAATTATATCAAAGTGCATATTTTAAAGCTATTTTTTAAAGTTTAAACAAACTAACTCATTTATATTAAACCAATTCATTAGTTTTCCCTTTGTTCTTGATTAAATGACAGTAATTCTTATTTTATTCAATAACAAAATTAATATGTAAAATAAGTCTCTGCTAGTCTGCTTGGATGAAAAATAAATAAAATAGAACAATAATTATTACATATTATTATTATTTAAATATGTTTTTCTTATTTTTTATTGTCATATGTTATGATTGAAAAATAAATAAAATAATAAAGAAAAGATAAACTATTGAAGCCCAATAACCCTATTTTTTTACTATGATGACTAATAAGCTCCATGCTTCCTTCCTAACCAAGTGACGCGGACGCCAACCACCGTTGAGCACCCACTGTCCGCCGTCGAGCCTCTCAGGGACACACCGCACCACTTGGTCTCTCTGTCTCTGAAATAATCAAGATCTGTGCTTGTTCTACAGGCTGCCGGAGAGTTTTGTCCTTTCCCTTTCATTCTCCTCAGCTTTCTGAAACTGGTAAGGCAAAATTCATAAATACATGTTCACCATATGTGCTGGAATAAATTAGTTTTCATGCTGTCTGTTCTGACAAACTCTTCTGTAGTGAACTAGTTAGTTTAAGAATGATTCTCAAAATTTATCTATACATGGAAAACTTAGTTTTTGGCATAGTGTATTATGAAGAGTTATTAAAGGCACTTGATGATCAAGTAATAAATTATCAGACTACACGATGGTTGCAAGGAAATATTTCACAGTTAATTACCCCTTTTTGATTGATTTATTTAAATTTTAATCACTTTTGGAAATTTAGCTATTTGAGTGTTAACCAATACTGAATCATTGTGTTACCTGGATGTGTTTACCAGTGTATACTATAGACTTTTGATAGTGTTACTATAGACTTTACCAGTGTATACGTTAACAAAGGATGATGGTGGAGGTTAGCTGCTAATTCATGCACATTTAGTCTTCATTCTCACAGTCACAGTCACAGCAAGTTTTATTCATTGGCAAGGAGAGCGAGGTGGCGGTGTAGCAGATGAGTGTGTTTGATCACCATCCAGAGGTGCTCCGACTTGTGCTCGTAGATAGAGATACAGTAGCCGCCTTCGCTACATAAAATCATTGCTACTAATTTGATTTTTTTAGGGTAATTTCTTACACCACGCTGCCCCATCGATTACTCGCACTTTTCAATGCCATAGATCATATATATCTGCTTGCAATTACCTACCAGATACCATTCTCTACGATCAAAACATGACACTGCTTCTATCTTCAGTCTTGTTATTTTTGAAACACAAACATGGAGGAGTTGGATATATATCTCTTATTCTGATTGTAACCTCCTAACCTACTCTTAATTAATATATATCCAGGTAAAACAATGATTCAGTTATGATATTTCTTTGCTAACACCTTTACTGTGTATGTTTCCTCTTGTGTTTTAAGATTGAAGTGTGTTGAAGGAAATAAGATACCAAATTTCTTTGATTATTACTGTTGCTGCCCTTAGTTAGTTAACTGTTTAACTGATGCATCTTTTGGTTTAGCAATTATGAATAATGTTGCTGAAAGACCGCTTAACGATGATGTAGAGGATGATGATGAGGATGATGGTGGAGGCCTCGAAGCCTGGGAGAGAACTTATGCAGAGGATAGATCATGGGAGGCTTTGCAAGAGGATGGATCCGGACTTCTTCGCCCCATAGATACTACAGCCATTTACCATGCCCAGTATTGCAGGCGCTTCCGTACCCTTGCTGCCACAGCGGCTACTGCACGGATTCAGAAGGGGCTTATACGATACCTGTACATTGTTGTTGACCTGTCCAAGGTATTTGATTATAGGTTTTCTGTGTGTTTCTGAGTTTCATGGCATGGAGCAATGCTTTGATTACTGAAAATTGGATTTCATTGAAGATGTGGTGCTCATGATAGAAACACTTTGTGAATAAAATATTAAAAGTTGAATTTACTCAGTTTCATGGGTGACATTTCTTCCAATATCTGTAGTGCCCACCTTTGACATAGACTTGAAATACCTTTATTTTTGAATTATTAGCCTTTTCCTTTATAGACAAGCATTAAATAAAACCTAACTAGATTGTTCATAAGTGTATCACATTCACACTAGTGTTTCCATGTTGAGTTGTTTTTATGCCTGTAAAGACATTAGGAAACTGCTTATGGTCCCACAAGTAGATTATTCAAATTGTAGTTGAGGTAATATCGGTGTTAACAATAAAATTACTGGTAGAAATATGTAATAAAAAATATAAAACAAAAAAAAAAAGAAATATATTGTAAAACTCTAGAATGTTGCAGTTACATGACACATGTATATCCTTTTAATCGCTTGCCCTTGTATATAACTCAGTTTCTGTTATCATGTGAAGGCAGCTTTAGAGAGAGACTTTCAACCAAGTAGGATGGCTGTGATGGGGAAACAGGTTTAGGCATTTATCAGGGAATTCTTTGATCAGAATCCACTTAGTCATGTTGGTCTGGTGACTTTAAAAGATGGGATTGCTCATTGCATTACAGAACTTGGTGGCAGTCCTGAGTCTCACATTAAAGCTTTGATGGGTAACCTGGAATGCTCAGTTGATGCCTCCTTACAAAATGCACTAGAGCTTGTTCTTGAATATCTAAATCAAATCCCATCATATGGTCATCGAGAAGTTCTGATCTTATATTCGGCTCTCAGTACATGTGATCCTGGTGATCTCATGGAAACCATCCAGAAATGCAAAAAAGAGTAAAATAAGGTGCTCAGTCATTGGTCTTGCAGCTGAAATGTTTGTCTGCAAACATCTCTCCAGGAAACTGGAGGGACTTATTCTGTTGCACTAGATGAGGTTAGTTTGTTGATTTTGATGATACCCATGTCGATGTAGTACAATACAAAATTGTCTATGAAAGTTATTTGAATTTTTATAGTCAAGCAACCTTAATTTAGTAAGTACTTAAAAAATATTGCTGATCACCTCAGAATTTGTTTGCATTTTTCAAATGTTTGTAAATTCATGAATATATGCCCCTCCACCTCCACTTTAAAGAGTTGATCCTAGAGCATGCCCCTCCACCTCCAGCAATAGCAGAGTATCCTACTGCTAATTTAATTAAGATGGGTTTCCCACAACGATCAGCTGAGGGTTCTGTGGCAATATGCACATGTCATGAAGAGGCCAAGACCGGAGGGGGATACACTTGTCCAAGATGCAAAGTTCATGTCTGTGAGCTTCCCACTGAATGCCGTGTGTGTGGATTGACCCTTATTTCTTCACCCCATTTGGCTAGGTCATATCATCATCTATTTCCTATAGTGATGTTTGATGAGGTCACTCCATCTCAAAAGTATTCAAGCCACAGTTTTCCCAATACTTGTTTTGGTTGTCAACAAAGTCTTCTTAATCAGGGTAAGTTCCTTCCTACATTTCCAATTTTGGTGGTGTTCAATTTTATCAAGTTGGCCAGCATATAAATGTCAAATATGGATTCATCATATCACACTGCTTTAAAGATGAAATAATCAGAAAGGTGAAATAATCTGTAATTTCACAAGTTATTCACACAGATTTTTTCTTCCATATTTTATAGAAGTTAATAAATTGGTAATGGAAGTTGTTTCAGATCTCGTTCTGTCCAACCTGGTTTGTTTATGTATTATTATTATTATTATTATTATTATTATATCTTACATTAAAGGATGTCACCATATTAAAAGAAATTAGCAATAGTCTTTTTCAGAGTTGGAATTGGCTTTCAATCTATATTATCCAAGCCTGAAAATATGTTAATGGCTGTTGTGTCTCTATGCTAGAATAATTCGATCAACTATGGTATCATGTTCATGATAATAGGGAATAGTTTTAACCAGACATAAAAGTCTCATATTTCTTGTCATCATGATGTTGCATCTATAGTTTCCAGCTAGAGTTGATGATTAAGTTATGCAATTGACCCCTAATTTTAAAAAAGCACCTATGGCTGCTTAAGGAAAGTGTGAACAATGTTGGATTCTAATAACGTTGTGTATGCTTAAAGCATGCTAATTACAACTATTGGTTTACCAAAGAATTTGGAAATTTTGAAGAAACGTGATTTTAAGTGGTTGTGGTCACATATTTCTTGAATATGACAGAAACTGTTGACTTCTTTTGGTTATGGGTATTTATGCTCTGTGATATTGATTGGTTTACTAACATAAGCCCACTGCTAAAAATCTTCAGTTGTACAGTTAATGATGTAAAATTCCTTGGTATTTCTCTTTTCTTCCAAAATAGTATTGCATATAGAATATATTGTTACTCAATTTTCCTAAACCCCCTCCATTGACTCGTGACACAGGAAACAAGCCTGGATTTTCTGTTATTTGCCCAAAATGTAAGCAACAATTCTGCCTTGATTGTGACATCTACGTTCATGTGAGCTTACATAATTGCCCAGGCTGTGAGAGTTCCAGACATTCTGAGTCTGTAAATGCTTCCCAATGATTGCCAATATTCTGCCTGTGACTTAAAATTTCCATCAAAATGGCGTTCTACATTGTCTCCTTTATATTGCTATACTGCATCCATCCAATGGGCCCATGAATAAGTTCCGGTGCTAAGTGACTGACTAACAGTATCATCTGCTCATTGATCACAATAGTTTGGTGCTTGATCAGTAAATGCTTTGCAGGGCAGACAACAGAAGTGATATTTATACAAGGGTGAGATTAAACCAACAACTTCTAATCATTTTCCTTCTTTTGTTCTTTGTTGGAAATTAAGGCACATGTAAAATGTCTCCATTGTGTTTTTTTCAATCAGTGGGCTGACACCATTCTTGCTGGCGGATAAATATTGATCATTAAATTATTTGTATGAGATATTTATACGCGTGTTTTGCTTTTAGCAATCACAGTTGTGAACTTCTGACTTCAACTAACATATTTTGTGCACACAGAATCTTATGTTTCGGATTCAATTAGAAAGAATTTGTTGAGAAGAGAAAGGTGCAGTGATGATTATCTTGTGGAATCAGGAGAATATGCAGGGAATAGAATTATCGAAAGAGTGACCTTGTTTCCTGTTTTCTCTGGTTGGTTTGGGCATTGGAGATAACAATAAAAAGGTCCATATATTGGCAAAAAAATTGGATTATACCCCTTAAAAAGATGAAGCCGCCGATGTCATAACTTGAAGAAAAAAAAGCATTCACACGAGAGTATTGGCTTGTTAATGAGATTTCAAAGAATAGATAATGTAATTTGACCCTCAAGCTAACTTTTTATTTTTTATTTTTGTGATGATTTTTTTTTTTTGTACACAAGAATGACATACTTTGATAGTCACCAAATCCAGTAGAGAATCATTTTTTTAGTTAAGTTTGAGTCTTCTACGTTACTCTCGACTCAAATTTTAGGCAACACAATTGAAACCTTTTTTTTTGTAAAATACCTACACAACTCTGGTGAATATCAATTTCCACCTAAAACTCCTTTCCGTTATAATTGGGCAATGGTTGATTTAAATTGTGTTCGAATTGATTTGATTTGTTTTTCTCACTGTTTTTAAAGTTTTATAAATAAATGGTGAAAATGATTTTTTTTCACCTTTAATTTATAGTTAAATTCGAGTAAAAAGTAATTATTTTAGAACTAAATGTACTACTATGTTTTTTAAAATATTATTTCTTCTAGTCTGTTTGGTTCTGCGTATACCCTCACAAAATTGTGGCAAGTTTTTTACGTGACTTTTGTAAGCTACAAGAAGTAAAATTTGTGATGAACGTGACTGACAGTTTTGCACACAGTTCTTAAATTTTAACCAAACAAGCACTTTGTCCAGCCTAAATGAGTGTTTAAAATTACGTGGCAAGATTATGCATCTCTTGGTGAATTGATTTTTGGACAGGTTGCAGTTACACAACCATGTAAACCTAAAAACCTATATAAGTTTACTGGTTGTGCACTGTATCACCGTAAAAAATTGTATACTATCGACCAATAAGAAATCAAAACAACCATCAAAAGATTGTATCACTTTTAGGGTCTTCCCCGCTGATTAGGAATTAGGTTTGAGAATTAGATGATATTGGATATTGGGGATCGACATCAAAAGAAGTCGTCTATTTTTACTTAAGTAGATATGATAACTTTTACTTAGAGTGTAAAGAGTGCAGTCGAATTTTTAAAGTTTGAGTTTGAGTTAAGAAAAAAAATTAATGATTTAAGTTTGAATCATTTATTTAATGGAGTTTAATATAAAGTTTTGACATTGGTTTGTTAAGAAATATTAAGCTCGAAATTGGTTTGTTTAATTCATTTATAATTTAATTTTTTATGTATTTTTTCTTAAATAAAATTTTAACTTTATTAATATAATATTTTATGATTATTTTAATACTAGATAATTATCTACTGATAGCAAAATTAGCTTAACATGAACTAAGTGAAATTAAAAAATTAATAAAAAATAGACTAGATAATGAAGTGACCATGACTCAATTTAAAAGAGTTTACAAATTGTTAGAACAATAATAAGCTTTTGATAAAAACTAAAAGTAGCTTGTAAAGTTTTTTGCATATAATGCAAGGATAAGATTAGGTGTTTAGCACTTAGGAATTGCTTGAGTGCGTATCCCACATAAACACACATTTTTTTGGACCCTTTAGCTTACTCATTTCACTTTTTACGCACGCTTTTGTAGACTCGTTCGGATGCATTGTTACATCTCATACAAAATGGAGAGGAAGAGAATTATTCAAATAATAAGAGAGAAAAATATATTTATTCAACTGATCAATGAACTGATACAAAGTAACAGAACCAGCTAAACAGCTAGTTATAGTTGTTACTTGATAATACGACTAACAAACTTACATTACAGGAAATAACTAACTGATATGAATTACAGTCATTGTCGGAACATTTATGTTTTTTTTGTTACAATATTCTACGCTCCAGTTCAAATTTCAAACCTTAAACCCTTTTGTTTAAGCAGGTTCATTTTTAAGACAAAATACGGTGTGGATTAATTGATGAAAGAATACATTCCGTAGTTATCCTGATATGAAATCGAGTTGCACCGATCAACTTGCAATCCCCAAATTAACCAAATGTAAGAACTAAGAAGTAATAGTACTAACATTAGACGATTAATTTCCTATTGGTCTGCACCATTGCCAGTTAAAGACACATGCGTTATGCGTACTAGTGTATACATTATCTCACGCTCAACGCGAAATTTGTATTAAGAGTATACATCCATAACTCTTTTCCAAGTTTCTATTAACCTTAGCCTTGACATACGTAAATAGATTTTCATTAGTATAGAGAGCCTAATGAAGAAATATTTATAAAGCTTCACCAAAAGTTCATAAGTGTTGTCAAATAGGGACCTTATCCTGTGAAATGTGAACCTGCGATGCCGATGACCTTTATCCCTTTTATCTTTTAGTTAATTTTGCTAACTGATAATAAGAAATTAGAAAACAGAGCGCGGGAAAAGTAATCGATAGTTGGAAACAGGCAAATCCAAAATGAGCGGCGAAAAGTATAGACAGTGTCCAACAACAATAACAACCATTAGATATTTAAAGACTTGGCCCAAATTCCAGTCATCTCTACTCTCATAATATTCCGAAAGAGGGAAAGGAAAAGTTAAAAAGAGAAGGATAATTTTTTAAGAAAGAAAGATTGTGGCTTCCTAGGTCTTCACGATTTTTTTTTCCGGTGGGAAACGGATAACAGTAAGTCTTGTATAACATGGTATGTACCAGTCTCAAAAAGTAAAATAAAATTTGAAGAAATGGTATAATATACTATAAATTTGGTGGGATGGATAGTTACGGTACTAAAAGTTCTACTCCTGCAAAACGCAAATGGGAATCCTCGCTCGAGATTTCGGGTTTGTGTTTGAAAAATTTCATTTACTTATGAGCATGTACAGTTACGTATAGAAAAATACAAACGTATTTAAAACGTATAAATACCGGAAAAAGAGTGGGAAAAAAAAAATATATATATATATATATACACAGAGAGAGAGAGAGAGAGTGAGACGCTTTTAGTAATAATCAAGGAACGCTTTCGCCCCTTATTGAATGCTTTTCTAAACTCCCTATCCTCAACCCTCCTTTCAATTTCATGCTTTGGCTTCTTCCTTTACCCCTCTACTTCTTGCACTTCCAACCACACCACCACCTCTCTATCTCCCTTTGCCTCAGGTATTCACTATTCACTCTCTCTCTCTGCATGTAATTTTTTTTCCTCAATTTCAAAAGCAAACAAAAACAATTGAGTGTTTGTTTAAGTCTATGTCTTTTATTTCTAATATTATTTTCCTTGTCAGGCGGTCGAAACAGAAATGGAGTGCGTGGAGGCAGCGTTGAAGAGCAATTATATGAAAGAAATGACCTTAAAACTCAGCCCACAAACCTTGACGGAAGAGGTTAGTGTCCAAAACGGCACCGCTTGCGACGACTTTTTCGTGAACGACCTCCTTAACTTGTCACACGTCGAAGAAGAACCCGAACAACAACAACAACAACAAGACACTGCTTGTGTCTCCCTTAAACAAGAAAACCCAAGCCACGAACCCTGTACTTTCAAACACGATTATGCCTCTGTGCCCACTAGCGAGCATAGCGTCCCGGTACCTTTATTTCGCTCAATTTGTATTTTAATTTTGCTGGATTATTCTTCTGCGTTAGTGGCTGACGAAGAATGTTTAGATTTTTACACAGGCGGATGACGTGGCGAACTTGGAGTGGTTGTCTCATTTCGTGGAGGATTCCTTCTCGGAAGAATTCTCTGCGCCCATCCCCACCTTAATGGAGAACCCAACAACGGGTTTTAAAGAGGCAGAGCCTGAACCGGAAATCCTGGTTTTCACTTTCAAAACCCCGGTTCAGACCAAAGCGAGAAGCAAGCGAACCAGAAACGGTGTTCCTGTTTGGTCATTCGGTTCACCTTCTTCGTTCACAGATTCTTTCTCAAGCTCCACCACCTCTTCCTCTTCCTCCTCCTCACCCTCTAGCCCCTTGCTTATTTACACCAATAACTTCCCCCAAAGCCTCGACCACCTTTGCTCCGGGCCCAAACCCAAAAAACCATTCTCTTCTGATAACACTACCTTGGCACCGCCGCCGCCGCGACGGTGCAGTCATTGCGGCGTGCAGAAAACCCCTCAGTGGCGGAATGGGCCGCTAGGCCCAAAAACTCTCTGCAACGCTTGTGGGGTCCGCTTCAAGTCGGGCCGGCTCTTACCCGAATACAGGCCCGCTTGTAGCCCAACATTTTCACATGAATTACACTCGAACCATCATCGTAAAGTTCTCGAGATGCGGCGAAAGAAGGAGATAGTTTCTGTGGATGAAACTGGTTTTGCCCCTGCTCATGTTGTTCCCAGTTTTTGATTTTTTATTTTTAAATGAACAAAAAAAAAAAAAAAAAACTAAATACTGTAATGACTACTAAGATTAGAGACTTTAAACCCGGTTCAATGGGACCCGAGTTAGAGTACATTTCCCCAACCCCTTGTAGTAACCGATTAGGAGACTTTGATATGCAATGCAAGTCCTTTTACCTTCTTTTTTTACATATAGTTTTAATTGAATTTGAACATATTTAATGTATGGGCTATAATGGTTTTGCAAATTGAAATGGCCGTTGAGAGGCATGAACATTGTGAACGAAACAATGCAAAGACAGAAGTGGTTAAACTAAAAGGCTGTTTTGTGTCGTGAGTTGGACGTACTTTGGGAAACCGAAAGCATTAGGAAACTGCACATCGAACGGCCCACGAAGTTTCCTCTTTTGCCATCATCGTCACTCCCAACAAGTGAGAAGTAACGTGCCGGGGCATAGTAATCTTAAACTTGGAATTTTATGCAACACAGGATTTTGGAGTGACCCTATTCGTGGGGCACCACCGTTTATTTATCAGTGAAACAAGTTTCCTCCCCTCTCCCCGCCCTTTTTCTCGCAATTGGATTTTTTCTTTAAATATGTGGAATATTCAATTTCTTCCATGCCTCTGCTGGAATGGAACAACAAAACTGGAATTGGAATATTCAATTTCTTCCATTTACTTACTTTGTTTCCAAGATTTTGAAGTATTACCCGCCATGTTTGTGGCCTGTGGGCCTACAAGGGTGGCAAGTTGGAATCTCAATAATCTGAAAATGTTGGACGAAATGGAGTGACTAATTAATATGACATTTCGGGTTTATTTTATCATTGGCACTAAAAATAGCATCATGGCAATCAGTACATCGACTTCGATCTTTCATATAGTTTGGTAAAAAAGGACATAGAGCTATCAAATTAATTTTTTAAAACTGAACTCCCAAATGAGGCTGGATGGAGCAGTATAAGTGCTTTTGCTAATGGAGCCGGGTGCCTTAGTATTTTATGTGGTTGTAAGTTGAAGCCTTGCGAGGAAAATTTTTAGGGCTATGAATCTATGACTATGATGTATTATGTACATGAGCTTATTTCCAATCAATTGAGGGATTGATTGATCTTACGAAAAGCTAATAAAATGAGTTATGATAATAACACTCCATAATCTTGTGTAGCAATTTGGTCACATCCTAAAATGAATCATAGCAGAAATTTCGATAATAAATTATGTTGTTAATATGTTATTTTCTTCCAACTAAATAAAAAACAAGACTGGTAATGGTATCTATTTTAAGTCCTAACTCACCGTTAAAGAATTAATGATCGCTTAATCTGGTAAGAAAAGAATCTGTGTGTAACCGATAAAATCAAAAAAGGGTGGAGGGTTACACATTGTTTTCGAACTTGCTCTAGGTTTCTTCATTGAGTTTAACTTGAGTGTCTTAGAAGAGAATCGATTATTTGGATTGGTATCTGTATCTGGTAGCTTTTGCTTTAGTAGATAGTCTTTCAAATTTTAACAATCAATGAAACGAAGTGAACGAACAATTCGGTTGTGTTGAGTTACCACTTGACATTTTCACTCAGACCTTTGTGAAACTGATACTACCACCTCCATCATATGCACTTATTTCCCTTTAATTAATTTTATAGAGACAATTTTAAAACAAAAACTACTATATAAAATTTGAAATGGTGAGATGTACCTTATGTTAGGGATATTTATAGCAAGAGTTTGAATGAATTTAACTTGTCACTCTTACTAAAAAGTCATATATTTTGACTCATTCATTTTTGTCAACACTCATTAAAGTTAACTTAGAGATAGAGATTAGGATAATATGCATGAAGTTATAGATTTGAACCTCCATGTCACCATTATACATGAAAAATGGATCAGAGTAATAAACAATTCTGTTTTTTATTATAGAAAAATTCCGTATTATTTAATACAATTCTGTCCTTTTCACAATAATACGAAAACAACTTCTTCAATTATTATTTTTCTCATCGTTTTCTTTCATCATATTTTCTTTAAAACATCCAAATGATAAGTAAGAACCAAATGCATTTGTGAGTTTAATAAATTCTAATTTTGTTGTAGAAAGATGTTTGATCACGTTGCCATATTGAAAATTAAAATAATGGTCTTACCGCCGATAGACACAGGGTTTCAGTTCTCTCTGCAACAAAAAACATGCAGTACAAGCTTTAAGCCTTCTGCAGTTCTACCTATTTTATTTCTGCATTCAACATTGTATACGTCCCAGTTTTAATAATAATTACTTTGTGTTACAATTTTGATATTGCTTTTAAAATAAAATTGTCTTTAGTTGGGAGTTATTTAGTCATTCTATTTTTAAAAGTGATTTCACTTCCCATCATCTATAAAAACTAATTATTTAAATGCCAATATTTACAAATTAGAATCGTGAAAATTAGGTGAGTTGCATCTTTCAATAAATTGACAAAGGACACCTTTGATCTGCTGATAGAACAATATGTCCTGTTTTATTTTCGTCCATTATTTTAATAAAATTTGAATATGTTAAAAACACTTGTTGTCCTTGTCTATTTTTTAGTATAATTTTTTAACAAAAAATCAATGAGTTTTTTTTACTTATGCTATTGAAGCTCGAGTCAAACTAAACTAGTAAAAGTTGAGAAAGCTCTTTCTATCAATTTTTAACATAACTCCCTGTTCAAACTAAATATTAGTAATAGATAAATTTGAATAATTCTGCTAAAAAATGTAGTTTAAAGAACTTCCTGTTAATTAATTTCCGTGCCCATCGTTATTAATGTCTGCCATACATCTTCTGATTCTGAATTTATGGGTTTTTCCTCCTTTTGGAAAGTAATGACCTTTTTTATGGCTTTTAAAAATTTATTTTGATGCATTACTTTTGGGTGGCAAATCAGAGTTTTAATTTGGGCCCAACTAATTGTTTTCTTATTCTAAGCACACATCCTGTACGTGAATTGATATTGGCCATACCCTATTGCTATTGACTGCTACTCACATGGGTGAATTTTTTCTTCCAAAAATACCCTTCCCACGCAATCATGGTTCTACTGTATAATCGCATAATGTAAAGGATGCAAACAGAATATAAAACAGAAGTGTGTTTCTGTCTTTTATTTTGTACGCATCCCATGTATTACAACGAAAATATGTTTCCATCGTAAAACTTATACGAAACTCTTATACTAAGAACATGTTTAGTTGAGTTTTTTTTTTTTGCTTAAAAAACACAATAGAGTCACACTTTTGTATGTCCTTAACACAATAGAATCACGATTCTATTATACCCAAAAGCTGGGGAGATTTGAAGGTAGGGGGGGGGGGGGGGGGGGGGGAATTAGAGTGGGACATGAATGTCTTTTCATTCCATTTTCAAAAAGTGATAGGCATTAGCAATGAAGTAGGGACCAGTATCAATTCCCCTCCTGCTGTACACTTATGATTTTGAGCTTAGTTAACTACCCAACTTCATATGCCCAATATTTTAATCCACTACTAAATCAGCCGTGACATTGCCTAGAAGTCCGGAATATATATATATATATAGCTTGGCCCAAAGAAAATTGTAAGAGTTGTTTTTATTTTTTACTTTTTATTATTCAATAGAACCCAAACAAGAAGTAGCTGCTATGAGTGATAACAAACTGCATAATCATGGATACTCCTTGCAAGTCACTTTGGTTGAAATTTGTTAAAGATGACATAATTTTATGATTCTCACATCATATATATATATATATATATATATATATATATATATATATATATATATATATATATATATATATAT
>CM023951.1:6207861-6219091 GCA_013407115.1 Glycine latifolia
TATCATTTAATTATAAATTATTGTTTGAATTACTTTAAGATAATTATTTTAAAAATGAAAAAAGAAACTTATTATAATGACTAGTTACGATTAGATGATTATGTATAACTTTTTTTTCTTAATAATTTTTATTTCTAATTTTGTAGTTTTCAATAAAATTTATCCAATTAACAAAAGTATGTTTTTTTAATGGAGATTAAAGAGAGTATGTTTAAACTTTTAAAAAGTGTGTTAAAGAATACGTTAGTAGCATTCTCCTAATGTTTATTCAAGTAAAAAAATATCAAATAGAACCACAATTCTCAAGCTTGTGCTGATAAAAGAAATTCTCAAGTTCCTATCATTGAGAAGAATGATTGCTAAAAAAAATTGCGAATCAAATGAGGATCATATATATTTAGAGATCACAAGTATTTTTTTTATTAGAGATAATTTTGTTCGGATTGAATATATATACTTTTGATATTATAAATTTTCTATATATATCTTATATTAGAACACCATATTCCTATTCTATTAAAAAAAGAAGCTGAAATGACAATTAATCGAACGAGATTTCTTATAGATTTTTTTAAGGGTTTTGTCAACATATATGCCTGGACCCAAAAACCAAACTTGTTATCATGAATTCGTTACTAACAATGGGAGGAGAATTCAACCCAAAAACTGATTATTAGGTGGAAAAGCCCAATAGCTGCTTTAGTAATAACATGATATTTTAGATATGATGATACTGGTGAGTCGTGATACTCTTTCACAAGTTAGTTCTGAGTTTGATTCTCTTTTACAAACTTAAGTCAAAGTAATTGGTTCTTTTATTAGGAGTTGAATTAAAATAAAAAGAAATGGGTTATGTTTAAGTTGGATCGAGGTATATTGGGTGGGTTTTTTAAACTTAAAAAAAGCAATTTTAAAATAAATATTTTAAAAAAATATTATTTGTAAGAAACAGATAAAAATTGTTTCCTAAAAAAAGTAAAATACTGCTTATTTTAAATAAAAGTAATTTAGACAAACACATCAGAAAAACAAAAAAATATTTATTTTATCAAAAAATATATTTTTTAAAAAAGCTCAAACAAACTCATCCACATATTACTAATATTAGATTGATCAAAATGAAATTAACTTCAGATATCTTAAATAAGATTTTAAGTTTGAGTTTTATAGATAAAAAAATTTGGTAAGCTTGTATGTGCAATACATGTTACACATGTTTAATTTATTTCCTTGCAGAAAATGTTAAATACTTTAATTTAAAATGTTAAACAGTTATGTTTTCCATCTAATATTTTTTAAAATTTTTTTAACATATTCTCAGAAAAAATATTAACAGCACCAAATTAAAGATAATTAAATTTCCCGCATGGCTGAGGCAAAATGCTACAGAATAATTAATACATTATCGTATTAATACAAGTAATTAGTCAATTGTGGATAAGAGGAAGACTACTGACAAAAATTGATGTTAATACATTGTTGTTGGCTATCAGAGTTAGCTGCAGCACCGTAACGAAATGAATGAAAGAAATGTCAACCTGTAAGAATTTTGTATACAAAAAATTTATGTTGAAATTAAACGAGGTTGGTAGTGATTCAAGTTGCGTAACCATACTTGAAGAAATGAATGTGTCTGATATATGCTCTGCTCGGTGCTCAGTACCGCACCCCAACACCCAACATCCGAACTTGTCATTACCTTCGCCCTAGCATATATATGTAATATGTTGTACCAAACAATCGTTAATTAGCATGTCACAAATGACAAAGATTCTCCTATGAATTAAGTGGACCTAATACTTGAGTGCGTTAGTTATCCACTATTCGTTATGCCTCTCTACTCTAATTGATTATCCAAATTAACAAGGACTTAAGATCACCAAAAGTAGCACTGTAGCAGACTATTCGTTTTACACTCTGCCACTATAGTATTATATGTATGGTGCATATGCAAAAGATTTTATTGAGAGACAAAATTTATCTTAATTATTTTCACATTTTGAAGATTAGTTTATTTTTTTACTATAGAAATATCTTGCTTTTAGAAAGAAAGAAAAAATCTATATCTAATACAAATATTCATATATTTACAACAATGTCAGTTTTAGTTAACTACCAACCAATATAATAATCAATTAATATCTTTTAGATATCCAATTTGGAACCTATTCATTGGACTTGTTGAGACTCGGATGAAGTCCATATTCAACAACCTCAAATATAAATAAGCAAAAGATGCAAAGGGAAAGAGCCTTCACACAACACTAAAATTATATTTTTGTGATTTTGGTTATAGATTTGAATCTGAAATAATTTAAAAGATAAAAGTTTAACAAATTAAAAAATATACTGATATATAAATATATTATTTAGGTTATATATGAGAAACACATATTAACATATCATTTTTAAAATAGATATATAAAAATTGAGTGTTTTTTAAACTTAATTTTAGGTAGGTGAGTTAAATATCATGATTTATAGTATAAAAAAATGAGTTATGGATGATGAACTGTATATCCCGTCGTTAAAAATGGGCCATAAATACAAGTGTTACCAGTTAGGTTTTAACTGTTTTCTACACTGAACCTTAAATGATGTAATTTATATTAACCTATCCATTCTGATCCAATCCAAAATTTATTTAATGATCACTCACCGGCTCCTTAATATCACGATCGAGTGCAAAAGCTAGGCGTAAAGATGATGAATAGAAATGTGATTTTCCTTGTAATGCCATTTTCCCCACACCTATATATGTTTACTGAATTTTTATGCTGAGCTACATCAAAAGTGCATATATGCACTTAAAAATTTAATGGGACTTTTAGGAACTTTTAAAAAGTCAGAATTTCGATGTGAAGATCCTCAACTAGGATATATGAACATAATAAAATAAAAGTAAAAGTAAAAGAGGAGGTACTCCTACAGTTGAGGATAATCACGCTATTTCACTATCATTTGTCTGTCCACTGTCTGTATAGGAAACTCAACTAGTCAATAATGGACTGAGCCAATACATAAATTTAGAAATTAAGATTTGTGGAGGAGTGCAGCACCCAAGCATGTGGGGTATCAATATTGGTTAAAAATGGATACGCATCCTGTTTAAACTTTAAAATATAATGGCTATTGTCTAAGTGGGATATTATAACATTCTTTTCGCCGAGACTGATGTCCAGACCACGTCAAGTTGTAGAAACGATCATTTATACCCAATTAATTAATTAGATGTATTACTATTGATTGAAATTTTTATAAAATAATTACTTTAATTACTCTTTGTATATCGGAATGCAGATATTTTCCACTGAGCTTATTTTGATTATCTGCAACATATATATATATATATATATAGCCCCTATTTCTGCAAACTATATGATCGGAAGCTTTCGCTATGCAAAAATATAAAGGATGGTTGCTATAATATAATTTTATTCTTATTTGAATATGTCTCATATTTTATCTTTAGAATATTGAGAAAGATTAGACGTAGTTAATATTAGATGAAGTAAAATAAATATTGTATATTATTTTCTTTTTCATTTTTTTCCTTTTATTTTTTTATTATTAAATAATTGCTAAGTACCAACCATCCTTACATATAGAAAATGATTGTTTTTATATTTGAACTTTGAACTTATCACCAATAAATCTCCCAAAGCACAATTTTAATTTTTTGTTAGGACTTTCCTTTTAAACCTTAGAATAGTGGGGAAGAATATATAAACTTCCAATATTAAATGAAAACACCTAAAGAGTGATAAAGAGAAAAGAAATATAAATATGATAAATAATATAATATGATAAAAAGGGATGTATAGACAAAAATTATGAATATTGATGAAGGTGTTTGATCATATATTTAAAGGTGTCTAAATATTATTGTTTGAAAAAATAATATATTTAATAAGAGAGTTTTTTTTAATGTGTGAGTAAAATAACAAATTAATTATTAAATTTGATCATAATTGGTGAAGATTAAGATTATATTTGATAAAGTTAAATGAAAGTTAAAAAATTAAGTGATAAATGAAAATGGTTAAACTAATTTATTAAATTATGAATATTTAATAAAATTATCTGTTTAAATAATTAAAAATACGAAATGACAGAAATGTAAAATCACGAAAAATATATACAAAGTAAAATACAATTTTTTGATCCCGTCATGGCCTGATTCGAGCTTGCTCTTAGTGGATGAAGGGAAATTGTTGGCCCGATCAAATACACATGAATCAGATATGGCTTGACATCAGACGGATCCTTATTTTAATATCTTGAAAGGTTTAAATACATTTTTTTTTAATTTTGTAAAATATTCTTTTTCAATTTAATTATTACTTAAAAATATATTTTTTGTTTCTTTATCTAGCATTTTTAAATTTTTGTTTTTAATATTAATCTTGATCCATTAAATTGATATAACAAACTAATAAAAATGTCATATTATTATTTAACAGAATTGGACTAACAATAAATATTAAAAGTAAAAATTTAAAAATGTCAAATAAAAAAATATTTTTTAGATAATAAATTAAAAAATATATTTAAGTGAAAGAAAAAAAACAGTTCAACATTTGCCATGTTATTTGGTGAATATCTAGTAAAGGGCCGCCCATATTGGTAATGCTTTTTGTTGTCTGCGCATGACCATTATCACTAACATAGTAAATTAAGGAGGTACGTTGTTTGGTCTGATATGAATAATATTTTTATTTATTATTTTTAATATAAAAATAGCTTATGTTTATTGCATTTTAAAAAATAGGAAATAGCTAGTAAAAACATTTTTAATTATTTTTACTGTTTGTTATATAAGATTTTCAAGTAAAAAATAAAATGAAAATATGTAATATTTTTAGAATTAAAAACAAAAATAAAAAACATCTCTTACAAAATCAATATCCTTTAAATTATGTGGATATGTGGAACAGTATTTTCACTGGTAAAGGTATATGGTAATGGTATATGATAATTTTATTTTATTTTTAAAAATTATACGTACGTATCAGCTAAAAAGATATAAAATAAAACAATAAAGCGATTAAATAAAATAAATTTACTTTTCAAAATATTCTAACTCAAGTAAAACTAAATTAATATTTACTGGATAAAATTAAATGAGTGAAACAGTAATTTGATATATTTAATAAAAATATTGAGATAGAATATCATAATGCCAAGTTTTTATTTATATCCCAAACTTATCATAAAGCCCTAGATATTGAGATAGAAAGGAAGATATGAGTTTTAGATAGAAGGAAATCAATAGAGACAGCAGCGACAAAATTTTATAAATTTTAAGAATAGAATGACTTAATTTGCTTAAAAATATTTAAAGGACTAAAATCACACATATAATCTAAATAAAAAGGATTAAAAATATAATTAAATCTATCTATATCTAAGAGAAATATCTATACTGCTTGTAAAAAGAAAACATCACACCGCAAGCCAAATACATAAATTGTTTGGAACTTGAAAGTTCATTATTGTGGGGTGTGTAGAAAAGGACCTAGTCACTAAAATTACGAGAGTGTTTTTTTTTAATCTAAATCTTCTAAAGAGAACAATTCATTTGAATGATAAAATAAGTAATTTCAGTTATTGATGAAAAAGTTAACTGTCATTCTGTCAATATGTATGATAAATCATGAATGTCTTATAATATAATTGTTAATCTTCTCATCAACAATAATTGAGATCAATAGATTTTTTCCTACTTATTTTAGATGAACCAAATATGTGTTTTTTAATTAACTTTTTATTTTGATATATGGGGCCGGGTGTGTTGGGGCATATAATTATTCTTTTAACAAAACCATAAGTATTTAACACAGGATTTTTTTATGTCGTTTAGCGTAAGAATATATTTCTTTACGTTTAATATATATAACAATTAAACGAAAAATATTTCTAGTTAATTAACTTTGCAATTCATTTAAGAAATTATTTTATTAACCTCGATATTTTCACTTAAAAATGCTTTTTCAAAATAATCCTCATTTAATACAAACCTGTTGTTTTTTTTATAAATATCCTTATTTCAACATACTAACGTTAGAAAATGATCATAAACGAAAACCATTTTCTACATTACATATCAGATTATTTTGCTTAAAAACAAACTTATCCAGTCAATTATCGCGTGTGGACAGAAAGAAAATGGGTGCTTCTAATTTATGATAAGAGCACTATCGAAGGGGCGAATTGGTTGACGTTCAATTCATATCTAATACGAACCATTTTTATTATATTATCCTAATAATCGGTGAGGTCAGACTGACCAATGCATGAAGTAAGAAGCCACGGTTGCCTTCTCAGTGCTTCTGGGGAGTGGGGACAAATGAAGTGATCTTTTAGATATTTTTGTTTTTCTTAATTAGCCCCACTATAACTATACACCTCATATAATTAACACAATATTAAAGTTAAACCCGTTTTAAGTTTGTCTTAATTTATCTTCTCATGCTAATTAGGTTATGTACTATATTCTCTTTTACTGGCGACTGTAAATTATGTGACTGGAACCCATCAATAATTAATGTCGTCGGATATAGATAGTTGTCTCATGCGTCACTCTCATTCCAATTGTCATGATGAATTAGTAATTAAGTAATTTCTACAATTTCTGCCTTAATTAATGGCGAATATTAATGCTTTTGATCCTTTCTCTTCTAAGTCAAACTAACTAAAGAAGATTTAATTCATACCCAATTAATGATCTGTTGGAGCAAGTTTTGGATGTTAATTATAACAGGCGCTTCTAATCTGATTGGCTCCAAGTTTCATTGAAGGTGAGAGGTTGATGCCGAATAATTAAGATAGATCTGATTCATAGACGCAAGCTTAATTTGCATCTAATTAATTTGGCCAGCATGCTTGAAGTACAAGAGTTAAAATTGAATTGTTAAGTGAGAAGAGAGTAATCTTAATAAATGCCTCCTTAGTAAAATGGAAAAGAAAAAGGCAGTTTAATTGGGAATGAGCGAGACATATCATATCGATCAGAACATTACTTCATTGAAGTTATTGCATTTTAAAGAGAGAAACGTGTGCTGGTATTCTTGATCGCTAAAAAAGGTTTAACTTGTCCTCCTTTTGAACTCATTAAACTGTGCCAGATGGAAAGATATATGTCAATTCCGGTCCTTGAGAATAAAACAAATGGTCTACTTTTAGCACAAGTAAATGATAGATGTTAGCAAACTATGGCTTTATGAAATATTATAGACAAAATAGTTTCAATTACCACGCCCACTATACTAAAATAAGCGAATCCAACTATAATGTTTAAACTAATTCAAAAAAAAAATTAGTGGCAACGATATATATATATATATATATATATATATATATATATATATATATATATATATGCAGACCACCATTTTTTTTATTTCTTCTTTTAAGATGACTAGAATTTGCTACTAGAAGGATGATGAATTTGAGTGTAAAAGAAAAAGTGTTACCATGTACCCAAAAAATTATCTGGTTAAAATTACCACACTATCTATTCTAACTATTGATCTCCAAAGACAGTTTTGGCATGTTCTGAGAAAGGCTGTAAGGGCCAAGCGAGTTTTGTTTCTTCATTTGCCAGTTTGATACAAATTATATTTATACTATATGCGAGCATGATAATAATAAGTTAACAGCTAACCTGCAAAGTAAGAAAGCTGGTGCAACGACAGCAAATATTTTCCGTAAGCAAATGAATTAATAATAAAATGTACATCTTTGATGAGGATGATCTTAAGGGGTAGCTGATTTAACTCCACCAAACACGATAACGACATCTTCCTCCTGATCCATTATGATGCTCTGATAAAAATTTCTTTGATCTGAATGCATGATATACAGCTTCCCTTTGTACCGTATCAAACTGATAACTATTTTAATTAAGTGGAGTTAATATTTGATCATTCTTTGTGATAGTGTGTGTGTGTGTGTGGATAAGTGTAAGATTTCATTTTGGTCACATAAATTCGTGCAAGCAACGATCAACTATAGTCAAAAGCAAGATGAAGTAAGATTTTGGATTTAGATGGGACCTCATAGCGACTAACATGGAAAAATGTTTGTTGAAATCATCTCATGCAAGGAAATTATGGTGCGAAATATTTTTCAAAGAAAAAAATTAATTATTCTAGCAGATTGGGATTAGCAATAACTTGGATATATCTTACGTCTATCTAAATATCATAAGAAGGGGATCGGGATGAACTGATGAAGACCATTAATAAAAGGTACGTAATGCTTATCTCACTTAAAACTTAAGTTGATTTGAACATGACCACACGACCATATGTATATGTAACTTGAACTTATTTTCATCACACACAAAAAATGTAACTTTACCTTCAATTCTATGGTGTTTTTTTCTCTTCAATTCTTCACCTTAAAACTGATAAAATATCTCAATCCCCCTGGTCATAAATAAACTTTAACCATAAAATTTTTCTATAATAATTATCAACGAATATTTAATTTACTTTTAAAAAATACATGCATGTTTATATATAAATCTTCAAATGTGCAAAATTCCATTATATAATCTATCATAATTTTTTAAAATAAGTATTATATTTCTATGCATGATATATATATATATATATATATATATATGTCCTTTCCTTTGTATATACACTTAAAATGTCATTTGGAAACGAGAAGGAGCTAAATGTCCCTTGTATACAGACTAGTAGAGTAGTAGTTGATATAGCATACTTTTTTTTTAACAGCCAAAAGTTAACTTTTATAACGTGAAAGAAGTTTACAAATTAACAGTTACATATATGTCCCACTTTCTCATTGAATCCCCTCACTTAACCACCCCTACTTAATCACTATCTTTAATACCCGAACCTATTCCTTGTACAGATTTGGTAACACTCAAAATCAATGACTCTTACCGAACCATCTATTCGAGTATTGCCATATCTTATAACCTGCAATTTAATGATTTAAGGATTCAATAAACATTGAGAAGTCGACGATAAATATTCAGAAAACTCTCAAATTTTAATTCAATCAATTATTCCTTCATAAGGTCTTACGTCTCTTCTCCCCACCCCTCACTCTTTATAGTATTAATATATATATATCCTAATGCAAAAATATCACAACGGAAAAATGTTATTTTTACCCTTAAACAATTGGAATTTGGCCTAAATTTCACGAGTTTTGCTGGTAAGATCATTTCTTTATGAAAAAGTATTCTTATTTGCAAAAAAAACAGACATTATTGTTTTTTCTTTCAACCTTGCACTACATTAATAGTTTATGGCTACCAGGATAGCTATCGCATCATCTCCTAATGTCATGAATTAAAATATTGATGATATATTTTTATTTGTCTTTCTATAAAAAATATTTTAGATTTTATAAAAATAAAATATATTGTGTATATAATTTAATTAATTCCTATCGGTTTGTTTCAATTAGCATTGGATAAGGGAGAGAACAAAACTTAGATTCATTTTCTTAAGTATTTTTTGGTGTTATATATACTCCAATAATTGTAATTAATATTTCTCATCAATATTTTTATACACTCACTTTTAATATAAATATTTGTTATGCTAAATAATGAAAAAAATCTCTAATTTTAATTAAAAAATACTGTAATATCAAAGGCACGTACATGAGAACAAAATGTAACTTAAAACTTGTTTAAATAGCATCCCTCAAAATGAGTTTTACACTTTACAGCAGGGAAAGTCAACTTCTTTAACCTAAAATTCCTAATCTGTTAATTAAAAATAAAATAAATGGTAATGTCGATTAACCATCGACTATGCTTTGTACCAAAAAGTAATCGACTATGATTAAATTTTTGGCAAAGAAAAGTCACCATAAAAGCCCATTGCAACGCGTCACCAACCCACACATCCTATACTTTAGGTTTTGTGTTTCGATGGCAATGCAAACTAAGCTGGCTATTGGGTGGGTAGAGGCAGTGTGGTTCATTGCAAGATGGTGCATGCAGGTGATCACAACGAAGACTGGCTGCAACATCCAATGCAATTAATAATAGTGACTATATATGCGTTCATGGTTGGTTGGTTCGGAGACAAAAAACTATCTGTTGGTGGAGATGCTAATAGAGATTTTTAAGGATGCTTGATTTTTGGATCTTGCTGGGATGATGCTGTACTATGAGAGCAAAGATGAAGGTTTTACTTTTCTTCTTTTTTGGAGCATTGCTAGCTAGCTAAGAGACGTACACATTTGCAAAGATGAATTGTTTTTGTTACTTGTAGTTGTAGGAGTTATGGAGAAAAATGTAGCATTGGGGAGTTTCAGTATTTTGGTTAAGTGGTCATTTATGGAATTTTTTTGGAACAGTGTAGTGTTGGCCTTGGTTGAAGATGTTTTCTGGATTATAGAATGAGCGAGCGAAAATGGGTTGTTATATATGTATAGTGATTTGGAGAACATTGGGGTGATGGTTTGCTGCTATGTTTTTCTTTATTACCAATTATGTAATAGTATTGTAGCGAGAGATAGATAGATAGAGGGACACCACAACCGCGGCACTACCGTTGGCAAGCGATGGGTATGCGGAATACAGAGATAAAGGAAGATAGAACTCACCACTAGTTGAAGGGATGAGTGGAGTCTCTCTGTATAGGAGAATGTCTCACGTGAAAGTTTTATTTATTTATTTATTTAAGAATGAGAATAACTTTTGTATGGAAGAAGAGATGAGTGAACTATTTAGTATATATATGTTACTTACATGTATACATTTATCATATATATATTATTTATATGTATAATATTTAGTAATTTACAACGGACTGAATCCTAATTATTTACAGATGGTTTGGCCTTATGTAATGTTTTCGATCGTACATAAAAAATTAATTAAAACTTCATAATTGATATTTACTTAGAGTTAAGTCCTTGATAAATTTAACACGTTATCCTTTTTAATAAATCATTAATTTGTTCTATTTTTAAAGAATTAATTTATTATAGTTACTAATCGACTCTAATAACTAATCACTATTTGATCACTTTCCTAATTGATAAGTAACCCCTAAATAAGCTCGATCTTTATTAAGAATTTAACCTACCAATAACATTAGGTTTTAGAGGAAGTTAGTTCTAATAAATAGATGCGTACACTCGATTTATTTAAAGTAAATTATGTTTCGCATAACGACAACCATTGGGTAGGTTAAATTCTTAATAAAGATCGAGCTTATTTAGGGGTTAC
>CM023951.1:6219491-6240180 GCA_013407115.1 Glycine latifolia
GGTTTTTTAAGGGAAACCATTGTTTATCCCTAATTATTAGAACCAATAGACAATTACAAATCTACAATCCTAATTGATTTAATGCAATTCATACATTAAGCAAATGGTCAATTCGTAGAACTCGAAAAATAGTTTTTGGTGTGAAGAATGGTAGAGTAAATTCCCAAAAGTAAGAAAAGTGAAAATCAACGTTAAGATCTCACCATAATTAAACATTGATTATCTCAAACTTATTATAATAGAGTTTAGCTCTTGATGGGAGTCATAAAAATACAAGAAAAAAAATAGAAAACTTGAAAGAAAAAAAGAAATTGACCTAGCCCATCACAGTAAAGCATGTGTTAATTCTAATGGACATAGTACTGGTTTACTTATTCGGCCCCACTCTTGTCGTGTTTCCAATAAATTTCAAGAAATTAATATAGATTGATAACTGAGGAAGAGAAAAGTGTTGGTAACATTTGCAAACACACATTTTAGTTAAACTTTATTAGAACCTACCAAAATTATGAGCAAGACTTATTAAATAAGAGATGAAACTTGTACTTTTTATTTTATTTTTGAGTAAATAGTAATAAAAATATTAAAATGTGTATATATTAGTAGTATTTCTGTTTCAAAACATCAGTCACCCATCATGTGAGTTGGTGCATAGTCTAACTTCTACGTTTCAAGGCACATCTGCATATCAATGTATAATATACTACTGGGTTGCTAGATTCTCATGTGATATAGCCAACACTTATAAGTATGTCTTCTACATTTTTTACTCTTTAATCCACATTTACATTTACAATCATGTAGGAACATGGCTAACAAATATAAATAATGGTAATGATTAAAATCAGCTCAATTATATATATATATATATATATATATATATATATATATATATATAATCATATCATTAAATGTGTGTTTGAATGAATATTAATAAAATTAATTTTGATTAGTGAAATTGATTTTGAAGTGATATAATTTATATTTATAATATTTTTATTAAAAAATCAAGTAATGAATAAATTTAATAATTTTTTTTGGATTTATGGTAAAATTTATTTAAAATTATGTCAACTTGGAATCAATTCTAAATTTATAATCAATTTTAGATTTTTTGAAATCATATATGTTAAGATATATTCAAAATTAATTCTAAACTTAAAATCAATTTTCTAACATAAAATCAAGAGTATTTACAATACATAATTGTTTATCATAATTTTATGAACCTTACAATTTTATATAAATTTAAATATTTTAAACAAAAATTTATTCTGATATTAAAATTGTTAAAATAAATGTTTAAATTAATTTTATATATCTTAAAATAGGTAAAAATATGTATTTTAAAAGCAATTAATAATTTGCCAATCAACTAACACATTTGTCAACTGATAATTTCACAGCTAACTAACCCAATTTGATTAGGTGCATTACTTTGTGTGAGGTTGTCATTATTCAGTGGTTACTAATCAAAATATACTTGTGCATGTTGTTTTAAAATTTTATGTTATTGTTCAAAAGTTGAAAAAAAATGTTTTAGAGTTCATATATCCTCTTGTGATCTCCTACCAAATAATAAATAAATAAAAATTATTTACTTCATTATTCGGAGACTCCGACAAAATAAAAAAGAAGTATATTATATACAATCATATCCTGATATATATAAAAAAAATTATTTCTAAATTCAAATTTATGAGTAATAAATCACCATAACACAAATTTTTCCATACATAGTTTTCCTACCAAATAATAATAATAATAATAATAAGATCTCTCTCTTAGTTAATGTACGTTGACATTGAAAGGAAAAAAAATAAGGGCGTGTCTGCTTTGCTTGCACTCCAAAAATGGGATATTTGCGCTTCCATGCCTGTGGGGGGATTGTTACTGCTGGCTATGATGTCCTTGTCGGTGTTCCAATTCCAAACTATAATATTACGTGTTGTATACCATGTCGTCTGGTTGGTCCGTCAAACTATCCTAAGCAGTTTTCAGAATTTCTGGTAATGAAAAACACAGCTTGATCAATCTCTAATCATGTTTTTACTTTTAGCTTGGCGTCTGAGCTTTTGTACCAAAATGGGACTTCACACTCATCAAATTCGTTGTTATTTTATTTCATATTTACTGATATATTAACAAGTGAGTAATTATCATTTCGCCTAATGTTTATCAGGGACATAACGACAGAAAGTTCACTAGTTTTTGCTTTCATTAAAGAAAGTAACATTAAGGTGATGCTAAAACACGCAATATATATAGTATATGCAATTCAGTGTATGCTGATTATAAATTTCAATTTTTAGGAGTAGCAAAAGTTATGAAAGCAATAATTATGGCTGAAATATGCGTAACCCGTATTATTAGCTAGTGACTTTGATGCTAAGGGAGAAAATTCAGCAAACATAATAAGGAAAAGAAAAAACCAAATGTTACAAAAATATTGGACTAAATGGTAAAACGAAACCGTCAATGGCTTTGATGTCTAGAAATATAGCTAGAAAAAGGTCCGATATCAAATCTATCAGCTTTCAGTGCTGCTGGATGATCACAAGGTTCAACCTATCTTTAAACTTGATGAAGTACATTTCCAAAGCAGGATATATAAATACATATGTAGTAAAGACAAAGAGAGGAATCATTAAGACAGTTAAACAATCCTTCTGCGGATTATCTTCTTGCTAAGGCACGCAAATGAAAAGGTAAATTAGAAACCTAATCGTATACATACATAGATATATTTCCAAAAGAAATAACAGAAAAGAAACATGACAGGTATGAATGGCCATTGGCCAAATAGTAAGGGAAATGATAGATGGTACGAAACGAAACGCACAAAGCTTATGTATTCCATCAAACTTTCCTTCTTTTTATCATTCAACCAATTATATGCGGCCACATTTTTTTTGTATGGAATCCGTACTGTATTGTTATGTACCATATAACAATGTTGATAGTTTAACTACCCTTCCATTTGAGTTGAGAAAATATTTTCTGTTTATTTCTTACTTTATTTTTTAGTTTATTATACATTGACATTGTTAAAAAACTTAAACGGTCAATCAATTAAAAGTCATATTTATTAAAACTTTTAAGATAATTATTATCAAAGTTAATAAATTTATTATAAATAATAATATGTAATTAGATAATAGTATAAAATATGTGATTGGATGCATTTTCCTTTGTTCTTTAGTGTTTGATTACTTCATTTCACTGCATAATTGCTGCAATCTGTTGCTGCATTTTTTTCTCTCTGCTGAATGTAATTTTCTGCATAAATTTCAATTCTGGTTTGTATTCTTTTGTGTTTGCTTTACTGTTTTGGTTCTGTTTACGTGTAGGGAATTTTGGCTCTACCTAATCCGTTTAGGACCAACATCTGTATTCAAAAAATAAATATAACTATTATAAAGAGAAAACGTACTCTGTCCCAATATTGATTGTGCACAAATCAATTGTGATGTTATTGATAAAGGAAGAGATAAGAAAATAAAATAAAAATAGATGACTTAATGATATATTGTGTGTGTTTATACACATGTAATTTATCACATAAGTTTGACAGTAAAAATTCTTAGAATATAGGTTTTGTATCTAATTTAACTCCAAAAGTCAATTCAATGAGGTTTGTCTTGTGTTTATATACTTTATCTTAATATTATCTTTAATCCATGTAGTAATTGAATTTTTCTCAATAAAAATGATGTTAAATGGTGCAATAAATGCAGATTTGTGGTTTCCGCTGTGACTTATATCAAACGAAGGAAGGTCTGATTCTAAACCAAAAACGTAAGGATAATGTACTTCTGATTTGAAAGGGAAAAAAAAGAAGAAAAAAAGAGGCTCTGTGACGCAGCTAGTAGCCAACTATAGTAATATATATATAGCATTTATACATTTCTTGAAAACACATTAAAAGTGAAGAATTCCTTATCAAAAGTGTGACACTACAAGAGACATGGTCAAGCGTCACTTATTTCAGCAAAGAAAAAAATAGTACAAAAACAGCATCGCTTATTTCACTTGATGTGCCGAATCATTTATGATTTAGTTGCAGATTGAAAATCATGGATTTAATTGCAAATGAAATCATGCACCTAGTTGCATGAAATACAAAACGTAACTAATTAAACCCAGTAAATGTGTATGTCAATTTGGGTTATTTGTCGCGTTTAGGTTGAGGCGCCGGCCTGAAGGGCGAATTGCTCGGTGCAAAGCAATGAATTGCCGGCGCAACAAGTTCTACGGGGTTAGGTAGGCCAATGATTTTCTTAAGAATAATTTTATGTGGTTCAACTTCTAATTAATACGTAAAAAAGTCATTTTCATGTTTTATTGTATTTTTCTTCTTCGTAGTTTAAATATCCCAAAAATAAACATTAGATGTTTTGTGACGATAATATTAAATTTATAAAAATGAACGAAGACAAACCTATTAACACATCATATGATACATAAGCTTGTTGAGTTGGCTTGGTTCTCAGTTCTCAAACGGGTTTTTATCAAGCCAAAAAAAAAGTCAAAATATATTTAAATTTGAATTTTATTAATTTAATCAATATTTTTATTAGACTATTCAGACTCATTACATTGATCCAAGTATTAACTCATTTTTTAAATAATGTCTCAAGTTTCAGTATTATAAATAAAAATAAAAACATGATTCAGAATAGATAATCTATTAAATATGTATAGAGACTAATCAATGATAAAAATTAGTAGATACTTTCCCTCTATAACATGATAAAAAAAAATTAACATACCCATCTATTAATTAAATTCAGCTCATGCACTTTTGCACCAAATAAGTACTTAACACATTATGAATTCTTACGAGCATATTTGGTAAATTTTAATGTTAGTGTACTTTGCAAAACAGTTAAACATGAAAGTAATAAATTGTTAAATTCATGTTCAACATAAATCTGAACATAAACAAACGTAGTCTATGACAATAACCTAAAAGCTGACTTGCATACGTGACTAAATGACAATAACCTAAAGGAGAAAATTACAATACTTTTACATTTTACTTGTTTTCATTATTTTATTATTGAAAATAGTGTGAGAATAAAATGATTATTTTATCAGAAGAATGAGATAAATTTTTGTGTTGATGTATCTTTATCGTAGAAAAAGTAATAAAAGAAAAGAAAAGGAAAATCAAGTTACACGTACGAGTGCATTTCACAATATATTGTACTCTGAATTTCAATTCACAAGCTTTTGACTCATTTTTGTTGATGTAGAATTTGGTTGAACAAATTTTGAATCTGATACAATATCAATCCCGTAACAGAATAGCATCTGCAGGTTAATGAATTTAGAAACAACTTTCTGCAGGTTAATTAATTTAGTTACGTATACGTACATGCATGTTCGTGCGTTTTCTAGATACTTAAGAGAGATGTTTTGTTGTGGTCGACGTACACAAAACACAAATTAATGTTTTGCCAAATGCACTGCACAATTAACATTTAACACTCGCAAAAAAAAAAAAAAATCGTCTATGTGCAGTGTAGTATGGGTTATTACCTATTAGAAAAGACGAAAACCCTCTCATCTCACCTAAGATACCTTAATTGAATTTGTCATTCTCCTCCATAATTTACTCATAGATATTTGATGGTCATCATCTGAAGAATAAGAATATTGATTTAAAAATTACTGATTTTTTTATTACAAATTATGATAAAAAAACAAAATACTGTTTTTGAAAATAGTAAATAAACAAAAGGCCTTATTATTTGAAGTTTTATATAATTATTAAGAATTATTAAATACTCTTCATTTTAAAAGTATAATTTATTTAATTATACTTTTATTTTATTAACATTTTGTCATTCAACTAGATTGACATATAACCGCGGTACTTTTATTAAATACTCTGAATTTAATTATAATAATGTATTTTTATTAAAGTAAAAAGTAATTCAAATAACAGGAACTTTTAAGGAAAACAACAACACTTTAGTTACTGTTTGCACTATTTTTCAATTAAAATCAAAGTTTTCTCAGTAATTTATATTGTATTAAAAGATTTTGTGAATTATCAAGATGAATCATTAGCAAAAACACACATATGATATTGTACCTAAGGTTTCTCCATAGGAATTCAGTTTTTTAAAGTCAATAAATTTTACAATTTTTTTACAACTTTAGAGTTGACCTATATTTATCTAATAAATGTACTACAAACTTCTTGAATTTTTTATTCCTGAATGGACCAAGAACTTTCTCTGAATTGTATAATCTTAAAACTTAATAAATACTTTCTTGGAATTAGGAATAACTGGGAGTACTATATTTTTTTAAAAGGAAAGTTGGTACTACTATATTAGATTAGTTGTTTCAAAATTACTAATTTAATTTGTTTAAAATTATTATAAAAGTTAATTTTCTAAAATTGTTACTCCTTTCTATTTATTTATTATCTTTTATTGGTCTTTGTAAATTATTTAAAATAACATTTATTTTGAGACAAAAAAAATAAATAATATTTTATTATTATCATAATATTAATGTAAAATATTTAACAATTTTATTAATAATTATTTTTTATTGAAGAATCTCATTAACAACTTTTAATATATATAAGATCTCATTTCCAACCATGTTTTTTAGTATACAAGACTCGAATTAACTTGACATTTTTCATAAGGAGATTGAATTTAGTTATTAGTTAATATTAATTATTTAATTTTACTAATTATATTTAAGAAATATTTTTCTTAAGAGCTCTTCATTGGAATCGATATAAAAAATAAAAAATATATATATTCAATTAATTGAATGATATTTTCAGGATAATATTATTACACAAACTAAAAATAATTAAAATTTATTTATATTTGAGTTCATCAATATCTTTTTTATTGTTTGAAATAATTGACTACGGATTTAGGAACTTTCTTGAAATTAGGATAGTTTGAGGTTAAAAAAATAAAGTGAAATGTATTTAATGAATATTTATTAAATATTTATTATAATTATTATGTAATAAGTATTTATTATAATTTATAAAATAAATATTCATTAAATATTTTATTATATTTGATACTAAATATGAGTAAAATATAATAAATAATCATAAATATTTATTATTTAAATATACTTACTTATTAAATATTTATTATATATTAATATTATATAATCCATAAGCATATTTTAAATATTTGGCTATAACATTAACACACCAAATTAGAACTTTTTTTATAAGAACAAAATTAAAATTTAAGAAATTAAAATCATGCATTTATAAAATTTAAAAGACTAAAAATAGACGTATACAATTAATGGTCGAGATGATTTGAATTGGTAATCCTGCAGCTGAAGAGGCAGGAGAGGATCCCTCTCTCCGTAGTATCTTTGTTATTATATTGAATTAATTAGAAACGTCCAGGTTTAATAAATATCTTGCAAGAGCTACGAGAAGAAGAAAGTGTATATAAGTCCACATGACACTCCCCTCAACTCAGCAACAACAACACTAACTTGTAGTTGCGCAATTATCCCACCACATTTCCATCTATTAAGATTTTAGACAGTGAAAATATGGATTGGCAAAGCATGATGGGCAACCTCGAACCATTCCAAAGAACCATCTTAATCCTCGTCCCACTAACACTACTCCTGGTGGTGTTACTATCTCGTACTCCTCGAAGACCACCCTATCCACCAGGCCCAAAGGGCTTGCCAATCATAGGAAACATGTTTATGATGGACCAGCTAACCCACCGCGGTCTCGCCAACCTGGCCAAACAGTACGGCGGAATCTTCCACCTTCGCATGGGGTTCCTCCACATGGTCGCCATCTCCGACCCCGACGCCGCGCGACAGGTTCTCCAAGTCCAAGACAACATCTTCTCCAACCGCCCCGCCACCATCGCCATCAGCTACCTCACCTACGACCGCGCCGACATGGCCTTCGCCCACTACGGCCCATTCTGGCGCCAGATGAGGAAACTCTGCGTCATGAAGCTCTTCAGCCGCAAGCGCGCCGAGTCCTGGCAGTCCGTTCGCGAAGAGGTCGACGCCGCCGTCCGCGTTGTCGCCAACAGTTTCGGAAAACCCGTCAACATCGGAGAATTAGTGTTTAACCTCACCAAGAACATCATCTACCGCGCCGCGTTCGGGTCCAGTTCGCAGGAAGGTCAAGACGAGTTCATTAAAATATTGCAGGAGTTCTCTAAGCTCTTTGGCGCGTTTAATATTGCGGATTTTATACCCTACCTCGGGCGCGTGGATCCACAAGGTTTGAACTCCAGACTCGCTAGGGCACGTGGCTCGCTCGATAGCTTCATTGATAAGATCATCGACGAGCACGTGCAGAAGAAGAATAATTATAAGAGCAGTGAAATTGGTGATGGTGAAACGGACATGGTGGATGAATTGCTGGCGTTCTACAGCGAGGAGGCGAAGTTGAACGATGCATCGGACGATAATTTGCAGAACTCTATCAGACTCACTAAGGATAACATCAAGGCTATCATTATGGTATGGATTCCTTTTCAAATAAATATATCTTATTCTTCTCAGCCACCTAATGAAATTGATAATTTTTCATGGCATTAAAGTTTATGCATTTGAATATTTCATCCAGATTAATTAAGATAAGATCACTGTTTTTTTCTCAAAAACCACCAAAACACGTTCAACGCCAATACATCAATGATTGGATTGATCTTCAGCTTATGTTTGGATTAATTTCTACTTTAATACTTTAATGGGATTTTTTTTATTGTGAAATCTAATTGTTAATTTTTTTTAGTGCAAGATTAAGATCTATAAAGTTTAATTTATGGATCTTCATAGAAAAATTGGATGAAGAATTAAGCTTTTAAAAAGTTTATTTATTTCATCTCCTATACATTTTATATTTTTAATTTTTATAGGTGTTTATTAAAAATTTGTCCAAAAATACTTTTATTATATTTAATTCTTTATCGTCCTTCACCTTAAAAAGGAAAAAGTGGCTCTACCTTGAATATCTATAATATATAGGGAATGTGTAAAAGTATCGACTTTATGTATACTAAATTATAATATATTTAAAAATAATAATAATTTAACTTTCTTTAAAGGCTGGTTGAATTCGTGATATTCTTAATTTTCAATTTTGAATTTACATTATTTAAATTAGATATATGTATTTTTAAATGCTTTTTTAAGCATTTTAGACTTCATTTAAATTAAAAATATCAATATATTATACATGAAATGCTTGTTAAATATATTTTTAAAACTTTTTAGTAGTATAGAAGTATTTTCATGTCTGTTAGTCATCTTAAATTTCTTTGTTCGGAAGTTTTAATTTGTCAGAAGTTGATTTAAGTGCCTAAGTTATAGATTTTCTATTTATGTGTCATCAATATGTAGTTTACTTATTAAACTGATTTGAGTTCATTTAAAAAACAAATTTTCACCATTTACAAAAATGTCTCCAAATCAATTATGATTATTTATGCCGAATTGAAAAAAGTAAAAGCAGATTTACTATAGTTATTATGGGCTAACTGTAGATGAACAAATAAGGTAGATAAGATCATAAGATTTGGAAACACTAGCCACCAAACATGCAGAGAGTGACTATCCCAACGTGTTTCATAGTGGGTTTGGGTTGGTGTCATTTCCCCGTCCATATCTACAGCCTCTTCTTCTCTCTCTCTTTTTTTTATTATCAAAGTTTGATTTTTGAATGCAAAATTCAATGTTGCGCCGTATGAAGGTGGTAAGTAAATAAAGAAAATTGATATCGGTGATGATTGTTTCATTTGTTTGTGGTGTGTGTTAACATTATCACTTTACACAGGACGTGATGTTCGGAGGCACGGAAACGGTGGCGTCAGCAATCGAGTGGGCCATGGCGGAGCTGATGAGAAGCCCAGAAGACCAAAAGCGGGTCCAACAAGAGCTCGCGGATGTAGTGGGCCTGGACCGTCGGGTCGAAGAGTCCGATTTCGAGAAACTCACGTATCTCAAATGTGCCCTCAAAGAGACCCTCCGCCTCCACCCTCCGATCCCGCTCCTCCTCCACGAGACTGCGGAGGACGCCACCGTCAGCGGCTACCTCGTCCCCAAGAAAGCGCGTGTTATGATCAACGCGTGGGCCATTGGGAGGGACAAGAATTCCTGGGAGGAACCCGAAACTTTTAAGCCAGCCCGGTTCCTTAAACCGGGCGTGCCCGATTTCAAGGGGAGCAACTTCGAGTTTATTCCATTCGGGTCGGGTCGAAGATCCTGCCCCGGAATGGTGTTGGGGCTCTACGCGCTTGAATTGGCGGTGGCTCATCTTCTTCACTGCTTCACGTGGGAATTGCCAGATGGAATGAAACCAAGTGAGATGGACATGGGTGACGTGTTCGGACTCACCGCTCCAAGGTCCACGCGACTCATTGCTGTACCAACCAAGCGCGTGGTGTGCCCTCTCTTTTAAAAATAAAAATTTAAAAATCATTTGGATCTTTTTTCTTTTCCTTTTTTATTTTCTTTTTATCCCTCAATTATACATAATCATAATAAATGATATAAAGGGAAAAAAGGGAGGTGCGCAATAAGAATGTTGGAGTATTTGGAAGAAAAAAAATTGTAAAACTCTTCTTGATCATTGATGTGAGCTTTTGTGCAGAAACAATTAATTATGTATGTATGCTGTTTGTTTTTGCCTCACTTCCGTTTTGATTAAAAAACTTAAATAAAAGTGAACCGGCCATTAAAAGAATCAGTGGCTATGGTGGTATAATGACATTACCAATAATTTGTTGTGACAAATTAAGTTGCGCGATTGTTGTAATTTAGTTTCATTTTTTTGTCTTCTATGCGACAGTGAATCTGAAAGTGTGTACCGTGGGGAATTTTATTTTTGTTGCGGGGATTTCACATCAAATCACGTATTTAACAGTGGTAGTATTGTTTTCTAAGTAAGTGGATTCTAGAGACGAAGTTGATGACTTTGGAATGTGAAAGATTGAAAGAAAAATGTAGCTATTATTAGAAGGGGCGATACAAATCAACAACGAGTGTCCCAAAAATCAACATCGCTCAGGTTGATTAGTCCTGAAAATATATATGGTGATGTTGAAATGCATGGACCCTGCGCTATAAATTGCTTTCCGAATTGAGTTTGAATGTGGCAATGGCAAAAGAATTTTAAGAATGCTTGCTCGCCGACGCTGCTTCAAATGGGAAAGACTTTTTCTACAAGCATTTTTAAGAAAAAGAATTTATTGTCTAAGAAAATTTCTAGGATGAACAATAAATTATATTAAAAGTTTGACAAGAAGTAGGGGTGACTATGTAAGTTAACTGATAACATAAGATGAAAACTTATTAAACTTATCTTGATCTAGTTGGTCAAGATTTGATTCATATCTCACGAGGACTTGATAGATTTCAAATTTTGTTACTAATGTGAGAATCTATGAATATTCTTATTAAGTGTTTAATAAGTCTTTGAGACATGTTTTGACGTAGGATTCAATTCCCTTAAATTTTTTTATTATAAAAAACAAGTGGCAGTAATTTGTTTTATATACGAAAGTGCATAGTATTATAATAGATTTGATTGAAGGTGCAGCGTGGAAAAGTATATTTCAAGGCGTATATGTAATGGCGTGTAATATCGAAACAGGAAGATGAGAGTAGAAGCCGAAGTGTTTAGGTGAGTGTTGAAAGCAACGTGAGGCCATTCTTTGATTTTATTCAAATTCAATATAAAAAATTAAAACCGTGAAAATGACCCTCATTGGGCACTTATTTTGTATGCATACATAAATAAACTGAGGAACTACTCCGGGGCTGCAAAGCTTTAACTACTTTGTGATACCAACACAGACTAAATTTATGTTTAAAGCACCGTTTGTTTGACTATTTAGCTTCTGAAAAAGAAAAATCTAGCACTCCTTTAACACAATTCTTGTTTGTCAGCGTGAACACTGGTTGTTTTCAGACAAGGAATCTCAAACAAGTTAAGTCAGCAGATTATCATTTGGTGATGTGTCTGGTTAAGGTGTGAAGTTATTACTCTTTACTAGACACTAGACAGTCAGACATAAATATTTTCAGTTTGCTAGTTCAATTCAATCAGACAATGTGAACAAATTGCATAAACAATGAAATTTGATCACCATTAACCTAAAAACAAAACAATAAACGAGGACCGCCCAATTTTGTGTTTACTTTATTAGCTAAATAAACCCGTGGAAGGCCTGCTTATGGAGTTATGGTCCCATGCCAAGGTTTTTTTTGTTGAATTTAGAGTAGATTTGGAGAGAGAGAGAACCGAATCTTTTGGAGAGAATAATATATAAAATGAAAAGGTTTTGTTTCTTATTCTTGTAAATTGTAGTACAAAGATTTTGCATATCATTTATATGAATAGTAGGGTCAGCGCAACAAATTTTTTGTTGGATCAATACAAATTTTGAGGTGAAGCGTAATTATGTGATAAATTCGATTAATGTCTATATTTTAACTAAGGGACAATTAAATTAATTCTGACAAACACATACTAGTATTACCTACTATAATTGTCCTATGTAACAAATGATGCAAATTTTATATGAATACATTATTGTAAAATGCAGTAAAAAGATTTTGCATACTACCATTTATATGAATAGTAGAGTCAGCGCAACAAATTTTTTGGGACTAATACAAATTGAGGTGGAGAGTAATTATGACGTAAAATCGATTAATGTTTACATTTTAACTAAGGGGCAATTAAATTAGTTCTCTAAGACAAACACATACTAGTACTAGTTATAATTGTCCCATGTTAACAAATGATGAAAATTTTATAAACACTACAACAACCTTCCCTTATTTTTAGATATTCAAGAGTAATAGACACATTAAGAAATATTCATATACGAAATGTATTAAGTGAGAGGACTTTTTATATGAGAATAGGAGAAATAAATATTAATCATTAGATCTTGACATGAATAGTCAAAATTAAACTAAACAAATTTTTGAGTTTTTTAAAAAATCGCCTTACATTAAATCTAATTCTTCCACAAATAATTACATGGCCTTAGTTTTTATTCATCTTACTCTCGTATAAAAATGATTTTCTCATTGGATATACCTCATAATCTTCTTACTTTAAAGGAACTAAATTCATCCCAATATAATCTTCGAATCTAACTCTTCTAAAACAAGTCCTAGAGAATAAAATAAATAATCTCAATGAAAAAAAATGAACATAATTACATACACAACTGATCATAAATATATTAGAATATCAATCATTGATTGGAAAATACATGATTGCAGATTGCGTACTTTACCATTACTTCCTTAAAATGAGCCAAATATATAACCTTTCTTATATGATTTATGCAAACATAAAATTTTCTAAAAAATTGATATAGGGATAAAAGAAATCCAGACATTTATTATACCTTTACGTGATATGATATTTCCAAGATGTTATTCTTGCTTAATTGAACTTAATAAAGTTTTAACATTTAGCATTTCATAGTTGTCTTTCAAATTTGGTTGTTTCATAAGTGTAACCAAGAAATAAATACTTATATCACAGTTTTTGATAAATTGAATAATAAATATTATATAGCTATAATAAATGATCTTTTACGCATAAGCAATTACCTTCAGAGTATCTTTAGTGATAAATCTTAAATTAAGATCTTATGTCACTTTTTGATAGTCCCCATAGAACAACATAGGATTAAAGATCTCTTAAGATCTTTCTAAATTTTTTTTTAGTAATAGATCTTATTTTGATATCTTAGAGAGAGAGAAAGAGATAAAAATTTATTCTTTTTTGAACTATGTGCAGATCTTGAGAGTTCTTTTACAATAACTTATTCTCTATGTTGAAGATCTATTTACCTCCTTTATTGGGAGATCTAATGAAGATCAGATATTGAGCTCAAGATCTTTACTTAAGATCTAACACTAAAGATACTCTTATAACTTGAAGGTTGCCCTTTGTGAAAGTACATTGATAATTAAAAAAATTACAAACAAAGATTTCTTTTCATTATAGTAGAACAAATAGAAAATGGAGAATTTTGGTTTTAGTAATGGCTGATGCTCATGTGGCTAGCAAGCTATACAGTAATCCATATACAAATACAATACAAGGCGTTCATTCAACACAAGCTATACAGTAATCCTTATCACCGGGAAATTGTGGGAGAACCCGATCCACTCGACAGCAACACTGTATGTTTCTTTAGGATATTGTTATAAACGGGATAATACGTATCTAATTCAAGTTCATCTAGGACCTGTAGTGTAGCCCACAAATATGAAGAATGACCCTCTATGTGATCTGTCACGTCAACCTGCAAATCCAAGGAACCATTTTAGTAAAAGATCCAAATTAGATGAACTACGAATACTTGCACTAGTTTATAAAATAAAATAGCAACTTGCAAATTGCAAATTGCAATAGTAACCCAAAATGAACAAAGAAACAGAAACTTGCAACAATGGTCATGCGTAGCCAAGGAGATGGAGAAAAATCTTACATGTTGGATCACAGTAACATCGACAGGTTGGATTCCAGCTAATCCTTGAGAAAGTAGACTGCACAAAATTAATAGTTGGATTAGTATCTACTGTCTACCAAAAAGTCTACAGGAAATCCCTCTATTTTTTTTCTTAATTATTAAAATTATTCTATTCATACTACGTAAGCATGCTCTTTGTGAAAATTGACCACGGTCACGAGAACTTTATGGATCTTAATCAATAGATGAAACTGAGTCAATGAAAATATGGAATGTTATTCTCTGCTATTGCAGGATCAGAATGCCATAACTCACGACTTCATGTGTAAGACTGCATAAAAAGCATTTGGTCCAAGGGGATTATGTGGTGAGAACAACGAATCCGACTTCATGCCATTCTTTCATTTTTTTTCAATTTTGATTGTGAAGTGAATCTTTGGAAGAATTAATCGATTCATATAAGTTATGTGTATGGAATAATCTCACAATGCTGCAGAATTCTACCACTACATTACTGTGTACCTGACGCAAAAAGCAACTCCAAGCATCCAGTCATTTCTTGAATAAGCATTTACACAAATCTTCCTGCTACCATCTACAGAATATACCAGGATCTCATAGTAATTAATACTACTTACCCCATTGCATGGAGGCTCCATGTTATGTGCAGGTAAGGGGAAAGGATATTGTACGCAGCCTTACCCTTGCATATGCAAAGAGGCTGTTTCCGAATTCGAACCCATGATCAACAAGTCACCAAGACACAACTTTACCGCTATGTAAGGGCTCGCCCTCCAAAATAAAACTACGAACCCCATTGCTCGGAGGCTCACACTATGCGCAGGTAAGGGGAAGGGATATTGTACGCAGCCTTACCCTTGCATATGCAAAAAGGCTGTTTCCGGATTTGAACACATGACCAACAAGTTACCAAGACACAACTTTACCGCTGTGTCAGAGCTCACCCTCACAGTAATTAATAAAACTATATTTCTACCATACATGTGAGATCAAGAAGATACTATTTATGAGAAAAATTAAATCCTCTTCCACCTTTCTAGCAGCTTCCCAATTCTCATCCTTGATTGCAATGGGTGCTCCAAGAAGAACAACTCTCTCTACCAGTTCAGCTGCCAATAAATAGAAGCAGTGCCTCGGAATCAATAAGAAAGGGAACATCTTATTTAATAGATAAATGCATGATTCCCCACAGAAATGATATAATATCTAAATAACCAGAGTTGAAAAGGTTAATATCGAGAGACAGACGATAAGATTAAAAATACCAAAAAGATAGAGAAATAATCTATATCACATCGAAGACAAAAAATGTGGAAATGCATACCACTTTTTTCTGTTTCAGCTAAAAACTCTAGACAATTGAAAATAACTCTAGCCCCAAGTGAGTAACCTACAAGTGTAACAGGCCTGAAATTTATAGATTAAAATATTTCATGTTCCACAATTTTAAAGGAGCTAAATTTTTTAAAGAAACTTTGATGTAAGCAAAATACCTATTTCCCTGTTTATAAAATAACTTTGATGCAAGCAACTTTCCTGTCTTGTCTGATCTGAAAGTGAGATAAGCAGGATTAATTGCAAACTAAGAATGGAAACTGACTAATAAATTTTTCCTTGAGATGACAAAAATTGAAAACATGCCTCCTTGCCAAGCATCTTATTAAAAGAGAGAGACGAACAGGTAACATCCTTGGCATGCCAAATCAACTCAACATCCCAGTTTATCCACTAGGTTTTGGCTAGAATATGATGACATTTAACAAACAGGTAATAAGCAAACCCAAGATTTCATTTTCACAACATAGAAGATGTAGCCTTAAAAACCCTGTATGCTTGGAATTAGGAAAAGCATAAACGATATGTGCTAAGCAAGTTCCCGCCAACATCAACAGCACCTTTAACCCAAGTTAATTAGGGTCGGTGGTAGATGAACCCATTGATAGATACAAGGAGGTTGGAGAAAAAAATGAAGGGGAAAGGGAAGGGAAAGGGGAAATAAGATAAAAGCAAAGGGAGAAAGAAGGAGGGGGGAGATGCAGAGGAAAATGACTAAAAAGGAACAATCTGGAACATAGAGATAACAACAAGTCTAACCCTCCACCAAGCTTATAGCTTTTCTCCATTCTGTCTTAAGAGACATCCGTCAATTTATATCTAACTCCATTAAGTCTTGTTTAACTACTTTTTCCCACATAAGTTTCGGTTTACCTCTACCTCTCATGCACTTGCCAACTACAATGATAGTTTTTCAACTTTATGAAACACTATAATTATCCACTAACTAGCAATTGCATCACTATGTACAATCCAGCAAAACAATTGAAACCTTTCAATTGCCTATGAGTTACCAAGTAACAAATAGCAAGTAGATGCTTTTCCTTTTACTGTGCAAAAGTTCAATATACATACAATCAAGAGAAAAAACTAAACCTGTCGATAGCAATTGTCCATGTGCTGCCTATGAATTCAGTTGCAGCAAGTAATGCAGCTGGCCAAGCCAATGCAGTTAAAAGAGCATGCAAGACCGTCATTGCTGCCCCTTGCTTCATCAGCTCCATTGCAATTCCTAAAGCATATCACAACAATATTGGCACCAATCATATACATCTCTACTTAAATATACTATACAAAAGTACTAGCAGCCTGGAACCAAAACCAATTACTTGAAGTAAGCCAATCCTGAATTGCAGTGCTCAGGGAAAATAGATTCTTGGACTCCCACTGCAGTGCATACCTAACTTTTGGCAAGGCCATAGGAAATGTCATTTGAGTAGCAAGGCCATAATTATGTGCTTCTATGGAAACAATTGTTTCTAGAGTAATAATCCCTTATTATTCAAAACTTTCTAGGAAGCTAGTAAAAATATGCAGTTATTTCTCCAAAATAAGTTGAACCAAGCATACTAAATATTGCATTTTTTAAACTGAAGAGAAATTGCAGGAATTTATGTGATTAAAATTCAATGTCGTAATTTTGCATCAACATGTTGCCTTTGGCTAATGGAAAATCATATTCAACAATAATATTCACAATTGTATCAACTATTTTTTCCTAAATAATGACTAACCAAGCATAACCATTTTAGGAGAAGGAAAATAATAATAATGTGTACCTCTCCAAGTTGTCATCCAGTCCTTCCCACGGCCTTATAAAATCATCATCCTCAAGGACAAATCCCGAGACCATGATCATAACCCAAAGCTTCTGCAAGCAGAAGTCAAATAAGAATCTAATTTGAATCAATAAACTAAGTGCAAAATATTGCTAGATAATATGAGAAAGGTTAGACAAAGATTGCACATGTATGTTTTTCCCTGCACACAGATCATGACTCAGGTAAGAAATAGTCACCAGGAAGTAGGAATATGAAATCAATAAAAACTTACACCTTGGTTATGGTTTTCACCTACAGCTTTGAATTCAAACTCGTCAACATCCCCAACTCTCCTAGCCATTTTGCTTCCACTGAGTCTAGCTCCAGCAGCTAGTAAAACAAAGTGATACATAAAGTATTTTCATCATCTAAAAAAGGAGCATCACCAACAGAAAAACACACACAAAAAAAAAAAAAAAAAAACCTGCAAGAAAGTGAGTTCTTTATTTGCAATATAGATCATAAACACATCTGAATAACATATAACTAGCTTGTATGGCAATTTGGAAAGGAATATTGTAAATTAATGGCTAAACGTAGGCTCCATTTGTTTTACAGTTAGAAATCAATTCTCACACTTTCCAATGAAAAATACACATTACAGTACAATTTCTCTCAGCCTTTTCAAAATCAATTCCACTTCAATGCTAAACCAAATAACCACGTACTGTCTTCAAGATAATACCATATAGGAGGTATTAAAGAGCATGCTTAACTCCTCTAGACTATTTAAAATTTAAGGGAAAAATCCCATATAACCTCTATAACTTTTCTTATAAAGGCAATTCAAAGAGTTCCTTTTGCAGCTTGACTGACAATTATCTAACTTATTTCATTGAAGCAATTACTGTAAAGTGTAAACAACCAATCCTTTTTCTACTAGGGGTATTGGTTACATGAATCAAACAATGCCATAAAGCAATTAATGTTTTTTTTAATCAGCAAATTCAAATATGTATATATTAGTAAGTTAGGTACCAGAGGTACCAAAAAGGAGGGGTACAATCACACATACAATGTACTTAATTAAAGATGCAAGTTAATGTAGCAATTAAAAATAATACACCACTAAGACGCATAAATGTATGAATAATGACTTGGTAGTTGGTGGTTCTGATAGTATCCTTAAACTACACTAGAAATTTACAAAAGGCTATTTAATTTCTGTATAAATTGAAGGCATAATAGCACAACATGAGAAGATTATAGTAAAACCCAATCACATATAAGGAAATATGTACCTCCAAATGATGCAGCAATGGGCACAGAACCAGCAACAGTTCCAGCAGCACTAGCAGCTGCAGCAAATCCACTAGCTCCAATTACGGGAATCAGAGTACCCAAGGTTGGAGCCAAAGCACCAAGCCCTGCAGCAATTGCTAGGGTAGCTAATCCTGTTAAATGCATAAAAACAAAAACAATCAAATCAACAAGGAAACTCATCCAATTTGAAATTATATATTCCAGAACACAGAAAAGATGTTAAGGTATTCACACCACCAGTAATAGCCATCAAAGTTCCCCCTGTTAAGGCAGCTGCACCAATGATACCACCCCTCTTCCATTTAGCCCACTTGTCTTCATTTGATTGAGTTTCTTCTTTACTTGCCTCTTGCTCTTTAATGAAAGCCATTGCAGAACTAGCAACTATTGTCTCAATTGCCTCCTGCAAAGTGAAGATTCATCTTTATAACTAGAAAATATGGAACCAAAAAAAAGTGATTTCTTTTTCACAAAAGACAATTTAAAGCTAAGTTTATTGCATATCCCTATGTATAATTAGGCTCTGAATTAGTAACTTATATATCAAGGGAGAATGTATATCTTTATTAATACAGTATACACAGTAAAACAAAACCTTGCACTTATATTTCAAGATCACCTCAATTTATCAAAAGTTGTTTACCAATCACATTCAGTTACCAATTAAAGGATTCGTTCACCAACCATTTTTGCCCACTTGATATCGAGCCAAGTTGCAAGCAGCGGCAGAGTGACATGTTGTCGAGCATCATAGCCCTTTCTCCTCCGGCTATATTTCTTGTTATTTTCACCTAAATCTGATAGACAAGCAGAGAGAAGCTCATAGAGCATTATAACTTTCCTCGGATAGCTGAGAACCATCTTCAGTTGGAATCTCATCCATATTACTTCCAAAAGATCCCTGATGTGAGTCTTCACAGTCAAGGAAAGGAGTACCTGGGTTTCTAATTGCAAATCTACCTTCTCAGAATCCGGTTGAACATCAGCAGTCGAAAACTTCTCACGGCATTGATGCTCATATTCACGTAACTTCTCCCTTCTAGACACGATAGACTCGGAATTCTTTTCGAGGCTATCAACAGCTTCTGACAAAGCAAGTTCTTTATCCAACCTTTGAGAAGAATCATCATCATAATAATCAAAATCTTCTGATAATAGTCTCAAGAACTGTGACATTCACATACATTGTCCGTAAGTGCTGTATTTGGGGGCGGGGGGGAGTAAAACAGAAAATGTGTCTTATTTGGTATTCAGTTGAATACAATTGTAAATTGAAAAATGAAGTTTCAAAGATGCAGTAGAATGAGGTAGGTACCGGAGCGACGTGACGTGAAGCTGAAGAAGAGGCAGCAGTTTCCTCGAGTCCAAACTATGCTGCGGAATCAATATCTAGGTACCTGATCAAGATCAAGCACACACAATAACATCACTAATTCGAAGGAAGCCCCTATAATTTTAAAATTCGCAATTTAATCCCAAAGCAGCTAATTAATTATGCTTTTAAAGAGAAGAGAAGAGAAGAGAAGAGATACTTGAAAACAGGGCGGAGCAAACCGGAATTATGATGGAGCTGGGTCTTCGGAAACAGCGAGAGTGGAACTAGTTTCAGAATCAGAAGGGAAGTCGTGGGTTCATAGGCCCAGAGGGTGGGTCTGGTGAAGTTGGGCCTGGTGCATAGCCAGCCCAAACAACGCTCCGGCAGCGTACCTCTGCGGGGTTTAACTTCCTACACCCAATAAATTTCTAATACACCCAGCACTT
>CM023951.1:6250180-6453410 GCA_013407115.1 Glycine latifolia
TAGAATCAGAACCTTTGTCATCTTTAGAATGCTAAAATTCATGGCAAATTTGAACCCTAATACTTATGGAAGCAGTACCTTTGTACGGGTTTTTAGCTTGAAGGATCTCATGAAATGTCAAAGATAGCTTCTCCTTCAAATACGTCCAGTACACCTTGAAAAGATACTCCCAGCTGCTCTTGTCATCAAAATCCACCTCACACTATAAAAGTAGCACAAGGAAAGAAAAACAATCAGGCCATCATGTGTCATTAAGTAAAATGGTCACCCCATCCCTCTTTTTTTCTCCCTCCCTAACACACAGTAACAGAAGTGGGAGGGGGGGTAGTAACAGTGTACATGCATATATAAGAAAGTTGAGCATACCGCTGCCTTGTCACCCTGGGCACAATTCTCTACAAGCATTATAGTCCTCTTGCACATTCCACATAAACCTTTATTTTCTCTGATAGAGACAAAATCGGCCTTTTTTGTACATCCCTTGCACAAAGAATAGGTACAAGTATAGCACATATAATGTGATCCCTTCCCACAAGTGCTACATATATGCCAACCTAAGTAGTGCAAAAAAGGAATGTTTATTAAACGAAAGATAAGCAATTTAATACATACTAAAATATTAAAACCAAAATAAATAAAGGGATTGATTTCTCAAAAATGAGTGAATGTGCACTGATTAGCAAACGTAATAATTGCAAAAACCTTTTAAAAGAGATAATAAGTTAATATCATTGAAGAACATTGACTTGATTCTGTATAAGGAAAAGAAGAGACGCATGCATAGGAAATCTATAAGCTACTATATAAAGCAATCCATGCAAGAGGAACCAATTTCACTTGTTCATGCATTTACCCCTTCCAAATTAACATTCCCTCGACACAATTGTGTCATCAGTTAATCAACCCTAAAATTATGCTATAATTTTCAAAATATCAAATTCAAATTTCATTCACAGCCATGATCAGACTGCATTTAGGCGATAATGAAACTTTTAGTTTCAAAATTTTGCATTAATTCTAATATCTCTCATCTCATATAGTAGGAAAACAGGCATACGTTTCTGTAACTCCAAATTTTAATTAGAACTCCTCAGTTTACATTAATCACTAGGTACACAAAACACAACATATGCATGTATAATCCAGTTTCATAAAACACGTAGAGCAAGCGAAATCCGATCCAATTGCATGTTAATAGGTTATACCGGCAAAATGAACGAAGGCAGTTTAAAAAGCAACATACCGCAATTCCATTTGGCCTTTGAGCGAAAAAAGGCCTCGTCTCGCTTAATACACGAGGGATGATACGCTTTAGGGCATCCCCTAAAAAAGGAGAGAGATAAAGGGAGTGTTAAAAAAATAAGATAAACCCTCCAATGCTTACAACTGAATAAAGAAACTCTCACTTGCAGTATAAAACCCAAACTGAATATCAATTATCGCAAAATAATCGATGAATCAATCACAGACACGAAGCGAAGAACAGAACGGTGATGATGATGACGACGACTCACCGGCGATCACAGAGAACGAGGCTTCCACCGTCGAAGCATATGAAGCAAACATCCTCTTCTTCGTTTTTCTGCCTCGACGGCGGTATAATACCTTTCGGAACACGGCTTCCCTTGGCCGGACGACCGCGCTTCCGTTTCAAAACGGAAGCGCAACAACCGCCGTTTGCCTCAGCCATGTCAACGTCGCGAACCTCCGTGACATCACTGACATGCGACTTCTCCGAATCCCCACCGCCACCGCTCACAACCTCCGGCACGGACTCCAGCTTCGGCTGAAGCTGCGGTTCCATAGAACAATCGAATCGAATAGAAGAGAATCAATTAAGAATAAGAGAACATGAATTGGAGAGAGAGAGAAAGAGAGAAACCCTAATCGAAGGAATTTGGGAATTGGGATTTAGGCGTGGTCGGTCTGATGAAGTGAGTGGGCACACGGAATTGTGGAATTGAAATATGGACTCGGTGCAGATGTAAGGAGACTTTTTTGTTTCTTTCTTCTTTCCTTTTTTATTTTTGGAATAAATAAGTATTTTCTTTGCCTTTTTCGCTTTTACCTTTCACTCTTTCAGGGCTATATAGGAGTAATTAAATTAATATTTTATTTGGTTGATATTATTAATTAAATAATAAGTAATTAATGACTGTTTATAAGTATTTCGTTCGTTCTTGATAATCCATTAAGATTGTGAATGAATGGACAAAAGCGACTCTTATGTCTGTCCGATTCTGCGTTTCTCGAACAGCACGTGGTTAGTTGTTGCCGAGGAAACGCCACTCATTGTGGGTGGGACCTACTCTCTTTATGTTCAACGCTAAAAACATGATCCAATCGACCAAATCCTATTCTTCTTTTGCAACATATACCAGCCTCAATATATTATTATTATTATACTACATTAACATTATAATTTTCAATTTTTTTTACTGAATAATAATTTATAATTATATCAAGATTTAGATGATGAATTATTAATAGAATTCGTTTTATGGTTTTCCAAATTCAAATCAATTTTAAGGTAAGTTTTTTTTATTAAAAAAAACTGTTTGAAATAATTATCATTTTATTTAAAAATTACATTTTACTTTTAAAATATAAATGTACTTAGTAACTGTCATAATTTATTTTTTATTTTATTTTATTTCAAGTAAGAATTTATTATTTGAATTTCAAATCACTTGTTTTTATTAAGACAATAAAATAATAACTAGTAAATAAAATTTTAATTTTATTTTATAAATAATATATACATTGACCATAGAAAATCAAATTTTATTAAATAAATAAATATTTCAATTAATGTATTAATTTTTATTTGTATAATTTATTTTTTACCTTTTGACTTTTGACGAAATTAATTTTCATATATTTAAATTCAATATTATTAAGTTTTCTATTTGATCCATCCATGACCCTATTTGGCAGGAAAAAAAAAAACCATGAGCCTATTTTCTCGTAAACATATTCACAATGTCAATAGAAACATAATTTTTCAAAATTGACCTTTTAGAATTCTTAATAATAGATAATGTATTATTTAATTGAAAATAATAATGTTGAAAATTCAACTAAATAATATAAATAAAATATTATAAAATAAAAAAATGATAAGTATTGTTTTAAGGGAAAAATATTCACATTATTATTCTTTTAATTTTTCTAACATGTGCAACATTACCCACCATAAGAATAATTAATAACTTAATTTTACAGTATGTATTTTTCTTTTATTAAATAGATTTGCTTCCTATGATATTTTCCCTTAAGAAAATATATATTTTTCATTGACTGTAGTGTTATGTTGTCCATAACATATTAACAATTTAACATTAACATGTACGTTCTTCCCCTTTTACAAAACGACATGTTGTTTTTGGGTATCCTTGTGGCACAACAGGACTGCATGGTAAAAAAGGTTGACTTCCTGGTTTGCTTTCATAGAAACTTTTGCCTCTGTTTGTGTTATTTTCTTTTTTTATTTTAAGCATCTACATTACATAATTATTTATATAAGTTAATTATCATAATTTTTTATTATAATTTATATAAATTTAAGCATTTTAAACACAAATTCATTCCAATGATAAGATTATTAAAGTAAGTATTTAAATTAATTTTATAAATATTATGATACTTGAAATTATATTATTTATGATATAATATTATTAAATAAAAATTACTTATATAAACAACTCAACTTCATATGATCCAATGGAAGTAAATCTTAAATCCTAAACAATAAATTAGAGTATAAGTTTAACATCCAAAAATAATTTTACACTATTAAATAATTAAAATTATATTTGAAAGTAATTTTTAAGATAACTTTTTTGTATAAAAAAAACTATTAAACATGTCAGATCAAGATTGAATGAAAATGTAAAAATATTACATTTATTATTTATTTAAAAATATAATTTTAATGATAAATTGAAGAAAAAAATGAACACATGACTTAAAGAAATAATTTTTTTGTAAGTATGACAGGGACAAAGTTTATGTAATAAATGAAATCATATTAAGCGTAAGGATGAATTATTTATTACTATTTTAATTTAATTTAAAATATATCACAATAATTATCTCTATTTAATTATTAAAATTTAAAAATGGAAATTTCTGTTTTAGAGATTAATTCATTTTAAGGGGAAATTTTTTTTTCCTTGCGAGTAATGTGTTGCTCCCGGAAGTTAATGAAGTGGTTATTTTTTTCCAACATGAATGAAGTCGTTATTATAGAGTACTTTTTTTGTAAATTACCACGTCAGTTATATGATGTTTGCTGTCAAGAAGTTGAGCATTATTCAAGATGTCGACAATTTTGTTAAGGGTCTTACTACTAACTAGTGATCTTCAAATATTGGAAAAAAATTTAAAAATATATATTTATTATAAAATTATGAAAAAACATTAACCCTAATTTTACATATCTCCAAAAAAAATCTTTGAGTTTATTAACCAATACCCTGGTTATCATTTGTCTATACCTAATACCTAAAGACATGATGTCGTCCATCATAAATGTTTGGCTTGACTCGTAGTTTGTTCAAAGCCTCTTCTTGGTTGAAATTTTTGGTGGACAAGAGGATGTGATTCACGTGTACCTAATTTTTTTTAATGATACCTTTATAAATATCTAGCAGTTTTTTTTTAAATACTTACATAGAATCCAAATTTTACATCAGTAATAAGGATTTTTTTTATCATGGTAATGAAAGGATTTTTTCAACTCAAAAAACAGAAACTCAATTATGTAATATGATTATTTTACATCATTATGCAAGGAGTTTATAAGGCCTAATCGATTAATTATGGTATGGACAAAGATGTTTGGAGAAATACGGCTTCCTTTACATGATAGAAAATGTTTTTATATACATACACACAAACACACCAAACCTATTCAAACATGTGTCACGTAGACTGATATTAATTAAAAATAAAATTATTAGGATAGCTCTTATATACTGCAAAACAATTTAAAACAAAACGCTTATCTACATATAAATATCACAGCAGTGGGAGAAATATTTATTATATCATCTTGAAATGGATATTTTGTAGAAAACTTGAGTTTTCATGTACTCTAAATGGTAAATTTTGTCTCTTTTTCATTAGGAAGTGGATTTGTCATTTCCCATTTGAGTTTCCGATCGGATGGCACCACATTTGTTACACCAGTTACATGCCATACTTTTATACTGTCATTTTGTTTGATATTAAAGGTTTTGGTAAAAAAAATTAAGAAATATAATTAATATTTTATATTTCATTAAAAATCATATAAATTCCTGATATATACTTTTTTATCTTTTTATATTAACTAGATTCTCTCTCATTTACACTTTTTTTATTTTCTCACTTTACAATAAATGATTAAAAATATAAATAAGAAAAAATATTTAATGGGTAGTACTTGTTAATATTACAAAACGACAAATAAAATGAAATGAAAAAAGATTATCAAAACATGAAACAAAATGGGACGCGGAGGACATAATAATTATCTGGTTAGGAGGTTGATGTGGGACGCTCCTACACCGGCAGCATTTATTCTTAGAATTTAAGTTTGAAAAATACTACTATGTATGTATTGTTTGATAATACCAAGAGCGCTGTTATAGTGTTATATACTCCAAATAATAGGTTATCCGTGATTTTGGTCACTTATATTAATTGAAGTGAAAAATAAAAAATGATTTAATAAAAATTAAATTTATGATTTTTTATTTATAAATAAGATAATAAATTATTAGTACATTTTTTATTTAATTATATTAACATTATTTTTTATGTATTATTAGTTAAGAGTTATTATTTTTTTTAAATTATTAAAATTGATGATTAAAATATGTTTAATATATAAAACTTTTATAATTTTATTTTATATGTTTTTATTTGAATAGTTTATATTTTATTTTATCAATTTATAATTAAATTTCATAAATTAATATGCAAATTATGTACATAATTTTTTTAAATTGATTTTAATATAAAAATTATTTTTACTCTTATTATTAACGTAAAATTAAAAATATTTATATATTAAATATTTTTAATTTATAAATTTTGATAATTTGAAAAAATTAATAACTTTTGCCTAATAATAATAATAAATAATGTTAATATAATTATCTAAATAAATTAAATATTTTAATGATTTATTGTTTTGTTTATAAATTAAAGATTATGAATTTAATTTCTATTAAAATATTTTTTATTTCATGTTATTTTTTTTAAATAAAGAGACATAAATGCATGACGGGTGAAAGTTATAAGATTACTGTAATTAGTATAAGTTCTTTCTCCAATTATGCATTTGAACTATTCTCATTAAAGTCTCAGTTACAAAATACTTTTACACAGATTTGTTTCGTCCTGTTACTGGCAGTCTGGCATACTACATTGTGTTTGATGTTCTTTAAAAAGTACAGTAATTTATGAATTTTGAGGTGTTTTAAATTCTATAATATTACTTTATATGTACATTTTTACATTAATGAAAGTTTTATGAATGCATGTAAGATAGGTTTGGATTCTCTAAAACTTTAGCTTAGTTCCTCAAGATCAAGGTAGATTTTAAAATTCAATGAAGACTTACAATAATAATACTTAGTACTTTCGAATTATTATTCATCAATAAGATTTTTATATTACATGAATGAAACGTACATCTTTTTAAAATATAAATTCGTTGTTTACCAACTTGATCAACCTTTATTGATGTTTCTTAAACCTTATATAAGCTGATTTTTAAGTGATTTAGTATTTTTTAGTTTAATTTATTTTGAGGGCATAGTCACTTATTTATATTAAGATTTTTGAAAATAATTTTGAAAAATGAACAATTGTTCATCATGAAAAATAACTTAATTTAAATATGATTTTAGTTCTTGAAATTTAGCATTTTTTATTTTTCATTCCTTATTTATTTTCAATTTAGTCCTTTACATTGTCAAACGTTTAATTTTTTTTTTCTACCGTCAAAGTTCGTTACAAAAACGTTAATGACATCACAATGAATAATGAACCGAACGTCATATGATCCATATAAGTTATAACCAACCTCCACCTTATAGGATAAAAATCTTTGCTGTTACTCTTAAAGAAAATTTTAGGATTGTGGACGACTTGACATTTAAAAGCAATGTTTTACAATTGACTATTTTATTCTTGTGTATGGTGTTGTTGTTTGACTACTTACAAAAATTTAAGGTTTAAACTTGTCAGAAAAAATGTCTAAGTTAAGAGAGTTCAGGATATCAAGAATTTTGAGAAATGTTGTTTATGAGTATGGAGATTAAGATTAGATGATCAAAGACAAGTGAATGAGATTTATTAAATGTTAAGATGATGGAGATGCCAAAAATATTTAAGTCAAACACATTGAAAATTACATGGTAGTGATGATTATTAAAGTCACAAGGATCCATATAATTAAAAACTCTTAGATAACCGATCCTAGACAATTTATTTTATTATCTTTCTTAAAGGGTTTTGAGTCAACCGATAAAAAATAAAGATTTTGAGTCAAATTTAACATTTAATTAATTGTGTTATCAATGTTTTTTTCTACAAGTTTTAATACTTGTTCAAGTTAATAATGTCAAATATAGTTGTGAAATCATTTCTATTCATTGACCTGGTCAAGGTAGTAAGTCAATGGTATAATCGATGGATTAGTAATTAGTCTGATTTGACCTGATACATATTAACAAATTTAAATTATAAATGTATCTATTATATATAAGTATATAACTAAGATTATTTGAGTAAGAAAAATTCATCCATACTCCAAAATTTAAAATAATAAAAATCCAATTTTAAAAAAAAATTTGGTCGAACCGATCCAACTAGGATCCGGTGACCAACCCGGCCAGGTTTAATCGACCCAATTCGGATCAATTGCGGAACCGGTCCAGACCATCTGGATCGGGTTTGATAACATTGCAAAAAACTATGTTCAACAATACATTTTAGCTAGTTTATAATATTTTTTTTAACTAGTTAAAAATTTGTCTAATTGTTCAACAAAAAAGTTTTTTTTAGTAACTTTTAGTAGCTTTTAGCGTTTCTTGAAATATTACTTACGACAAGGGATTTTAGCTAACTTTTAGTTTCTAGCTTCTTTTACTAGCTAAAAAACTCATTTGATTGTTAAGTATGAAAACTTTTTTTAGAAGTTTCTCAATCGTTTCTAGCATTTTTCAAAACGCTAACTTTTAACTTTTTTAATTTTCTTCTTTTTTAATAAAATAATATGCAAAATTTTTTGTCATGTGTTTGGATACTACTAAACTCACGCATGAAATTAGGAAAAAAAGCATGTTCTTCATTTAACAAATCTTTCACTTAAGAAACATATTAATTATATTCCCTATAAACAATACCTATATCTCTCATAATAAGTGTCTATCCTATCAATTTCTTTATCTTCTTCCTCACCATCCACATTCTCACATTCCACAACTTCATCAACATTAGAATCTATAGAGGGTGCCAATAACATCTTCACCAGTTGAATAATTGTCTTCAAACAATTGACTCTATAATTCATCAAGTGAAAAATCTATTGATTTATTACGAAATCTTTTAACCTTAGATTTCTCCAAAAAATAGATAATTATTCATTAAACTAAATATTATAATAAATTACTTATATTATAAATTAACTATAACAATATATGTAATAAACTAACCATATTTTTTTTATTCCACCACTCATTTGAACCACTAAACTTTCTTGTAGTCGGATCCCACCTTAAGCCAGTTTCCCTAAACTTCAAAAACTTCCAAATGTGTCAATCTCTCTTCGTATAATCATATTTGTTCTTCAATATTTTGTAAAGACATTTGTGGTTTATGATGGCTTCAAATTATTGATTTATGTCATTCCATTTAAACACTACACACCCATTTTTTCTAATGAATTTGATGCAAAGCTCACACTAATTTTTTCATACTCATCAGTCCATTTAAAATTGATTCATTCCTTAGTATTATCATTAGTTGAAGTCATCTTACAATTTTATCAAAATAGTATAATGAATGAATTGAACTAAAAAATAAAATAAAAAAACAATTGTGCATCATAGTTAGAAATAGAATATGAGAAAAATTTCATCATCTAAGTATTAGAAATTTTGAAGAGCAAATAAATTTTTATTATACATATAAAAAAGCCAACACAACATGTGTCAAGAACTGAATGTTAATAGATAATATAAAGACATAAGACATGATTTTTTTTTCTCATGAAAAAAGGATATCATTACAAGGCATAAGGCATGCCAAACAAATTTTAAAAGTAATGTCTTACAAAAAAAGATGAACTACCCTCACCACTAAATTCATATCTTATGAAAAACAAACAAATCTAAGCAAACAATATCCTCACTAAAAGTAACCCCTATCATGTTACAATACAAGAACGCAGTCCTAATTAATTTATGAAAGTTTGAACAATTACAAAAAAAAAATCAAGAACAAATGATGAATGATAAATAAAACATATCAAAGCAAAATTGTAATCAACCCCTATCTTCCTTTTTTTATTATTTTTATTTTTTTAGTCATTCGTATTGGGGAATTTTACTATCAAAATATTGTAAAGAAAATTTATCAAAGCATCATAAGGGGAGTGAAAAAAATAAAAAATATTATTACATGGAGAAAAAAAGATTAGTGTGCAGATTGTAAAACAAAATGAGGGGATATGAAGGTTGGAGAAAAAAAGGAGACAACAAATATATGAATGAGTAAAAAAAGAAAAATAATAAAATCCTAATTTATTTAAAAGGGTAAGTAGGAAATTTGATAAATACATTAAAGATAAAAATTAAATAACATATAAAAGTTAGTAGCTAGCATTTTTTAAAATGTCACTTCAAGTAGAGTTTTAAAAAATACTAGAAATTATTGAGAAGCTACTAAAAAAAAGTTTGTTTATTGAACAATCAAATGAATTTTTCGACTAGTAAAAAAAGCTAAAAACTAACTAAAATGTCTTACTAAATATAGTATTATTCATTTTCCTGGTTATCATTTTAAAATAAATTATGATATTATTTTCCTTTTATTTTATATTTTTCAACTACTTCAAAAGTTAGTTTTGCCAAACACTTATAATTATAATAAATTAACTTTTCAACTTTCAACTAACTTTTTAGTTTGCATATTTCAACTAATTTTGTCAAACATAACTAAAGTTTTAATATTTCCCTTCCCATAATAGTGGTTTGAATTTTTAGAAAGTTGGAAGAATCTATCTATTTTAGGATGATAATAAAAAGTTATTCCAAACAAAAACAATTAAAAGTCCTCAAATGCCTACTTAATACTTATGGAGTCACAAAAGTTATATTCGACAAGATATTTTAATTAATTTTTAACATCTTTTATTAACTAAAAAACTCATTTGACTATTCGACAAATAAATTTTTTTAGTTACTTCTCAGTAACTTCTAGTATGTTTTGACATACTACTTGAAGTAACATTTTTTAAAAACGTTAACTTTTAACTTTTCATATTTTCTTTCACTTTTATTTTCGATATATTTATTCATTTTTCTTGTTACTTTTTTAAATAAATCATTACATTATTATTTTTCTATCATTTTATATTTTTCAACTACTCCAACATTTAATTTTACCAAAACTTCTAATTAATAAGCTAATTTTAAACTTCAAATTACTAATTTATTGTTTCCAAATGACTTTTCAGCTAATTTTGTTACACATAACCAAAAAGCAAGTAGAGATAGATCGTGCATTTCCCCTTGTAATTGCTCACGTGCTGTCTAGAAAATCGGTTGCTGCAAGTGATGCAGTTGAAACTTGAAAGTGCACTCACAACAGTCATCATTGCTTACCCTTGCTTCGTCCGCTCCATGGCAATTAATTCCTAATGCAAATTACAGCAATGTTGGCATCGTAAGTTACTAAATTTTACGGGCAGCCAGAAACCAAAATCAAGTACTCCTATTCTGACTTTTGGCAAGGCAACATGAAATGTCGTTTGTTTAACTGGATCATCACTCGTTAGAATATTAACAATGCAATTATTAAATTCAAGAGAAATTCAATAAAGGCACAAGGGGATGACAATATGATAAAGTAATTTTCATCCAAATTGAGCATATTTAATGCAAAAATTACCTTCCTTGGCCAATGAAACTTGTATTCAATTCAATTTGCATTGTCCTTATTCTTAAATAATGATTTACCAAAAAAAGTATACCTCCTCCCATATTAGAAGGAATATGACAAGGATGTGTGCTTCTCTAAGTTGTCATTTTGTCCTTCCCATGGCCTTAGAAAAGACTCCGCATAAGACAAATCAAGAGATCAAGATTCAATCCCTAGCCTCCCCAAGTAGAAGTTTATTAAAAATATAATTTGAAATAATAAACTAAGTAGAAAAATAGGGTTTGGTAGTACACCAAAGGTTAGATAATATAATGTGCTCACGCATGCATAGATCATAACTCAATCAAGTAAAAAATGTTCACTGAAAGTAGGGATATGAAATCAATAAAAATGATGCACTGGTTATGGTTATTTCCTATAGTCATGTTGCATCTAGTAAGTCCAGCTACAGAAGTTGGTAAAATCAGAAAGAATCGATACAAAATAAATAATAAAAATAAAAAATCATCATCTAGAAAGGAACATTACTGATCGTGTACCATCTTCAATACATTGAGAATATATGAAGTTTTAAAAGGCATGAATTACTCATCCAGACTCTTCTTAAAAGTGAATTAAAGAGTTCCTTTTGCAGCTTGACTGGTAGTTATCTAACTCGTCTTATTCAAGCAATTACTATAAGCATGCTAAATTGCTAAGCAATAAATTGTAGCAACAAAAATGTACCGGTTAATCAGTAAATGTAGCATTAAAACCACCATATTGAGCACCGATCCAAAACCCCAAATGAACATAACACATACCTTAGACCCATAAAAATATGAATACGAACTCGGTGGTTCAAACAATACGTTTAACATGGGAATTACACAAAGCTATTCAATTTCAAGCAAATCCAATCATATATACCTCCATATGATGCACAAGCAAAGCAGCAACAGTTCCTGCAGCAGCACTACCAGCTGTGGCATATCCAGTTGCTCCAATTACAGGGATCAGGGTACCAAAATTGGAGCTAAAGCACCAAATCCTGCATCAATTGCTAGAAAACTATCACTACTGAATGCTTACAACACAAAAAATCAAATCCATAAAGACTATTAATCAACTTGAAATTATACAATCCAAAACACAATTAGGAAACAATGTTAAGGTATTCATACCCCCAATAGCAGTAATCAAGGTTCACTAACCCAATGCAGTGGTACCAATAATACGTCACTTCAATTTGGCCCACTAGTTTTCTTTTGTTTTGAGTTCCTCCATTTTAATCTTGCTTTTTAATGAAAGCCATGGCTAAACTAGCAACTATGCTAATGGCCTCCTGCAGAATGAACATACAACTTCATAACTTGAAGATGTAAATCCAATAGGTGTAGGATGTTTAATAAATGAAAATTTAAAGCAACAACTATAACTTAAATGCATACAGGATTGGCCTTAACATGTAACCCAGAAATCAAGGTGAACTCATAAGTAATGTTAACCAAAGCAAAGACCTTAGCATGTTAATATAGTATAAACTATAAATAATAAAACTTTGTATCTCATGATCACCTCAACTTATAACAAGTTGTAGTTCAATTGCAAAAAGTTACCAATTCAAAGATTCATTTTAGAAAATATTTTTGTACCATAGCCTTTTCTTCTCCAAGTATATTTTTTGTTGTTCACACATTACAATTAAAACTGACAGACAAGTTCACAGATAACTCAACATCACCTCTTCAATTGGTCCCTCATCAACAGAGAACAACCTTTTAAAAAATTGGTCGACTATGAACTGAAAGCTGTTCACAAAATTGATGCTTGTATTCCTTAAAAACTTCACATTTAGATTTTAAAGATTGAATTTCTTTTCCAGGCTAGTAGCGTAGCATCAATAGCTTCTGACAAAGCAGGTTCTTGATCTGACCTTTGAGAATAATCATCACCAAATTCTTCTGATAGTATTTGCAAGAACTGTGATATTCACATACACTGTCCTTAAATGATATACTGGGAAGAAGCATATCATAAAAATAAAAAAAGAAAGACATGAAGTACAAAAAAGTAGAAACAAAAATAGTCGCCAATATAGAACCGAAATTTAGACACGAAACATGGAATCAAATGTGGCAGTTACTAGAAAGGAAGGGGAGAGGGAAAGAACATGAGAACCAAAAACAGCAGCAACAATCCATGTCATGCCACATACACAGATCAGTTTGTTTTCCATTTTTGTTTTGCTGTTTTCTAATGCCACTGACTTACCTGATTCCCGCAGAGGCTAACTTGGCAAGCAACTACATTAAAAATTATGTATTGGTGCCATTAAGATTTCACAATTCAAACATGTTAACAAAACAGAGAACTCATTCAAGAATATATTCATGATAATTTGGTATAGAAAATGTCTCTCTGTCTGTCTGTCTCTCTCTCCCTCTCTATCTATTTATCTATCTAGATATATAAAGGAAACTGAATGAACAGGAAAAAACATAAGCAAACAAATTGGTAATTAGCAATCACAAAAAACAGATAGATCAAGCAAGAGTAGTTTCATATAAAAAAAATCATGCCACTAGACTAATACTGTCGGTTAAATTACAACAATTGGAAAGAGCCAACTTCAGATATGTTAAGGATTACAAAAAAACAAGTGTGACCAGTGCTAATGGAATATAAAATCATGGGTGCCAGTAATCACAGGATGCTCCCTTCTTACAGTACCCACTTTCATAAAATTTACAAACTCGCTGCCCTTTGGGCAGAGGCCTATACGATCCTCCATTTCCAACACCATATGATGGTTGCCTGTTATATGGAATTCTGCTTCTACTAAAACCTGATTCCCTACCATGACCTTGAAAACCCCGATCTCTGGACACAGAAAATCGATCACTGCCATATCTTGTTTGGCTATCCCCAAGGCCTGGAGTTACTGTAGAAGTGTATGAACTTGAACTCCTGTTTTCCTGCACTGCCGTCTGTCCTACTCCCCAACCCACATTTGCATTTCCTTGATCTATTCCACTCCATCCCAAGTGTGTATTCTCTAAACCAAGTCTCCAAGTGGTGTCTATAGCCAGGCCCAATGTTCCAGGGGATGGAACCATGGGTGAATTTTCTGAGCCTGAATCCCATTGATTACCTGAAACACCGTTCTTTGTACCCACCTCAACTTTAGAACTTCTTGAAGAATCCTCCACAGAAATTCTTTGATGATGATGGTGATGCACATCTGCTTGCCGTAATGGTTCCTCTGCTGCTGTTGGGTGAGATGGTAAGTTTAAATCACCAGTGGAGCTCAGTGCATCACCTTTACCCGCAACAAGCATTGGGCTAAGCTCTGCAACAAAACTAAGACAATCATTTTTAGAACCTTCAGTCAAATCCTCGCCACATTTCATGATTGAAGTGGGAGATTCCAAGCCACCACCAAGTGACTCCATTGCTTCCACTTCTGCCAACAGATCTGAAACTGATTCATCAAAATCATTGGGCTCACCAATGATTGCCTGCCATGTAGATGTATTACATGCTGGAGGGGAAGGAGGATTATGCAAATCAAATCCCAGCTTATGCGGTGATGTTTTTGTAGCAGAAACATGAGTTGATGTGGTAACTAAACAATTGGAAGAACTATTTATATCAGGGTGACTCCAGGTCTGTCCAGAAGATGTATTACCAGCTGGAGGGGAAGGAGGATTTTGCAAATCAAATCCCAGCTTATGCGGTGATGGTTTTGTATCAGAAACATGGGTTGATGTGTTAACCAAGCAACTGGAAGAACTATTTACATTAGGGTGAATCCAGGTAAGTCCAGAAGATGTATTACATGCTGGAGGGGAAGGAGGATTATGCAAATCAAATCCCAGCTTATCTGGTGATGTTTTTGAACTAGAAACATGGGTTGACGTGGTAACCAAGTAATTGGAAGAACTATTTACATTAGGGTGTCTCCAGGTCTGTCCAGAAGATTGCCCTGAATTCTCTTCACTATCTGATTGCTTCTGATAACTCTGCCCACTATTACTCTGCCCATCAGATGTCCTGTTCGAGCCATTATTTCTATTTTCGGAATTTCCCACAATCCCATGGTCTTTCCTTAATTTATCAGAAGGATTCTCATTCAATTTCTCAGGAATGGCAGTTGACAGTAGTGAAGGGTATACATGCAGCTGGCTGGCACATCCGTTGTTCCTACCAGGTTCGTCTTTGCCATCAGACTGGGTAGAGGTATTATCCACCTGTGGCTTTTGTTCCTTCGTCTGTTCAATAATTTGGCCATCTGTAGAAATTTCATTTTTTGCATTCTTCCCAGCATCCTGACTATTATCTCTATCATCCAATGTAACACTGACCCCTAGAGAGAGCAATTGGCTGTTGAATGGCAATGACACACTTTTGGAACACTTCTCACTTAGTGCATTGGTTAACAGTATAGAGTTATCTTGTTTCTCACCTGCCCTCCATATTCTGAGATCTGGAGGGAAACATCCAGTTGCATTCCACTTGTACAGCTGCAACATAGCAAAAGGTCCTTGAATCTTCCCAGTTGGATCCTGATAATGCCATAATCTATCATTCAAAAATTCATTAAATGACTGCTGCATCCCAGTAGACAGAAGCGAAGATGAAACGTCCACTGCAAGACTGGACACTTCTGATTTCACAACTGCATTAGTGTTATCATCAATAGCTGTATCATCAGAGTTGATATTATTCTTCAATGTGCATGTATTCCCAACCGGTTCTTGGGTAGCAGGCAAGTCTTGTGTTTTGCATCCCATGTCGTTGGAGATGCCATTTGAAATTCTTGGAAAAATAGAACCCCTCTCTTTTCTATCAAACCCAAGATATTTTGAAAATATATTGCTATCTGCATATACATAATTATAGTTACCATGAGACAAACATTGTTTGGACAACTGCCAAAAGAAACATGAAACAAGGTCTGTGGAGCAAATGAATGCTACCTTGCTTCCTTTCATCTGACTCTCCATCATCTTCATCAGACTCAAACATTGAGTCCAAATTGGGGTCAGAGTGTACATCTGGAATTTCATGCAGCCTGCGTTGACGTTCCTCCGGAGAGTTTAGTAGCTGCAACTTCTCCACATATTCTTTAAGCGTGCAGTTTGGTCAAGGAACCTTGATCATGCCTTTGGTAGATGCTTATGCACACGTGCACACACACACACCCACACCCACACACGCAGAGAAACCAATCACCAACTAATGTGCACCTACCCATTTATTGTTTAACCCATCTTTGTTATAATTTCAATCTGTTTTAGTTTTTTTACAAATATTTTTAGCATGTCCAATTTTTGTTAAAAGCAAAACAGTGCAGCATATCACATGCTGCATTTATAAATTAAGCACACATAAATTTAACAGCACAGTAAATAAAATAAAAATGTAATTCCAGCAATAATATATAGATGCACAAGACAAAATAAGACAGAATATTAATAAATAAATTTTTTAACAAGTATTCCTCCATAGAACTCCCAAGATTTTAGCATCCATTCAGCTAAGCACCCCTAATGGCTTAGTGCACTAAACTACCATGTTTTCATAAGCATAAATTTCACCTATGGATGATGAATAGTTGCAGAATCAGACCTATGCATTATTCAGTACCCAAAGTTTAGTGTATCAGGAGGAATGAACACCGAAGAATAAAGTAGTAATGGTAAAGGATATTCTTTTCTATGCCCCTTCTCACTTGCTCTATCACGAAGATGATTAAGCCGCAATATCTCAGCTTCCAGCAACTATATCAAATAAGGAGCATAATGTTTAAAAAACCATGGGAAATGTTTAAAATCAAGGAATATATGTATATGTGTGTGTGTGTATATATATATATATTACTCTGGTAATATAAGAGGGGGAAATTTTCTGCCTCTAAAGTAAGAGCTTTGCTATTTCAACCCAAACATTTCATTAAATTCACGTATTGAATCGATTAGGCAATTGTTAAGTGGCAGATAATAATCATTCCATTCAAAAAGATTTAGATTAATAGATGTAGTAAAGTGACATAATATGGCACCCTAATAATTTTCTGTGATCTGTATACATTTTTTATTATGCTTTGAATTTTTCTTGCAATAAAAATGAGCATTAACAATAAATCAAATTTCCATTTGTATAAAAGAAAAAAAAGAAGGAAAGGAACTTACATCATTAACTCTAATTTCTTGAAGTGTTACTGCTTTGTTTAGAATCTCTCCCTACAGCCAACAAAAAAGTCATCTTAAACACACAAAAAACAACACACTTTATGAAATTGACATAATGTGCACACTAACCACAGTCAATCTCTTTGAGAGCCCATATTTTATACTCTGACGCAACCGCTTGCATTCATCCTGGATATTAAATAAATATAATAACCATCAGAAAACTCACATAGAAGAAACTTACTCTTCTACACATTCTAGAGATTTTACTAAAGGTAACATGATTAAAATATCTATTCACCTCAGAGAACTCCTGATTAGAAATTTCAGAAATGGATATGGCCTCCTTCCTGTTTAAGTTTAAAATTTCAAGCTTAATATCTGTTGTTCTTGTGCCAATTTTGTAAGGTTCAGCAACCTTGCTTGTACCTGCACAAATAATTACCACAACCAATTTCAAGTCATGTGCAATTTACAATAAGTGTAATTTACTGAGTATTGGATGCTGTGAAAGTTCATTTACCTACAACTTGGACAAGTCTATACATATCTTGTTTTTGATCACTGCTAGAGATTCTTATCCGCACAAATGAACCAACAACCTTCTCAAGAATCTTTTCAGTATCTTCTGTTAGATTCTCCATCAGACTTCTCCGCATGTAGATCAACTTAATGTTGTGCACATCTATAGCAGCATATGCATCTGGATTATGTGTCTTACATCTCTTGTCATCAACTAACATCAACTGTTTATTGTAATTGTCAATGGTCCCCCCTTCACTAGCAACGGCATTAATAATTCCTGCTCCAAAAGTATTTTCTGCAGGGCCATTGTCTTTTAAAAGAAAGTGGGGTTCAAGGAGCTTTAGCATTTCAATGTGGCCAACACGAGCTTTTCCAAACAAATTTAAAAGTCTAGAGTCGCAAACAATTTGGGACTTCTGTTGAGGATCACGAAGATTATTCTTATTTGCATACTCCAGCAAGAGAGTCTGGACATCAAATTGAGACATGAGAGATGTATCACCATTTTTCATATGTGCAACAAACTCTAGAAGCTCCTTTGATGCCCATTTTGTGCATTCAAGCAAAGACACACCACTGTCACCACCTGAAGTTATCCTATCCAAGCAATCACCCTTACCAAGAAGCTTTGGCTGTCTCTTGGGCTTCTTGTTCTTCAAATTATTTGATTCTATGTCTATACAGGAGGTCTCTGAACCAGAACCTTTGTCATCTCTAAGATGATAAAGTTCATGGGGACTTTGAATCTTATAACTCATAGGAGCAGCACCTTTCCATGGGTTTTTAGCTCGAAGGAGCTCATCAAATGTTAAAGATAGCTTTCCTTTCAAATACATCCAATACACCTTGAAAAGATACTCCCAGCTGCTTTTGTCATCAAAATCCACTTCACACTGTAAGAGTGTACCACAAGGAAAACAAAGATAAAAAATTAGGCCATCAAGCAATCGTGCATCATTAACTCAACACGAGTAATCCAGCATAGATAAGAAAGTTTACATACCTTTTCCTTATTTCCCTGGGCACTGTTCTCAATCATCATTATAGTCCTCATGCATATTCCGCACAAACCTTTATTATCTCTGATACAAACAAAATCAGCATCTTTTGTGCATCCCTTACACAAAGAGTACGTGCAAGTATAGCACATATATTGTGACGACTTCTGACAAACGCTACATATATGCCAACCTGAGTAGCACAATAAACAAAAATGGTTAATAACGGAAAACTTCCTAATTTTAATGCAAACTTAAATATTAAAATCCAAAACATATAGAGGCAATTAACTTCTAAAAAAAAAATAGTAAGTGTGCGCCAATTGCCAAATGTAACAAATACGACGCTCAATTAAACGAGATACAGTAATAGATTAATCGCATTTGAGAATATTGAGCTGATTCTGTGTAATCTATAACAGTTATCCAACTCCAAATCTTTCTAGCAGAAAACGCAAAGAATGACGCGTGCATAGGAAATCAAACCATGTCCCATAAAACACGCAGGCTTAATAATCCAATTGCATGCCAATAAACCAAAAGAATTAATTAATAAACGCAACATACCGCAATTCCACTTGGCCTTTGATCGAAAAAACTCTTCGTCTCGCTTAATACACGCGGGATGATACGCTTTTGGACATCCCCTAAAACGGAAACGAAAAGAGATAGAAATTAATCAATTTAATTATTACTTAATAAAATACTAAAACTGACACGAGTGATTAGAATTGAATAACGCAGAGCATAAGCACAAGCGACCTTCATTAATTGCAAGCTAAAAAAGGCAAGTGGAGGTAGAAAGAAGTTGATCAATCAATTTCAATTTATCATACAAACACGAAATCAATAGCAATGATGGCTCACCGGCGATCACAGAGAACGAGGCTCCCACCGTCGAAGCAAATAAAACAAACATCCTCCTCGTCCTGCTGTTGCATCACCGGAGGCACCACTTTCGGCGCTCCCTTGGCCGGCCGACCGCGCTTCCGTTTCAAAACGGCACCACCGTCCCCGACGGTGACCTGCAAATTCGGCGCACAACTGTTCCCCTCTCTCTCCGCCACGTCAGCATCGCGAGCGACCGCAACGGGAACTCCGACCAGCCGCGAGCCCTCCGAATCCTTAGCACCGCCCGCGGCAGTCTCCGGCTGCGGTTGAAGCGGCTGATCCATAGCGAGAACAAATCGAAACGAATCGAAGGAAGAGAAGAGAATCAATGATTGCGAAGCATGAGGTGGGAGAAAGAAAACCCTAAGTCTAACATGGGAGTGCAGAACACAGGGAGATGAAATAAGGCAGTGTTTGTTTTGTTGGTAAAATCGTGTCAAAAAGCGGAGAGATCCCGATTGCAAGAGAGAGAGTGTGTGGAACTCTGACCTCTCAGTAAGAAGAAGGTAGACGACATGCTCGTTTTGGATTGGTTGAATGTGCCCAACTCCTGCTAATTTCTCTCTCTCTCTCAATTTATCTAGTATATGCTTATTAAATTAAAGTTAAAAATATTATGTGTCTAATGTAAATTCAATTAATAAAATGAAATGAAATTCTGATTATTTGACAAAATTAGTTTTGTTTCAAAAGTATTTTTTCACCCTTAAAAGCTAGACATGTAGTAGTATTTTTTGTTTTCTTTTTCTTTTTCTCCATGTTTTCAATTTTTCATCTCACCAGTTGAGATGAGAATTCTAAGTTGAGTGAATCGTCAAAACGCGACTCCTTTTGAGTCCGCGATTCTGCTTCTGTGTTTCTCGAGCACCACGTGGTTCGTGGGAAGCCGAGGTGAGGCCAGCCAGTGTGGGAGCCACTTGCTTATTTTCTTCAACGCTATTATAAACACGCCCAAAATATTTTAAATTCCTTATATTGTTCATACTCCTTGATTATAATAATAATAATTATTATAATTATTATTATTATTATTATTATTTTCTTTTTGAAAACTACTTTTTGCTGCGGTTTAAAAAGGGAAAGTTAGGTTTGTTTTTATTCTTGAGGCACGAAGGGATGTTGGGTGAAAAAGAAGGCAGGCTTACTTGTTCCGCTTTGCCACTAGCTTTCCCATTTATCTACGTTCTTTCGTTTAATCCTTTAAATGGTAATTTTCTGAAATGGGGAGGGCAATAAATTTTCGGCAATTCACAGAAAACATTAAAAAACAGATTTTCACAACACTATGCCAGCTACTAGAAGTAGAACTAGACAATTGACATCCATGATCCATCCCTGTGTGCTTGTGTTATTCGCTGCATTAGAATATTGTGAGGTGAATTCCACACGAAAGTTGTAAGTGACTAAAACAATGGATTATTCTTATTCGTAATCGTGATTTGCGATCAAGGTTTTACTCACTCGCTTGAGTCTCATCTCATTTCAGCCGCGATAATTACGTCACTGTTATGATACCTGTCATTAGTCAAGAAGTTCCGGCATTATTTATGTGATGATGCTATCCTAATAAATGCTTGGTTTGGCCCGTGGGTTATGTAACATGGAATCGCAAGGATGCCATTGAATTTGTTTCAAATGAATAGTCCCCCCCTTCCTATCTGTAGATTGCTTTTTCCATCTAAATTGATTTCACAAATGTGAACGCCAATATCTTCAGAATTTAAAAATATCTTATTTTTTAAAATTTACTTTTCATTTCAATAAGCTTTATATCTTAAAGACATTTTTTTAAAATAAATTCCAATTATATTTGGTTAAAATACAATTTTAAAAAACAAATGAATATACATTAGAAGATTCCATTCCACATACTAACATATACTGTACTTTCTCTTTTTTTTATAGTGATTGGACTTTTTTCCTTCATTTGAAAAATGATATCTCAAGTAGAAGATATTAGATATATTATTATAGGGGGGAAAATACAATATGAAATATTCATTAATTGTTTATCTTGTTTATTTATTTTTGCATGGCGGCGTGCCGTGGTGATTTACAGTACAGGGTCCTAATACAGAGTTATAGATGATGCATAATATGAATTCAATTCTAAAGCTTGACCTCACAGCAAGTTGAACAGAGTTAAACGCTACATAATATAGGAAACTCATTTATCAAATAAATTTGTAGGAAATTAGTTTGTCGAATAGAATTAGGCAATTAGGACAATATACATGATGTTTATTTTACATTTGTATTGCATTAGACAAAACATTGTTTTCTGTTTATATTTTAACTTGAGGAAGAATTTTTAAACGTGGTAATAAGTTTACTTTCTTTAAAATAACGTGGTGTTTTTTTATAGGAATAACGTGGTGTTCAATAATGATTTTACTCAGTTCTTCACTTTACTTGAAATACATTAATGTTATTTTTTGGCATGTTAAAACATGCATATGTTTACTTTCTTTTGCTACATTTTTTTTCTTGCGTTACATTTTTTTTTTACTTTTTAGGGTAGTGAATGAGTAGAAGTCATTCTTTTGTGACATGAGTAGAAATTCTTTGAACCATATTTTTTCTTATTTCATATATTATGTTTAGTGCTTTTTTTTACTATGATATATCTGTCCTATGTTTAATTTCGAGAACCAAATATCAAATAACTTCTTAATGGAAAATTTAATAAAATTATTATAATTAACAAGGCTTATGCATAACCTGTATGCAAATATCATGAAATAGTGTGTGGATCAATTCACACAAAATTGTAAAGTTTGTAGTTTTATGTAAAGTTTCCTAAGATTTCCAAATACAACCAATTATTACTTGTACAGCAACATTATTTATTGAATAATTTTATCTAGTATAAATTACTAATTTAAAAGCTAATATTTAATAAGTTTATTATTTTTATTCATCTTCACATGCAAATAATTAATATGATGAAGAAAAATGTTTTTTTAAGATAGAAGGAAACCTTAAAAAAAGTAAAAAATACTCCTTTTCAAAGATAAAAGGAAACCTAAGGACAATTGACTGAACATTTTTTAAATAATCACCACGTACAAAATTAATGAAGGTATTTAAAAACTTAATCACGAAAGGCGTGACCATGCCCCACAAATAAAAAATAATTAAATGAAAATAAGAATGTAAAGTAGTAATAATATAATGTTGGTGATTAATCAATAATTGTAATTAAAATTTCATTAATATAGCCTATCCTTTACAACAATATATAGTTAAAAATAAAATACTTGAAGTACCCTAATTTAAATTAAATGAAATCGTTACTGATAAAAATTCAAACGAAATACTACTTCAAAGGTATGAAATTTATGGGTTTTGTGAAAAATGGTTGTTGTGTATGATAAATACAAATGTCGTTTGGATAAAAAAAATTAATAAACATATATAAGATAAGAATAATAATTATTTAACTTTTTCATAAGTTAAAATTAACTTATTCACTTTAATTTTTAAAGACGTTAAATGAGAAGAACTTTTATAAAAGTTAAATGTATAAGTTAATTTTTGTTTATTTACTTTCATATTTTCTTTTTCTATAAATATTTATAAAGAAATTGATCTAAATGAAATTTAAAAGGATTGTTAGTAATGCATTGTGAATTATTAAAAATTATAAAATTATGAGTAGAACACTAAAATTCCTTAAAAAAACTCAAAAAATTTATGATTTTTAATCAATTTTAATTACTAATAGAAAGTAGGTTCAAAAAAATGTATTAAAACATGTATTACTGACACTTTTTTTATCGTTAACACGATTGTGTAAAATTACCTAACAAATAACAATTCGATAGTAATGTAAAAATATGAATTTTCTGGAATTTTTAGAATTTTTATTTTTTTATTAGTAATTTTGTTGAATCGTGAAATTTATAAAATAAAACTTGAGTTGGATTATTTGAAAGATTAATGTTAATGATATTATTATATGAGCAAGAAAGTTAAAGATAATAAATTATTCAATAACATTAACTTTAATTAAATGTTTATGTCTATGTATGAGTTTGTTAAAGGGATTGAAATTGTGATGATTTGTAAGGCACTAACAGTGTCTTAAGGGATGATTGTCGGTCAAATTTTTCAATAAAGATTAGTAATTGTTTTGATTTCAAATTTTATTGTTAATTATTTTGATTTCAAATTCTTACAAATATTATTAGGATCATCTTATTCAAGATATTATATCCTTAAAAGGTATTTCAATGTGTTAAGAGAGAATAATGTTTATAAATTTCCATTAGTCTTGAGTTCTAAATAATTGATGTGGAACTTTGTGTCATATTAAAACAAGTCCTAATAATCAAGGATAAGGGACAAGAATGGTTATCTAGGTCTCACGGTCAACACCAATTTTTTGACCTCAAATCCTCAAGCATATTTAGGATTATTTGATACCAGAAATTGTTCACTTTGATAATTAATAAATCATCACAATTTTATTCTTAAAAGACGTCTCAATGAGATAAGAGATAAAAATATTTATAAACTCTCGTTATCATTGATTCTTAAGTGATTAATATGGGACTTTGTGCCATACCAAAATAGTAATCATAAAAGTTAATGGATATTCTATATTAAATACTATCATTTTTAATAAAATTAAATATTATTTATATTTTATGCAATATATATTTTTGTATATGAAATCCTTATTATTATTCTGTTCTATGCCCTCCTGCCTGCAAGACAATCCATACCCTTTAAAAAGAAAAACAACCAAACTGAGAATATATATATATATGGCAGATAGAAGAACATCCACGCAACACGAAAGACTGCAGAGGAGATCCACCTACGAGAGCATAAAATAATCTATTTTCGGGGTATAAACATGCCCATATGCACACTAAAATAAACAGAAAAATTCAACTGCTGTTATAGGGTCCATAATCCATAAAAAATTGAAATTGAAGGATTCTTGATAACCTGTATTGATCTCTCCAACACTTATTTCACTTGTTCAACTGATTTTCAATTTGTGCACTCTAAACCAGCTAAATTTCAGCTCAGGTTCAAAATTGCTTCTACTTGCAGATATCCTCCACTGCTAAAAGTCATAACATGAATATTACCGGAACCTCAAACAAATTGCAACTAAACTTACCCAAATACAATCCTCATCAACAATCTTTCTTCTTAACAAGAACCACAGAAAGCAAAATAAGTACTCACCACAAAGAAGGGCAAACCAGAACTAGTTTTACTGCATTAAACATTTAAACCATGCCAAAACAATTTCACCAACTAGACTTTGATGCGATGCAATTGGATTCAAATCCTTTAAATAAGGTTTTAGGTTGAAGCTTGAAAAAATGTAATTGAAAAGAAAGACTAGTTAAAATTGAAAAAGAAAAAAAAACAATTTCTTAAAAGCTCGAAATCAGTTAACGAGATATCAGTGCGCCTGATCTAGAACTCTAGAAGCATGAAAATGGTAACTGTTAAATGGGGTGAAGAAAGTCATAATAAGTTTTTTTTTTTCTGCCTGAAAGGGCAATAACAAGAATTAAATGACTGAGAAATAGTAGAGAAAATGGACAAAACTAAAAACAAGCATATGCATATCAATGATAATTGAAGAATTTTTCCATTATCGTATTTTCATTTATCACTAAATTCTGGGGACATCGAATACATCGAACGGTTCAGATTCAATTTCTGTGTAGTTGCAGCAGGTATGGACACATGTTCTATTCTGGACAGTTTTGTTAATTAATTATATTTTGAATTTGAGAGATAACATAAAGATGTCAAATTAAGATTGACAGCTGGATTAAGAAATATCAAACATTTCCTTTATTGGTATACTATGGCTTAAAGATAGACGAGATCTTGAGGAATTTTATCAATAACCAACAACACATTTAGAAATTAAATAGGACATGCATGCAGTCATAAATTACAAATATGTAAGACCTTGCTCCCGCCATTGACTGTATCAATTTAAGTATTTAGTAGAACTATGTAGAAGGAGCTCCTTGTCATTTTGAAATCTAACCATATCCTCCTCCATCATGCTGATATGTGCTTCAATGCCACCACCAAACTTAGTATCTGTAAAAACGACCACATTTTTTACTTTCCATGCAGGTGGGCATGCCCAAATTGGCTTTCCCCAACCAAAATCAGCATCATACACTGGAAACCTGCACAAAGCAGTGAAGGTAAACGGCACAATTTCCCCCTTAATATTCTCGAATCTGCGCAAATCTTCTCTAAGAGAGCTCAAGTACTCAGAGCCCTCTTGAAGTTTGAGAATATATTCACTGTCAATTTTCCTTATTTCTTCTCTCAGCTTCTCCACCAGCTCATAGCATTCCCCTTTATCATCAAGTGATGGAAACGCTTTAACAGCCCGATAGTAATTCCCGAAAGCATGTGCTGGTAGTGGAGGGTCCATTCTCGAACGCAGATTCACAGTGTGAGCCACCACGTAGAATTTAGAGCTCTCAGATGCTACAACCTGAGTGGAAGCCATAAAGCGGGTCCATATGAAAGTTGATAGAGCCTCAACTCGTGAAGGGGGTTTCTGCAGAGCCATCTTTTCTGCATACTTTGCTTTAAGACCATCTATAACAGAAGCATCAAACACAAATATCTTGGACACAGTGTTAGGTTTTGTGATGGTTTTGTTGGGATCATACCAAGGTATATCCCTCGGGGGAAATAAGGAGGCAGAAACGAAATGTGTCTTGATTTCGTTGTAATTACGTGCAATAGCAGCCCAAGTTTGAATGAACACAAAAAAGGACATAGCATCAGCAATCTTGTGGGACATGCTTGCACCAATGGCTATTCCACCGCATTCAAAAAAGTTGAGTTGAAAGCCAAGGGGTATGTCAACGATATCATCCATTCCAAAGGGTAACAAATTTGTAACCTCGTTGGGGATAGGACTCTCCACAACATCTCTGAGCTTGCACCTCACTTTGGCTTCCAAGTAGAGGGCACCCTCGTCGTTGCACTCTATGAAAGCCTTGTCCACGAGTCTTCCCGCAAGAGGGTAGTAATGTGTCAAGGCTTCTGAGAGAGATTTCTTGAGGTGGCTGGAAGCATTTTCGGTGCAGGTGTTTAAGAATTGGTTTGAAACATTGTTGGCAGCGAAGAAGTAGACCATGGAGTTGTTGAGTTGGGGAGTGAGGTGGTCGAGCAAGGAGAGATTGTAATGGCGAAGATGGTTGGGGGTGGGAGAGGAGGGTTTCACGAGTTCTTTGGAGATTACTTCAACCTTCATTTTTGTTTTCTTAGCTAGTGCTAGTAATTGACGAGGATTAATCGTCTAGTATTAAATTTGTAATTTGCTGGTGGTTTGCTGAAATGATTCACATGCATTTGCACTATATACACACACCAAAAATAGTATAGGACCCGTGAACACCCAAACAAGGGATATTTGACCATTTGTGTGATTTTAAAAAACATTTTACTCAAGGGTTATTTTCAAACTACTTATGAGTGATGGGTGATTCTTGCCACATCGAAATTGGGTGCGCTAGTTAAGTGACGCTACAGTATGTTTTTTGACATCTAATTGATGATTTTACCCTATTTCATGTCACATCTTCGTATGATTGTTTTTCATGTAGTGGGTGATGTGTGAGGTTAGAATAGGTGACTCACTCTACCAGGTGTTACAAAAGAGGTGTCATTCTCGAGATTGTCTCATTCCTTTTGTATTTAATAATTATAATTAAATATTTTTAATAATTAATTTAATTTAAGTGATTTTAGAATCAAAAAAAATTGTTCACTATTACTTGAGGAAAAAAAAAATCAGTTTCAAGTGGGTGTGTTATGGGTGCTTTTTTCAATTAAAATACCTAATTTTTTCATAAAATGATGGTCATTCATTAGTTTTTACGTCGCTATATCTAGTGATATCAACAATATCAAAATCGGTATAAAATAGCCTAAAAATTGAATATAAACATGTTCACTATTACTTGAGAGAAAAAACAACTTCATGTGGGTGTCTTGTGGGTGCTCTTTTTAGTTAAAATGTGTAATTTTTTCATAAATGAAGGTAATTACTTTTAAGTCGCTCTATCTAATAGTATCATCTATGCATCCAGAAATGGTATCAAAATTAGGATAAAATGAGCCTAAAAATTGAAAAAAATCTATACACTATTATTTGAGGGAAAAAAAACAGTTTCAAGTAGGTGTGTTGCAGGTGATTTTCCTTGTTAATATGCGTAATTTTTTCATAAAATGATACGTCGGTCTATCCAGTGATACCATTCGTATCAAAATTAGTATAAATGAGTCTTTCAATCAAAAATAAACAATAAAGGTCAAAAAATCCTACATCATACAATTTTTTTATTTCTATAACTTACTTAACAACTAAAACAAATTAATAAAACGTTAAAAAAAACAAATGGCATAATAAATTAAAAAAATCATAAATAACAAAGCAAAGATATATTTTCCTATTATTTTTTCATAATAAAACATGAAAAAAAACACAAGACATAAAAAGGAGCTAGTAAATAAAATTAAAAAATAAAACACAATGACAATATAAAAAATAAACACTACAAAATCAAAAAGTGACCTAATAAATTAAAACAAATAAATTTTTTCTACCACATTTTCCTAATTAAATATCAACAAAAATAAATACCAAATGATAGAAAACAACTATATAATCAAAAATAAAGAATAAAAAAGCCTTACCGTGTTTCTCCATTTATACATGAAAGTGCCTCGTGGAGTCACATCATGCATCACTCAACGTCCAAAGAGCCTCATTGATTGGCACACCAAGAGGCAAGGTGTTGATTGGCGCCACCTCGGTGGCAACATGTTGACTTATGCCACCTACACTTTGGAACTTGTAGCTTGAAAAACCCATCTAGCCACCTCGAAAATAAACAAAACGAAAGATAAACAAGGTGATGTCACCTATGTAACTCCTGTTTGAGTGACACCACATATTCTGATAATTCCACATGAAGGGGTGACATGAAATAGGATGACGCTACCATTATATGATAAAAGACATACTGATGGTGCCACTTCGATTAAAGTCACCCAATTTCGATGTGACAAAAATTATTCATGGTAAATAGTTGGAAGAATCACCCAATTCCATTAAAATGTTTTTAAAAATCACCTAAAATGGTCAAATTCATCCAAACAAGTAAATAAAAAATGATTTCAAGTCACTTATTTTAATTTAAAAACAATATTCATAGTCATAAGATTGTCATTTAGTGATCTATTGTGATTAAAGGTGAGTTTGTTTAAACTTAAAAATAATTTTAAAATAAATAATTTTTATCTAAACATTTTCTTAATTTGTTTATTGAAATAAGCAAAAAAATATTTTTAAGTAAAAACAACTTAGATAAATATATTAAAATAATAAAAAAACTACTTATTTTATTTGTTTATTTAATAAATAAATTTGTGCTAAATTAAGCTTGAAAGTTCATAACCATATATAAGTCAACCATCGAGGGGTGTTCGGATTCACAGGTCATATACGAAAAGAAGAAGAAGTCTAAACCTATTAATTTTCTAATTTCAAACAACTAATGTACAAGACAAACACATATTTCAAATGACAATTCAAGACAATTAAATGAATTAATGTCGTTTCTTAATTTATTTTATTTGTTTACAAGAGAAAATGAGTGCTTGAAATAAGACTTGTCAAATTTAAATAAGTTACGATTTGTTGTTTTATTTATTATCTTTATTTTCACTTACTTTTAAATTTTACTATATTATTGAATAATAAATTGAGCCACACTGCCTCTAAAATAGCATCATTTTTCTTTATCATAATTTTCAGTATAAAATCAGATACTTGTAAAATGAAGGCATAAGTGCTGGAAGCATGATAAACGTTTTGAGGTATATATACCCACTAGAGTGAGCTTAGTGATAGGATCCGGGTAATGTGATAGATTTTAATCTTAGGACGGTCATTGTAAAAAATATTAGAATTTAGAAGTATAAAAGGCACTTATTTTTTTTGAAAGGCAGAGTGAATATATCTTAACCATTTTTCTAATAAGTACAGCTTTTTATTTATTTATCTTTCTCCTCCTTTTAAAAGCATTATAACTAAAATAATTACTTATACTTATAAATTATGGTCAATAAATAGTTCAATTTAATGGTATTAGAATCGATCTTTTTAAATAAAGTTTCAAGTTTTGAATTTTATAAATGAATAAAATATAATTGAAATCAGAAATAACTTATTGACAAAGATGATCAATAAATTTTTTAATAAAAATTAATTATCAACAAGATTTTGTACCAATAACATAATTAATTAATAATGATATATGTGATAACTAATATGATAAAATTCTTAAAAAAATAATCATCTAAATTTTATTTATTATTAGAGATGAGATTGGTTAACCACATATTTTTATTTGGATCAATCAGACAAAAAAAAACATATAATTTCTCCATTGAAATATATAATAATTAAGACTAAGTTTAGCATTAAAATAAAGGACTCCAAACTATTGTTTTGAAAACTTGATCAACCAAAAATCAGTGTGACGACTGATCTGGACATTTAAAAAAATATAATTTAGTCATTTTACTAATTTACACTCCCGAATATTTTATAATTTTATATTATTTTATATTTTATTAAAATATAAAACCAGTTAAACTTAAATTTAATCACGGTTGAATTATTGAATATTAAATCAATGTTTTCACCAATTTAAGATTTTAAAAACAATACTCCAAACCAAACACGTTATTCATAACCATAGGCTAAATGACTTTTTTAGTTTTTTTTACTTTGATTTTTTATATTTAAAAAGAATTATCTGAAAAAAGGACGAGAAAGAGGAATATCTGAAAAAAAATATTTTGTGGCTAAAAATACCGGTATTTAAATACTAATTAACAATATTAATATTAATTTTAAACTGACTAAAGTACATTAAAAAATCATTTGGCTCATAAATACGACAAGTGTACATACAGCAAGGCGTAACAGTTTAAGAAAAGAAAAATGTTGCGTTTCCGTGGCGTGCGAGAGGGGCATCTTTGGCGATTGTGGTGTTGAAAAAGGAAACGGAAGGTGGTTTGTTTGTTTTTCCGTCTAACCAAAATCGAATCGAATTGGATTGGATACAATACAAAACAATACAACCCTATATAAGCCTTCAACACCAGCGCTGCGTGCTGTCGTTTCATTTGCTTTCCTCACCGAAAGTAACGGAGGGATTTCCTTAACCCACAAACTCCCAAATACCCTCTCTCTCTCTCACCAACCACTATGTTGCAGAGACCTAGACGCCGTTGCGAGGGCACAGCCATGGGCGCTATCGTTCTCGATCTCCGTCCCGGTCTCGGAATTGGACCCTTCTCCCTCGGTAATCATTATAATTATCCATACTCAATTCCCTTTTTTTCTTAGATGCTCTTACTAATTCCAATATCCGTCGCTTATCGGGTTTCAAATTGAGGGCATAATAAATTTAGGTCGAAGAGATGGCAATTTTGCTTGTTGTGGTTATCAGATATTGAAAGTTATGTTGTGTGGTTTAATTCAATAATAATAGCTCAGCTTATTCGACGATTGAAGTCGATTATGCTATTGGCGTCCTGTTTATGGTTTGCGTTTTGTGACTCCCTGTTTACTGACTTGGCTTGTTGCCGTTTTCGTGTGCTGTTTAGGGATGCCTATATGTGAAGCATTTGCTCAGATAGAGCAGCAACCTAACATATACGATGTGGTGCATGTCAAGTATTTTGACGAGGTTTGTGGCATATGATTTATGGCTTAACCTACTGTCATTTATGTTTTCTATTATTGTTTGAACTTGCACGAGTAATTGACTGTCTGCTTGGGGCAGGTTACTACTATTGGGAAAAACCCAAGTCTCACATCGGCTAGAGATAGTGCCTAAAATAGAGTATATAAGTGGGGGACAACCCTCACCCTATGAGCTAGTTTTTGGGGTTGAGTTAAGTCCAAACACACATTTTAAGATGGTATCTGAGTCTATCTTAAATCCACGGGCCGCACACCATATTATTCACGCACCAAGCCCAAAAGTGCTGGGTATGAGGGGATGTATTGGGAAAAATCCAAGTCCACATCGGCTAGAGATAGTGCCAAGATAGAGTATATAAGTGGGGGACAACCCTCACCCTATGAGCTAGTTTTTGGGGTTGAGTTAGGTCCAAATACATATTCTAAGAACTACTATGTGTTGCTTTGCCTTTGTGAGGCTCCTGTTGTTTTATTTTTTAAGAGATGTATTTGTTTTTATCTTGAGTTCTTCTACTTAATGCACATGCAGGAACCCCTGAAGTTAGATATTGTTATTAGCTTTCCTGATCATGGCTTCCATCTTCGCTTTGATCCTTGGTCTCAGGTGTTGTATTTTTTTTCCTTTCATCTTGCTTCCAATGTAGAGTCCTTATTTGGAGAAAGCTTGAGGTGACGTGTTTCAGTTAGTAAAGTTTTTGTTTAGAATTGATTTGATGGGGCCATCACTAGTGCCTTGGTAGCTATATGTTCTCACAAGGGATACTCAAAAAAACTAGTTTTAACAAAATAAGTAAAACTATTTATATAAAAGTAGGTATAAAACTATAACCAATTTTTTAGTTATTGGTATTTCAAATAACTTGTTTTTATTTAAAAAATAGTTATAGTTATAAAACTATAACTAGTTTTCATAGAAATTGGTATTTCAAATAACTTATTTTTATTCATCCTTAACTAGTTATGTAATTGGTTTTAGATATAACTTGTTATATAACTAGTTTATTCATAACTGGTTATATACCCATATTTTAAAAAGTAGTTATGGTTATAGTTACTAGTTGAAAGAGAGGCACTTCGTGCCTCTATATTTTTTAAAAAACACAGTGGTAAAGTTGTGTCTTGGTGACTTGTTGGTCATGGATTTGAATCCGGAAACAGCCTCTTTGCATATGCAAGGGTAAGATTGCGTACAATATCCCTCCCCTTACCTGTGCATAGTGTGGAGTCCCAGGGCAATAGGTACGTAATTTTTTTTTATACAGAAAGTAGTGATAACAGTTTTTTTAAGAGAAGTGGCAGCAGTTGCATTTTGAAAGTTTATGAAGGAAATAAACAGTTATATATATTAAAAGGGTAGTTTAGGAATAAGAAATGTGTACACCAAAGGGGGTAATTTTCTTTATTAATAGTTATAGATAATACCCACTTATAATGTAGTTATTTATTAGGTATGGTTATAGTTATGTAAATACCCAAATCATGAGTACCCTAGTTCTCACAAATAACTATCAAAAAACACAACTACATGAGTCGGACACATATGTGAAAATGCAAATTCAGCAATTGTGTAAAGATTCCTGCAAAAAATAAGTGGGTTCTGAATGTTATTGGATTCTCTTAGAAAACTCTGTAGTTTTTAGTTGTGTTATAGTGAATTCCTTTATGCTTCATGATAAGAGAATAATGAGAATGAAAAATTGTATAAGGATCTTTTGGTACTTTCCCCCTCCAAATGAGAACTGTTGAATTAATGTAATAATCCAAGCTTAAAATTTAGCTATATGCTATCCTTTCTTCTCCAAGTTAATTTAATTGGGGTGAATTATTTGAAGTTTTCGTTTTTTTTTTTACACTAGTTCTGCTTCTTTTGTTACAATAATAATGTGCTCCTTCCCATCACGATATTGTTGCTTTGTTCAAGTAATGGAGCATTTCCTATTTTCTTTTGCTTGCTCTTGAAGATCTAAAGCTATAACACTGTTGTGTGCATTGGTTTTATGCTTTCAATATCACTTAAAGATGTTTTATAGTGCTTGTATTTATTGGTATCTGTACGTATCTAAATGACTCTGGCATGATGAAACATTTCATTGGTATTTTAGAGATTGCGCCTTATTGAAATATTTGATGTAAAGCGACTTCAGATGTGCTATTCTACTTCCTTGATTGGGTGAGTATCTGGACTTATAATTTTAGTATATACTTGTTGTAAAACACTATTGATGATGTTTTCTACTTCTAGGGGACCATCAACTTTAGCTACATTTGTTGCTGTATATGCACTGTTTGGGCCCACATATCCTGGAATTTTTGACAAGGATAGAGGCATTTACACCCTATTCTATCCGGTACATACTTTGGATACCAAATGCTGATCTATTATTGCTTTGTTTTTTTTTTTCCTACAATTCCACATTACTAATACTTTTTGCTTTATATTTTTGGTTTGTTCTTTAGGGGCTTTCCTTTGCGTTTCCTATTCCAAGTCAATTTACAGACTGCTGTCATGATGGGGGAGGTATTTATTGTATCATCTTGAAATTGAAATGTTTTATCAAGTTTTCTAGTTGTAGTCTAATATGTTTACATTTTCTCTTTTAATTATGACAGTGGAATTGCCATTGGAGTTTCCTGATGGGACCACGCCAGTTACATGCCGTGTTTCTATATATGATAGCTCCTCTGGTAAGAAGGTTGGTGTGGGGGCCTTAATGGACAAGGCTTCTGCTCCTCCATTACCTGCTGGCAGCATTTACATGGAAGAGGTCCATGTGAAGGTTTGAGTTCTTTAAACCCTATATCAGTTGGGGTTGTGGGCTTTTAGCTTATTTAGCAGGACACATGTTGTTGCTTCATTTTAGAGACTTTTTGCTTAATTTGGCAAGGTGGTTGTAGTATTAGCATCTAATTCAGTTCTTTCTTGTTTATATAGCTGGGGGAAGAATTGTACTTCACTGTTGGCTCACAACACATTCCTTTTGGTGCATCTCCACAGGTAAACTTTGTTACTGTTACATACAATTGAAACCATCTGAGATATGCTTTTAGTGGATGAATTTTCCTGTGCTCTCTGTTGCTTCTTTTGTCATCTTTCACTTGACATATTCTTTATCTGAAGGAAAGTTTATGTAATGCTTCCTGTTTTATGCAGGATGTGTGGACTGAGCTTGGACGTCCCTGTGGCATTCATCAAAAGCAGGTAATTCTTAAATGGAACATGATTAATCTGTAGTTTTTTTGTGGAACTGAACTAGACTGATATGTAATGAATCATATGAGGACCTAGGCAATTGATTGCATCATGTTTTAGACTATGCCTTTTGTTTGGTAATTTGGTTAAGGAGAAAAGAGGGAGGAAATAAATAGGGGGTGGGAAAATAAATGAATGAGGAATTTCTGCGGTTTGGATGGATAGGTGAAAACAAAGGGTCAATGGAGAAAGAAAATTGAATCAAGAAGATACATACAATTCACCAAATTCTTTGTCCTTTTGGAGCGTGGAAAGAAAATGAACAGAATATGAAACTGTTCTGTTTCCAAAATCACTCTCTCTTCTGGCATGTTTCACACACTATGTAGCTATGCTTCTGTGAACTTCCCTTCGTATTGAACAGATTGTTCTTTCAAACTTTCTATTATGAAATTTTCTTTGTTGGTTTTTCTTTCAAGGATTTTTTATACGTAGGGCTGGCATACATTGGTACTTCTTATGGTTCTCTGTGTGGAATATATAAAGCCCAAGCCTTATTTGTGTGTCCAAACAGAAGTTGTTAGGATAGAGAGAACTCATAGAATGTGGGTTTTATTAGGCCTAACTCAACCCTAAAAAACCGGCTTGTAAGGTGAGGGTTGGCCCCACTTATCTACATTACTTTGGCCTAATCACTAGTTGACATTGGACTAAACCACCAGTGGCCACCCTCAAGGCTGCAATTAAGGCAGTCCCCAAAGAGGCTGCAACTAAGGCTGGCTAGGGGTACCGCAATTAAGGTGGCTTTCCAACAAGAACGGTCAAAAGAAAATCTTCTTGTTTGTTAGTCTCTTCATGGAGAAGTATTTTTTTTGTACAAATATATATTTATTTAAGGAGGAGGTACATCAAAAAAATTTAAGGAGGTCTAAATTCTACCTTGAGCATAAAGCAACTTCATAATATTTTTAGCTAGTAAACTGCTTGAATGAGTTTTGCTTTGTATGGAGTCTGACTCTTAATTGTAATTCTATAGGTAGATCAAATGGTTATTCATTCTGCTTCAGATCTTCGGCCACGGACAACTCTCTGTGGAGATTACTTTTATAATTATTTTACTCGTGGTCTGGACATATTATTTGATGGACAGGTTTGTTGTAACTTACATCATGTTTCTGTTTCTATACAATGTGCCACAGCACAACTGATATTGGAAACTCCCACATGTCTGTTGTATTTTCAGACTCACAAAATCAAGAAGTTTGTGTTACACACCAACTTCCCTGGTCATGCTGATTTCAATTCTTACATTAAGTGCAACTTTGTTGTCTATGGCTCAGATTGTAAGCAATCTTTTATTTGCATTGCAGTGTTTAGTTTGGTTTTGATGTAACAGTTATGTGACTTTTTGTTGTGAAATAGAGATGAAATATATTTTTGGCCTTTCCAGCAGTAGGGGGATCTTTCCAGGAAGTAAATAACAGCAAACAGAGGGTTATTACACCTAGCACCAAATGGGAACAAGTTAAGGTGATCTATCTCTTTCAAATCATATGGTTGCCCTTATATTGGATGATCTTGTTTTGGAGTGATGAAAGATTTTTACTTGAAATATATGAAACAATTTGTTAGAAGAAAATTGTGACTGGCATTTGATGTGGATTTCTTATAATGATTAATATTAGTTTATATCATATAATAGTTTCTGATTGATTTTTTTAGGAAATACTTGGGGATTGTGGGCGAGCTGCCATCCAAACACAAGGCTCAGCAAGTAACCCCTTTGGTTCTACACTTGTATATGGTTATCAAAATATTGCCTTTGAGGTGTGTCCTTCTTTGTACTTATATTGTCCTGCTATTTTAATAGTTTAGTCTGCTATGATGCTTTGAAGAGATCACTTATATTCTGGTGATATTAGCAGGTGATGAAGAATGGTTATATTGCAACAATAACTCTCTTCCAATCATGATGATGGTACATTTCTTTTATTGTGTGTTTTTCTATGAAAATTTATAGCTTATTCACATAGCAAGCAATAACCTTAATATTTTTTCTTTAAATCTCACCTATTAGTTCAATTTTAAAAACCCATTTTTAATTCCTAGCAGTCAGTATTAGATCATTGTCTTCATTTGTGCAAGACTTTACTTTGTCTCAGTTTTATGTACTATGTTAGTGCCTGGTCTTACCCATTTTTCATCCTAGTCTCTAGTTGTAACTTTTTCTATTTGGGTTCTTAAAGTTATGAATTGTTTCCAACTGGGTGAACATTACAACCAACATATCTATGAATTTAGTGATGATGTGGTAAATGGAGAGCTCGTGTGATTACTCATACCATTTGATTTTCGTGGATCCAAGGTGGTCAAAACAGCCCATCCCCCTCCATTTTAACATAAGAGGAAAACAGATCATTTGGCCACCTGTTAAACATGGTTGAGATAGAATTCTTGCAAACAGGTTCACATGTTTTCTAAGGTATACACATGCTCTTTGGGAGTGCTTCGCTGAAGGAAATTTTGTAGTTTCTAATCAATGCTCGTTGTTTGAAAGAATTCAAAGCAAACATGATTTAGTATTTGCAGATAAAGTTAGCTGGCACATCATTACCGAATATGAATGGATGTCCGATTAAACTGGTCACAACGGAGACTCATTGAGTAACATTTGATGATTTTAAGGATTCAATTAGAATATCTTCATCTAACAAGGACTAATTAAAAGCTCGGTAGTAAATGTATTTATTATAACTTATAAGTGATAACTGATATCAGTTGGGAGTTATGAATCTCTTTTGCATTATTGCAGGCGCTTTTGGTTACTCTCAATCTCATCTCCATATTGTTCTAAGATTTATCAAGGTTGGATATGGAAACTCAGGAGTAACAGGCCAGGTTTGTTCGAGCACTGTTTAAATATTGCAGCCTTCCATCATCATTATCGTGGCAAGGGGCTATGAAAATTGTACAGCTGTGTAACAAATTGTACATATTAAAATCCTGTTGAATTATGTAATTTTCTAACATTGACTTCTTGCACAAAGCAAATGTAATGAATTCCTTTTGCTTTGCCTTTCAGTGTAATGAGATTCTCAGTTACTTGCTATAATTTATAAAACGTTGTTGTTTAATCCTTAAAAATCTCAAAGCAGTACTGATAAGTCAATTTTTCTATTAAAAAAATTCCAAATCAGTTAGACTGATCAATTTTTAATAACCGATTCTCAAATGTACTCTAAACAGAACCAATCTGAGTGGTTTATTTTTACTTCATAAATTACGTCACATTCAACACGGCCTATTAAACAGAGACATTGAATGATTTATTGATTTAAAATTTGTTCAATTTTTTTTTCCATTCCACGCAAAGATTTGCCCCTTGTTGTCACGTATCAAAATTCTAGCATCATAATAAATATATTTGATTGGTGTCTAATAGTTCCATGAAAAGCTAAAGTGGAGAAGTCAGTTGGCAAATAAAATTCAAAGGGTTGTATTTGCATATCAATCCCTAAACAATAATCATAATCACGATTACTATTACGATTATTTGACACCGTGTAAGATATATATATTTTTGAAAGGACACTATTAAAGATAAGACTTAGCATTAGTGCTAATAAGTATCTTATTTTTGGCTCTTTAGAACCATTAATATATATGGATTCGTATACATATATAGAAAGAAAAACAAATCATTGGTTTCAAGCTGTATTAGTTTTGCTTATCGTTTTTCTTGCAGCCGGTTATTGTCACATCAAATGTCACGACACGGAGGCAAAGTTATCAAACCCAAACGACCCTGGAGCTGTTACTATGCAATGACACAGTTATTAATGGGTTGCTAACATATATATCCAACTTTTTCCATTTTATTTAATTTTTCTCTTTGTTTCTTTCTTTTATTTTTCCATTTCTTTCGACTTGAATATCCAAAAATTCGACTCCTTTATGCAAAAAATTAAGAGATGAAAAATAGAAAAATTGATCCATAACATCTATGTCAACCTTTTTATTCATATATTTTGTATGAATAAATTTAAAACATCTTACTTTTTATAAAAATTTGCCACTATAAATATAATGAACTGGGAGGAAATAAAAAATAGAAGACACAGAGAAAACCAACAAAATAACAACTTCCAAAATACATAAGAGTTAATGTTCATATCATATCACACTTTTTGAGAGGAAATGGCCTCTGCTTGTGTCCTCAAGCGAGCACCTGTTCTAATTTCCAATGGCCCCATCTGCATTGGCTATTAAAGGAAGCAGCGTGGGGTATAACACGCAATGCTGCCGTCTCCCAGTTTAATGTTAATATATCACAGTCACAATGTGCATAAATCAGTTCATTTCGAGGTGTTGGTGCTTGCTGACAAAGCAACCATTATTTTGCAGGACAATAGGTTGGTACCAATGGTTGAACCTGAGATCCTGTTTGATGGGGGGATCATGGGATTGACATGACTTTTGAAGTAACACACACAAGTTTTGGACAAAGGAAATGTGTCATTTGAAGAAATCCTCTCAAACCAAAAAGCATGGTAACTCCTGCTGCAGAGTGCAAGGCTAAGGCTACCCCTTATTAATTTAATTTAAGTGCTATAATAGAAAATAATAGTAATGTCTAAAAGGACTCCTTGAACAATCATCTAAAAATATAGATGCTCTAGCAGCAGTTTTAACTGCTTTATTATTATTATTATTAATTTTTTTTGGAAAATGTAAAATATATATATTCACCAAAAATTACATGATACTTAGGACATACCTTGGTCTACAACACTTGGCAAAAGAAGCAAATAAGAGGTTACTGGCAAAATACAAGTCCGGTGAACAAACAACAAATTTGTTAATACAAGTGAGTAATATGTACATATCTAAGAATACGGAATTTAATTCTATCTATTAAATCCGTAAGGTCTAGAATATGATTATCAAATAAAATCTTATTCCTACAATTCCAAATACAAAAAACAATGGTAGCAAGAGATAAACAGCGAATCTTTCCACTTAGGCCGGAAGTGGCTCTACTATGGACCAAGGTGTTAAGCGTACCCTGAAGAGATATGTTCCTCTTAGGAAATCCTGCCCAGTCTCTGATCTCTGCCCATACTCTCAAGGTCTTTCGGCATTTGAAGAACAGATGATCGTTGGTCTCCACTTCAAGTCTACAAAAACTGCACGTCGATCCCTTGTTGAGGAATAAAGCTCGGTCTAGAGTCAATAATTTTTGGCTAGCAGCAAGCCAAAGGCAAAATGTATCTTTGGGAGGAGTAGTGGATTTCCAAACCATCTTAGCCCAGAATTTTTTAGGAGAGGTTACCCTAAAGTAATCATAAGCTTTACCGGTATTGAATTTGCCCATCATCTCCCAAGATTCTAATAAAATTCCAGCTTGCTCAACATCCCCTTCTTTTACCAACAAAGTGTCACGAATACTGAAAATTCTCTTGACCAAAGGCGAATCTCTTTACCGGTATTATTATTATTATGAATGACACTAGTTTAACTGTCATGGTAAGTTGCGAAGAGTTGATGAACAAAATATCGTGTTAAAAGTTGGGGATCCACTAATGACCACGTCTCTTGTCTTGCTCATTTCCGTATGTAGGTGTTGACTTTAAAATCGGATCACTTAGCCCTTTGAATATGGCTTACGGTTAATTTGATGATTTCCTTGCTTGGTGATTTTCTCACAGATGATCGTTTTAGGAGAACTAAAAACAAAAGAGAGAGTTGAAGACAATGGTAGCTAGAGTTTTTATTGTATATATAAGTCAACTAAATTAGAAGAAAGTAAAGAGTAAATATATACAAGAGGAAGAAGATATCTACTAGGCTCAGCTTAGTGATCGGCTTCGAGCATATATGCATAACTGCATAAGGTCATAATAAAAATAAATAGAAAAAAGATTAAAGTATTCTTAGCTGAAAAGAAATCATAAAAATACATAAAAGATCTTAGTGACTATATTATTTATCTATTAAATAAAAAGTTTTATTATATATATATATATATATATATATATATATGTATGTATATATATATATATATTAAAACATATATATGATATTAAACAGGGTTGGAATGACCCGAAACATAACCTGAACTTGTTTACAATTGGACTTAATTTCAAAATTTGAAGTTGTCCTAATCAACTTCGTGCCATGCCAAGTTAGTGGGATACACTCACTGGTCACGCTCAAGCTCAATACTATCGTCGTGCTAGTCAAGAAATGAAAGTGATAAGTGGAATATGTGATTTAGTAATCAATTCAACAATTTGTATAGAGGAAGAAGCATAAAGTAAGGTGAGATAATATGAAATGATAATCAATCTTAATGTGCTTGGGGCATTCATGGAAGATTGAGCTGCGAGTAATTTGTATATATAGCATGTACTTATGTAGGAGTTGGGCTAAAAAAAGAGATATCCATATTAACAAGTAACTAGCACACATCCAAACATTTCTCCAATGGTGGATGCCATGGCATGGTACTTAATTTTTGTATAAAAAGAGCGAGAGATAATGGTTTACTTCCCGCTCTCTTAAGAAGTGAGAGAATGATCACCTAAAAAAATGTAAAAGTCTGTGGTGGACTTACAATTAGTGAAATCACCACCCCGATGACACGTATTCTCGTGTATATTTTCGTCATTCATCGTCATGTCGAACGAAGAATCATGATTTTGATGTTAGGGGGCATCTTGCATGTGATAACTGCAGTGTAACAAATTAAAGACAGTTACTGGAGCAAATTCACGACGCCTTCTAAGCTCGTCAAACCAAGGCGCAATGAATATATAGACAATGGTTGTATTAACCTACCTAGCTAATACTAGTTTACTTAAATATGCGTTTAGTAGCCGAATTTAAATCTCATCACCAACAGTAATATACTAATAAATAACATCAAATAATAAAGGTCTTAAACCTTCATGTATATAAATAATCAAGGTTTTTAATCAACCAACAACAACGATTGATACAAAAGTGATATCGACTTGTGTTGATCTCTTAATCAAATGATACATTATTCAAATTTTACTTGATCCTTAAATGTGAAATAAATCATATTAGTAAAAAATATTTATATTATATATGTTTTTCTGTCTAACTGCTAACAATATTTTTACTAGCATAGGTAAGTGCGTATTGGCGCTTTCAGTTGCAGACAAGCGGATCTAGCAGCGCAGCGTTGATCGGGAACGAAGCACGACAACAATGTTACTTGTCTGAATTCTCATCGTCGTTTTGGACACTGTTGTCTCCTTTCCTTTCCACGCCGCCCTCCTTTTGCTAGCCGCGAAATGCTCAAAATAAATACCCCTTCATAGATTTTAATTTGTAAATAAAAACATATCTTTTGGAACATCATTTTATACAGCAAGGAATTGTAGTAATGTTTAACAATCTCATAGCATACTATTTTTAACATTAAAAATTGATTAAAAAAAAGCTATATTAAATATATACATTCTTTTTCAATAAATTAAAATTACATGCAATTTATTTATTTAAAATTCTATACTAATAATAATGTCATAATTATCTTATTTAGTTCTCACGTTAATTTTTTTCAACCTTTTATCCTTTATATATAATTACACATATATTATTACATAACTAAAAGAAAAATAACCACATATATATGAAACTAACTTCTCGCGTCTCTCGCATATTTATCTTTTAATTACTATAAAATATAAATAATTTATAACCTTTCACATCTTTCATTTATCAAATTTATGTATCGAGTGTTTTTTTTATATGCGTGTGCTTGTAATAATAATTCTTATATGCAGTAAACACGGCCTGATATCAATAGCAATATTAATCCATATGTGCAAGTGCAACATTACCGACATTATTTGTCTGTTTTGACAAAACAACCTCAATCATATATTTGATATAGAATCCCCCAAATAATACTACTATTATGAATCACACATGCATTGTTACTTACGATAAAACAATCAAAACCATAAATTTTGTCCCGTACCTCTATTCTATGGCCTTTATCTCTTGAAAGATGAAAGCAGCTGCCCTATTTGTCTTCAGTGCTCAAACTTTTCTTGCACAGCATCGAGTAACATGGGCTTGTGCATAATAAATCTTTATTTCAATAGTTTAAAAATGGAATTTAGGTCTTTTCTAAAGTCACTAAATTAGATAAAATACAACTGCTGATAATTAATTATTGTTATTCTAATACACTTATAATTTTTTTTTTGTGAATTATAATTTATTACCCATATATAGAATATTACTAGTTCACAAATATTAAGATTACTTACTTTATTCTCTAATGCAAATTGTTCACTTTAGAAGAATCAAATCCATAAATTAAAATGAGTTATATTATTTATATAAAATTGACAATGTCTTTCTTTATCATTTTTATCTTATACTTTTTTATCTCTCTTAATTTGCTGTATACAATGTATAAATATAATTTCTCTTTAATTAGGTCTTTCATGTTGATTAGGATTTAGTTCCTGAATATGTGTATAAGAAAAAACTTATTCAGAAAAACAAAATTCACTTTAATAATATTAATCTCATATAATTTAACAAATGAGATGTTAAATTTATTTTAAAATGACAAAAGATAGCTTGATCATTTCTAATCTCCTCTCTTCTACTCTACCAAAAAAATCTCCTCTCTTCTTGACCAAGGCTAGTGGATAAGTTGTTAAGGAGATAATGGGCAATATTTAATTCCTGAAAAAGAGGAATAATTGTTTGCGAAAGATAAAAACTACTCTTCATATAAAATTCCACATAGTCCTTAAGCACAATCAATAAAATCAATACTCCATCTTTAGTAGCTTTAGGTTGGAAAGCACTTTACGCGCGTGCTATGATTCCAACATTTCTAAAAGTTTCATATTCAAGAACTTTTACTCTAGGTTAGATATCTTTCTTCATTTTGTGGTGACATGCATGTGGTTGGGTGATTTATTCAAAATCCTCACAATATATTATTTAAAATATAAGTAAATATTTATGATTAGGTTATATATATTTAAGATGCGATTGAGTATGACTTCATTGACTTTGATCCTAAATAGTCCATCTCCCCCATGTGTGATTCGACCATGGAAATTTCTAGTAAGTGAGAGTGAGACCATGAGAGATACATACATACAGTTTTTTTCTTCTATTTCTCCTTTCACCTATTTATTATCCCAAATTAGATTTGATTTCTCTAAATTGTTGAAATACACTTTTAAAAAATAAAAAGTGCAACAATAATTAATGATTAAATAATAAGCAATTAACATTTTAATAATTTCATAGTTTAATTTTCATGTATGTATATGTTTTATTACAATTTTTATCGCATACTTTTTTATCTAATGTAAAGCATCTAGTCACTTAAAAGAATTCAGATTCTTTATTTTAAAAAAATCATGTTCATTTTAAGGAGAATGTGCAATCTCTACTTTGGTAATTGCCCAAGTTTACATTCAAAAATCAAGTTACACTTGATAAATGTCAATATATTTTCTCCTTTTATATTTTTGTATATTATCTCTGAATTTTATGTATTTTTTTATTTTATCACGTTTATATATATATATATATATGTATATATATATATATTAAGAATTACTAAAATGAAAGCATGGATTAAATTGTTGAAAATTACTGTAACTAGTGGGTTTGCATCCGTCCGTACAGGTACCGTAACCATATCCGTCCAAGTGGAACACAGATAGATGATTTGATTCCCCGAATGGTCGAGTAAGTATTTGTAGCCGCGAAGGTCTTTATCTTGCAAAGGTGCTCAATTATTCACAAACCATAGCTGGAAACAAGACTCTACTTCCTATGATCCATCACGGATGTTTATAATAAAAATTAAAACCATGTAAGAAAATTGAAAATTGAAATAAATAAAAACCAAACATATCCAAAACTGAAAAACTGAAGTTTTTTATTAGATTTCAAATTTATTTATATATATATATATATATATATATATGTATATATATATATATATATATTTATAAATTTATAATTTCACTCATGTTTATATTTTATATTTGTAAAAAATTATCACATATAAGTATATGAATTTATTAAAATATATATTTAATTAAAAATATTTTTTAGTAACAATTTGAGTAAAAATACATATGTATAATATCAAGTTATGTAAATTTACTTTTAATAATATACTATTATTTTAACTTGTGCAATGCACAAGATAAATGCTTATTTTATATAAATAATTTTATTAAATAAATCAAATATTTAAACATATAAATTATATTTTGTATTATACTGTGATGCAAGGTTACTTTTAATTATATTGTATTTAAAAAATATAAAAAATTAATTTAAAAACATAGATGAAAAGATAAATTGAATCAAGATGGAATAATTCAATCAGCAAATACTATCATATATAACTCTATACCTCAAAGATGCAATAATTTCAACCATTAGATGTGGGTTGGCTCGCTTATTGTCGCTTTTTTTTTTTTTTTAAGAAATCAAATAACTATTTTCCCCCAGAATTTTCTGGGGGACGTAATATCATACAAAACTGAAACCAGAAACAAAAGTCAACACACAATTCATTGAAAGGGGTAATAGATATACAGTTAACAATGCCTTGCAGAACAGAATATGATGTGTTGAACTACCAAATTGAATTCCTACATAGGCGAATAAACTCCTCAAAAGATTTTAGTGCCTCAATTGCCAGAATATATAGGATATTAACAGAGTATGTCATCCCTTGTGACTAGCATGCATGAGAACAAAACGAAGCTTTAGCCATTGGTAGATTTTTGGTTTAGGATCCTGTCAGAACTGCATTGCCTAGTTGCACCATTTATGGCTGCAAAGAAAAAGGAAAGCACTATATGTTTCAGTGCACATCATAACAAAGATGTGTTTAGTACTACAAATGTTACACAAGTCAAGGGTTCTCATCATCCAACTGCACTGAAGATGGAAAGAGGAACGATATGGTATTGAAGTTTGAGTGAAAAAGGGGGAGGGGGTGTTCAATTATGATCGATATTATTGTTCACATCAACTCTTCAACCACATGTAGTTTAAGTTTTATGAAAATTTATTGAATAGCTGCTTCAGAAGGAAGCAATATGTAAAAGTTCAAATATAAATTTGATACTTTATAAAGAATTTTCAAACCCACAATTACAAGTACATATCAATATTGGCCTAGCAAAATTTAATTTCTGCAGGTTGCAGCTGTAGAGGGGAATTCCATGCAGGGATCAGATGATATTCCTTCAAGTATAGCTGGACATTTGATCCCAAGTAATTTGACAATCACATCACATGACATTTCAATGAGTCCCATATCCCAATCAAAACTATTTGGACATGTCTATATATTTAATGCACCAGGATGAATTTAACACCACAAAGAAGAATTGATCCATATTTAAATGAGAGGGACTTGTACTAATAGGGTTAATATTTTCAGTTTGCAAATATTTGCAGTATGGGGTTATTATTGTTATTGCATATTACTTTCATCCCATCTCTTTCTTTTATTTCCCATCAAAATGACATAATTTTATCATATCTATCACTTTTTCTTATTTTTTTTTTCTCTCTCTTCCTTTCATTCATACACTCCATTTTGGGAGTGTATGCTCACCATTTTCTTTGCATAATCCCACTTATGTGAAACAAACCTTTACCAGAAAATAAATTTCTAACTAGGCAGACAAAATTTACTTCCCATGAACTCTAACCTGATTATTTGATGCTTGTTCATGTATTCTATTAGGCTTCATGTTCAAATCAATCATTTTAGTTTCCATCTTGGTATGCCCATCAGCATCAGGTCCTGGCGTTGGAACCATAGGCATCCTGTGATTTTGTTGCTTCTCTCCCATTTTTAGCTTGGGAAGTGGATTTTGTCCTCTTTTAGCCTCACCTGGTTCCAATGCTTGTGGAGCCGGATTATCAGCATGACTAGATTTATCTCCTGGAAACTATGGAACAAGGAGACATTATACATTTTAAGGGAACCCAAAAGTATCAAGATAACAAATGAGTAAACCAGCACTTTAATTCCAGAGATTGAAAGCGTTGGTCGCTTTAATTCTTGACTTTGCAAAATCCTCACTTGAATTCCTGACTTTGCAAAACGTTAATTCACTTTAGTTCTTTTCCACTACATTTAGGATCAAAGTGAATGACATTTCACAAAATTAGGGACTAAAGTTAACATTTTGAAAAGTTTTTTTTAAAGAGGTACAACATGAGGACTTCCCATTAAGTCACCTATCCTAATACTACTCGCCCAAACAACCTTAATTATGGAGTTTTGATGAAATTCGGTGCATTAGTGCATTTTGTAAAGCTAGAAACCAAAATTACTGGCATTTACAAACTTTGGGACTAAAATGTGGGTTTACTCAATAAACAAATTAAGACCAATCCATGGTGGAAAGGAGAGGCTCACGCACCTCAACTCTTTGCCTGAACAGAAGATATCTTCCATGCGTTCTTTTACCACCAACATGAACTATCATATCACACTGCAAACAAAGGGAACTTCCATCTGTCTCGCAATAGAAGAAAGCTACACCCAGATTGAAAGGGCAAACAACACATAAGCAATAAGCATCACAGGAACACTATAAGAACAGAAAGAGGAAAGTGCCTACCAGGTGCATTCTCACATATGTCACACCGTGGCACATCACTTGGACTTGCAAGACCAACCCTCACATGCCTACTAGCTAGCTTATTGCACATGTGAACCTGTCAGCTCCAAAAGATTAATCTTCGACCCATTGGTTGAAACATGTTGACAATAACAAGTTAACAAGCAACACCAATTAAGGTAAAAACAAACTCGGATTTCGAATTCACATGACACCACAAAAAAAGATCAAATCGGATCGAAATATATCTATGAAGCTACAATGGTCAACCTGCAAGCCCTTCAATTTGTTGCCCCATACAATTTTTGCCCATGATTTTAATAATATTGGTACATTACCAATGAAACATCATAATTGTGACACTTTTAGAAACATCAGATCACAACATTAAAAGTCAGTGATCTCTAACCGAAACACCATCACATAATTACAAAACAGAAAAATCAACAACAACAACAAAAAATAAAAATGAGCATCAGATATCCACAAAGAAGATCTAGCTCGTAAATAAAATATTGATACTAGTAGAATCTACTACCTTCTCATCACAGGCACGACAAAGTGCAGCCTCATCAGCGGCGCAGAAAACTATAGCCGCCGCACTCTCACAAGCATCACAAAGCGTTCGCATAATTGGACTCTCTCACTTTCATTGCCTCATCCAACAAATACAAAAGAAAGTTAAAGTCAGATACAGAAGCATAATATATATACATATATATTTATTATAATAATAATATGGACATAATATTAAAAAGAGAAGGGCACAGAAGAAGACAGGTGTTCACCAAATCCATGTGGTATGATAGTTTTGTTTTTCTCTGAATGTTATGTTATGTTATCTTGTTACTGGCGGAAGATGGAGGTGGTGGATGATGACTGTGATTAGAGTGTAGGATAAAAAGAGAGGATTTTTGAAGGAGTGGGGGGGGGCCTTGTTTGGGGGTTGATTCCAGAACTTTGCATAGACACAATAAATGAGTGTTTGTCAACTCTGTTGGCCTCAAACGTTACTTCGTAGCCACAAGTTCAAAGCCAATGTGGGGTTGACAGCAACTCAAGCCTCATTCTCAACCACCAATTAATTATTTGACATGGTCCCACATCCTTCCTCGGCCTAACCATTTTGCCCCTCTCGTGTTTCCAGCCACAAATGAAGCAATGAAATTGAAACAAACGAATCTTCACACTCTCGTTTGCTTCATTTTTTTCTCCTCTTCTGCACTCTAATTCCAATTTTTCTGCTATGTGTGGGGACTTTAATTTGAGTGCAATACTTAAACTTGTTTGTGTAGTAGTCTACTGAAATTCCAATTCCATTCCAATGTGTACAATTACAAATCCACGCGACGCTGACGCCTGTCTTTAGAAAAAAGAGACTCTTTCTGATTCCTGAATGAAGTTGGTTGGTTATCTTATCTTCCAACTTCCCTTTAAAGAGATACATAATATTGCTAAGATTTCTCGTGCAACCAACTTCTTTGTGTTTTAGGGGGTTGATTCATTAATATCTATGCCAGTGAATAAATGGAAGACTTGAAAAATATGGTTTTAAACATCCTTTTATTTGTAGTTCAGTAGTTGGGTAAAGAAAAGAAAAAAAAAGAACTCCACATAGCTGTTCACAATCCATAATTAGAAGGACAATGAGACATTAACAAATTGGAAAGTTTTGTTGCTCCTAGAAGACTTGCCCATATGGAAATACAAGTGGACTCGAGATTTCTGTTCAGCTTGTCCTTAATACCTCTAATATTGCTCTACATCATCACATGTTTCAGAAGTTCAGTCAAATTAGGCCAACATTTTCGGAAGCTACCTACCATTTAGCTAATACTCTTTTAAAGTTTAGAATTCCCCATCAATAACTTTCACATCTCTTATTTTTTTTCCCTTTCTTTTTCTTTTTCCATGGTCGAAAAATGAGGATTGTGCTGGATTACTTTTGTTCATTGAGTACTGTCGGTTAGTACGGAAGGGATGCGTACGAAATGCATGAAACACTAATGTGGAACAGTGGCAATTTTTTAAACAAATATTGATTAAAAATTATATAAAATATGGTTTGATGGAAACCAAAGAATTAATTATTCTGTTTACATAAAAAATATTAATGAGAATATTATCTTTTCATGTTATACTATGACTTTGACCATCATGATTTGACATGTGATCATATTTTTTACGTATGTAGTTAGATATTTAATTTTTAAATTCTTATATAGCATCTCCAAAAATTAATTCCTGGCTCTCAAAAAAAAATGTAGTGAGTTCAACAAAAATAAAAATGTTAGATTATGATTTTGTCTTGTAGTGATTATTGTACTTTTGTTTGTGGGATGATTATTCTAGCTATGTTATATATGACCACAACAATTATAGAAGATAAAAAAATTTAAGCTTTTCATGAATCTACACATGGCACATCAATCAACGCCATTAATGCTTTTGGTCATTTTGGTTAGGAGAATACTCTATTTTTTATCAAAAAATATTAATGATTAATTATTAATGTTTTGGTTAAAATATATATTTTTCTTATAAATATAAAATATTTAGAATTTATTTTTACTAAAATTCGAATATGTTTTTGATCTTTACAAAATATAAATATGTTATATTTTGACTTCAAGTTGGATTTACGAGATCTGATTTTATATATCAGTATCAATAGTTTAATACTTCAAATTCTAGTTAACACGTGATAAAAATATAAGATTAACACATTCGATTAGATTTCCAAATCCAACTCCAAATTAAAATATCATATATTTATATTTTGTAAGAATAAAAAATATAGTCAAAATTTTGCAAAAATAAATTTTAAATATTTCAATATTTACATAAAAAAATATATATTTTAACGTAATTTTTTTAAAGAAAAATCCCACCCATAAATTTTCTTTCCTTTACTTCATCAGTTAACCCACCTTACATCTTCGAGAGAATACTAGTATATTATTTCATGAATAATCGCTTGCTACCTTTTTGCATTGAATTTGAACCATTCATTTGGCAACCTTGTGCCTTTGCCAGCTCTACTTAGTGTTTTTTGTGGAAGCGGCACAATTGTTTGGTAGGCAGCAAATTCATCACCTATTGCCTCGTACGGAAAATTAAAGATAAAGACAAATCCGCTGGTGAACATAAGATGCAACTTAGCAACTCACAATTTCTTTTATTCCAAACAAACCATGATGATACAATAACAATACAGATTTACCTTGGTCCACCATTCCCTTGCAAACCAAGACTTATAGACCACATATAGAGGCTTAAGTTTCTATAGGTTTTAACAAAATTAATAACAATGCAGATAAAAATTAATCTTTTTATCCCCCAACCAATCATTTTTTTTTAATCTTATAAACAAAAAAGAAAGGTAGGAAGTGAAGTTATTGTTCTCCAATTGTTTAAAAAACAATAGTCAGCTTAATTAAAAGGAGAAATTGATCATGTCGGTGCTCAAGCTTTCCATCATCACATTCTCCATGAATCCACACTTGTTGGGAGCAGCCTTCTTAAAGCTATGGCCTCGAGGCTTGAAAGAGCAAGAAGAAATAGGAATGATTGGGATATTCTCACAGTTGCAGAGCTCAATCATGTAACCATCTGGGTCATGGAAGAACACCTGGTCCACCTGGATTCCTCCTTCTTCCACCACAGCTGTCACATACCTCATCCCCCTCTCTTCTAACCTCTTCTTAACAAGTTCAACATCAGTACACTGCCCAAAATCAAAGCATCGCATATATAAGTCATGATCCGTGTGAACATTTCATTAGTGATACTGAAACTAGATTTAAGTTTTGTACCATGCTTATTCAATAAATTATAATAAATTAATAACCTTATTTACTCTCTACGTCCACAATGTAAAATATTTATATATTATATATATATATATATATATATATATATATATGTGTGTGTGTGTTAAATCTATTAATTATGATAATAATTATCTTAAAAATTATATGGATGATTTTTGATAAGTCAATGGTATAAAATTTTATATGTGTAGAAATTAAACTAAAATAAATTATTAGAGAAAAGCTAAAAGAAACTTAAATAAAGGTCATAAGCCCGTTTCACAAGTTAAACTAAGCTTCTTATAAACTCTCTCTTAGAAGCCTAGTTACCTGGAATGAGATATGGTTGTCCTTGGGATTAATAGACCTTTCTTCAACCACGCAGGTATCAAATTCATCCATGTTGGGATTCTCGATCAAGTGTATTCCAATACCATAATTGTAAAACCTACAAAAAGAAATGTAACACGTGACATGAACATCCCTTGTAACAAGATATTGGATATAGATAATAGAGTGAAGTGGAATTGATAATTAATTAAGCTAACCAGGCTCCAGTGAACTTGAAAGAAGAAGGGCGTTTGATGGGAACAAAGCCCAAGACATCCTCATAAAACCTCATAGACTCCCACACTGATCTGCACAATAGGGACACGTGGTTCAGTGAAAGCAGGGGAAGTGCTTCGCAGTTGCCAACTTCCTCAATTTCCATCTTCATTTTCTCTTGGTCTCAGCTTAATTAATTAATTTACTTTCTCTTGTATATTTACTTCTCAACTTTGCAGTGAATGCCATTTGCGTAGATGGTTCAGTTCTTATATACAGCATGGATTTTGCAACATTTTACTTGTTATGCCAGTAGGAACCTTCCTGGAAGGTTCTTTTGATCGAAGGAAACACAGCGAGATACTGCTTCACCAGGCCTTAATTAAACATACTTTGATTTGAACCTAGTTGTTCATTCTGTACGTGTGTATTCATTTGTTTGTTCCGAGCATGTGTCTAGAAATAACTTTTGAAAGAACTTAAGTGAGAGAAAATAACAGTGTCGTAATTGGAAGAAAAGTTAAAGACAATAGTGATAGTGTAATTGGGCAACTGAGGATGGCAGAAGTAGCCTACAGCAACAAATTAAAGAACAAACTAGGTTCAAACAGTTACGAAATTTCTAAGATGCTTCCCTACACAAATTTGACGTTTTCTACGTTCGTGTCTATCGCATCTTCGTAATAACGTAGGTTGCTCTGTTCTGTACGGAGCCGCTCTTTCCTCTGCATATCAGTATATGATGTACACTTGTATAGGGACATCAGCACTGTTTGTTTGGCCTAAGCGGACTTTTTAAGATTAGTCTCTCTCACGATATTTGTGAGTTTTTGTTGGACAACTTTAATGGAGTAGAGTTTTTTTTTTTTTTTTTTATAAATCATATACACATTTTAAATCACTTCTTCGGTTCTTCCAAAATTAAAGGAAATAGCAAAAGCTGCCTTACTTTTATTGTATAATTTTTTTATCTAATTCAACATATATAAATTTTTTTGTTCGTACATAAGGAAGAAGGAATGTGACTAATTGATAAGTAAAATTTGATTGAGAATTATTTTTATTTTTATTTTTTAAATAAGTAAATATAAAAATAATTCGACAATAGGTTCAGAAATATTTGGTTTTTAAATAGTTGTTTTTCATTATCCCCTGTATCCAGTTTTTTTGGTCGGGGCCCTCTTTCCTTGCGCCAGTGCGCAACTGCGCATGTATGGGAAGGTAGGACAGCCGCAGGGATTAATGGAAAACCCACCATAGTGTGATACGAAAGGGCTTTCTTGTGGTCCAAAGAAGCAATATAATGGGGCTGAATATGTGTTGTCTCATTCATGGTCTCAACACATGTTGCATGGCTTTATTCAATCAATCTAATATTTAAAATCTTGGACTATTAATTTGTGAGCCCAAAATACAACACTTACTTTAAAATCCTATCTGTGCCAAGCACCTACCTAACCCTTTTCTCTCCTTGTAGATCAAAAGAAAATAATAATTTGTATAAAGTTTCAAGTTTAAATATTAGAGTAAAACAAGTTATGTTTGGTGTAAATAATTTTATATTATTATTCAATCATATAATAAAATTTAATTATTAAAAATCCTACTATAATTAAATCTTAAATCCTACTATTATTAAAAATAGATAATTACAAAAATAATTATATCACATTTAATTATTTTAAAATTTAATTTATGACGTTGAATATAATAAAAGTATTTGAATTTGACTTAATAAAATATATGATTACTCATTCACATAAGTGAATAAATAATTTATGGTATGATGTTAGTACTGCAGAGAATGAACTCTCACTTCTCACTTCTCACACATTAAGCTCTCATTAAATGGGACAGAGGGCAGGCTGGCCTCTTGATTGATGGGATGACATTTTGTCAACTCAACCTCTGGCAAACCATATGTTGCAACTATATTCCTTCAAAATTTAAATAATAAATAGAAAAGCATTAAAAATAATAGAATAGAATAGATTTACGTGGGCTCGTTCCCATCGTGTCTAATTAGCTATCCTCAACTGATTAATTAATACTATATGTTTTGGTGAAATTTTCCAATTCGTTGGATAATACTATTTTGTCAACTCAACGCGGCAAATGTGTTTGAGTGCTCAGCAGTTTCTTTGTTTGCAGTTTTGCACTCTTCAACCAGTAGTATTTATTGAGAGTGATAATAAATTTTTTTCAGATATAAATTTGGTAGATATAAAATGAATATTTTTATTTTAATAACATTTATTTCATAATCAATGATAAATTAAAATTGTGCTAACAATTATTAGTTAATAATTTTTAGTTACATACACGTTGTTAGGGGCATTTAAGAATTGATTCAAAGAATTTCAATTTGTTAAAATAATCTGAAAAAATAGAACCAAATGTTAATTAAAAATAAAGAATGTGTATCTTTATTTAATTCGGTTTATTTTTTTATTTAGATACTAATTAAACTAAACTGAACTAAATAAATTGATAAATTTACCTCAATTTTGTAACCAGGAAATTTGCATTTCTTTTTATGTAAGGAGTCTTTCTTTTTTCTCTATTTTTAACTCAAAGATTGAAAAATATTTAAAACTATTACGAATATTAAGACCAAAATATTTGAAGGACCGTTTTGACCAAATAAATTATTTTCAAAAAAGATTTTTTTTTTCAAATTTAAATAATTCTTACTAATTTCTACATAGGTGATGAATTATAAATTATATAGAATGAAAGTGAAATTCATCATTGTGTAGTTTGAAATATATATATATAAAAGAGTGATTAAATTACATTCATATAATTTTGATAATTACTATACTATTTTTTCAACCTGATATATAATGTAATTTTTATTGATCCAACCGTTGAATTATATTTATGTATTATCAAGATGTTTATGTCAAATTTTGTCAAAATTAAACAATAATAAAAATATAATCAAATGATTCATATTTTAGTATATTTTGAAATGTTTATATTATATTGATTTTAACTTATATAAAAAGATACCAAATGATTTTGGATTAATATAAAATTATATATATATATATATAATCCATTTGAAAAAAACTTTTAATCCAACAATGAATTTTAAAAAAATATTATCTAATTGAAAATTATAGAATAATATAATAATTATCAAAATTATATCGATATAATTTAATTCCTCGTATATATATATAATCACATTACACTATTATAAATTTATATTAATCATTGCACTATTTTAATAACTTTCAAATGGATAATTTTTTTTTCAAACTCACTATTATATTAAAAATTTATTTTGCACAAAAAATTACATTAACCCAAAATTACTGGATATCATTCATATCCACTAAAATTGATATAATATATACTTTTAAAACATAAAAAATGAGTCATTTTATTATATTTTTCAAATCATCCTTCAAATCTTACAAATTTTTATTCAAACAATTAACATCATATTTAATTATAATTTCACAGTTGGATTGTTAAAAATATATATTTTATATAAAATTATCAATGGTGTAATAATTAGGTTAATTACACATGTAATTTGATTCCCGGCCCACTCACTTAATAATTTTTTATACACTTGAGCCAAACTTTAAAATAAATTTACATACTAAGAAAGAAAATTAAAGACCCAATTTCAATAATAAATTGCTTTCACTCGTAAAGTGATGTATGAGATTGACGCGATTTGCATGCTTTTCTTTCGACTACAGATGGAAAACATAAAATAAAAGAAAGAGACTCTTCTATATTTGTATGTATGTGTGATGATATGATTTAATAACAAGTTTCTAATATAGATAATTTATTGGCTAGAAGAACTCCCAGCTGGCTAGTATGCAATTAAGTAAAGTCCAAATGTTGCATGCGATTGTGATTTGAGGTTCGCCCTACCTAATCCACGCGTGGAATCGCCGAAGTAAATGCTAAATATTAGGCTATGAATCACTGTTAATTAGCCCATTTAATTAACAACTTAAGCTATTTGAATTCATTTGTCTGCAATCAAACTTGGACAAGTTTAATTGAGAACATTACTCACCTAGCTAATGCAGCTTAGCTAGCACCTATTTGCGACAATCATATGTTCATTATTGTAACTAAAATTTGTTTTTAATTATGGATGACTTAAAATAGTTATACTTGCTCCTTTTTCTTTTTTCTTTTTAACTAGTGTAGTGGATTGGTTAGTTTATTTTATTTTATTTCTTTTCAAAGAAGTAATATAGTGGGAGACATACTTTCCGCTTAGATATATATACTGTTTTCTAAATTGAAGTTTTATGTTTGTGTAAGTAATTTTAAAACTTAGTTTTTAAGATCTTTTACAAGTATATTTTTATATAAAAAATCTATTGAAAATATACAAATATTAATTGTGAATATTTTTAATGGACTCTTATTAAAAGATGATTTTTTTATGAGAAAAATCCTCCTCCTCACAAAAATTATATTCTATACCTTATTTAAAAAATCGCTTTCCTTACCTTTTGAACAATGGGCGTTAATTCTCACATATCTAGCAAGTTAAGAATCTTAACGTGTCTGCCTGTCTGGGGATATATGTTAAGATATTTTAAACTAAAATATTTAATATTGTAAAATTTTATAAATTGATATTTTTTATAGAATGAGTAAGATAATTTATTCAAAAATAATAAATGTGTTTTTTTATTAACATATATGCATTAAAAAATAGACAAATTAAAAACAAATATCATGCCTGAACTTGAGAATGTGTAATACAGCAGAAGGTTCATATATACTTTATAAATCACGATTATAACCTGTTTGGGCAGTGTCCCGTACGTATCTACAGGTCACATAGGGCTGATGTTCTTTGGGATATATGGAACATTACCGTCCGAAGAGTTTCTGGTTCATTTAATTTCGCAATTCATAACAATATATGCTGATTGGTATAGGCTCAAACGTGTTGTATCCAATTGTTTCAACAATTAATTTCCTCCCTTTCCTTCCTTGGACATGTGGTCTGTAATAGATTACAGACCTTTCAAATTTAGACTTTTATAATATAGACAGGTACAGTCCATGATTGACAATGTTCATACAATCTAGTTAGATTTCAATTCGTGGACCATATATACATAATAAATATATATAATCATGTAGATTATTTATGGCTTTGGAAACACATTGACGATTTTTCTGCAAATTATGTAGTTATGGTGTTTTTATATATATATGGTTTCATGCATGTTTATACAGAAGGCAAAGTCTGAATTAATTGTGTTGAATAAAATTCTTTTAAGATGTAAGGCAATGCTTGATTTAGAATTTAATTTTGGTATTATGTTAGTATAATTAAATATTTTTACACTATTAATTAATTAAAAATCATCTTAATGGTCTTAATGATTTTTACACTATCATCATAAGAAAAATAAATTTTTAATTTGCTTAAAAATTACATTCCTAATTTTATTATTATTGAGAATGCCGCGTCTTTTTTACATAAAAAAATATGTTAGAACTTTTCAATTGCGAATGCCAGTAAATTACTAATATATACTATATATACATATATAATGAGAATAAAGTATATTTTTTTAGTAACTATAGTCTATTATAGGTTAATTTAGTAAAAATAATTAATGAATTAATTGAAACTTAAAAACTTACATTTTATTATTATATGTTTTTATATAATTTTTTATTTTATAAACAAACTTCTAACTAGTAAGAGACCTGTGGCATCCTTGTTGCCGCATTGGCTAATTTATTGTTTAGGTAATTATAGTTATATGCTTTTTAATTAATTTAAATTCTTATAATTTTTATTTACAAAGCCAAAGCCGCTGCGTAAGAAAACTATTTAAGAAATAAATTGTATATTTCATTATCACGAGTCACGCCTGTGCCTAAGAAAAAAACCTTATTAAGAGGAGACAACTCACCTGTAAATAGGACAGGTCTTCCGAAGAAAATTAAAATCTTAGCGACCGATTGAATACTCTCTTATTATAATCATATGCGATAATATATGTAAATCACGAATCTAACTCTATCAAATCCGGTTAACTCAAACCAATTTAATCTTTAAATGCATATATGATAGAATTTCCTATACATGCAAGGCATGGGCATGTGTTAGTTGCTTAAAACCTTTTAGTATCTATTTATATGTTTTAAAATTCTCTGTCGGCTATTAATCTAATCAATTGAATATGGAAGAAAAAATGGAGAGAGAAGGAACATCACGTGTAGGCATGCTGTTTGAGCACACAAAAGTCCAAATGCATAAATCATAGTTTTGTATTGTACATTGTAGTTGATTATGTAACATTCATTCATAGTACCACACCCATAGAAAAATGGAGACCCTATTGAATGAGATTTCTCTCTCCAACTCCACGTCCTTCACAACGTGCACATGGTTTGTTGAAGTTAAGTTACTTATTTTGGTCAAAAGGAACCCCAATAACCCTTTTCCATTGCCTCACCTTTGGGAATAATTGTGAGAACGTAATACTCAAACAAAGGTGTGTTCAACCACAAGGAGAAATCTTACACATTCTAATTAATTAAATTAGATAAAAGTACAGGAATCTCTCATAACCACTAACCAACAACATTGATCACCACCCCACCATACTATGCACCTATCCTCTATTATCATAAAAGTTTGTTGGTTTTTATATATAAAATCATATACTAAGCTCAATAAATTCATAAATTTTGGTTTCTAATGTTCAATAAATTTAAAATTAAAATAAATAAATTATCCTATCATCATAATCAATCTGATTGTTAGATGCAAGACTCTTAAAAAGCTTTATTCTCCATGTCCAAAGTACTGAAACTAGTGCATTGAAACTTGAAAGTAATTATAACACTTGTAAGATGTGGAAAAGTGGGGTGAAGCCACCACGTGCTTTACCCAACTTATGGGCTAGCTATGGCATTACACGATTCAAATCCTACTTTTCTTTTCACTGCTACTCCCTGCTCAAAATTATGGACACTTTTATTACTTTATCCATTATAAACTCTGGAAGCATTATACATGCAGTGAAAATTAAATGCAGGGTTGTGGGTAGATTGGTAATTTGAGGCCTAGTGATTATCATAGTCTAACTTCAACATGCTGCTGTCTGTGTAGAGTTAATGTGTTATATAATGCAATGCAACAAATAAATTAAGAGGGAGACACCATAACCTCTGCTCTCAATTTCAAAAGCCTAGTCACAGCAACACTGAAATATCCACAGATGCACACTACCTTTAGAAAAAGAAAGGAAAAAGGGAGAGAAAATGCTATTTCTGCTTTCTCTCTTTACTTTTAAATTTCTAAGCTCTCATTAGAGTTGTTCCCTGCATTTGCACCACAATGTTCATCTTTTCCACTTGAGAAACACATTTGCATGAGGTGAAGGAATATTCACATTTTCTGCGTGCTCTTTTCTTCATTTTTTTTTTGTTTTCATTTGTGTTGACTTTGAAGATTTAACTTCCACATTGTGTTCTCCACACCAATGCACGGAATGGAGGACCAAAATTCACTGAATTCTTCCTTGTTTTAGCTGTTTAAGGCCGTGTTTGTGGTGGTGAAGACTAGAATCAGAAATGGAGTTTTCGTTTATGCTGAAAATGTGAGATTCACTTGCAGTTGATATTTTCTACGTGACATCATTTTTTTCTGTCAGAGTAGCAATCCTTTCAGAATCTAGCTTCAATCTGATATTTTGCAGATTTTTGGGATTTTTTTTTTTTGTTTTTGTTCATATCCTATTTTTAGAGTTTTCTTGAGTGTTCTATTTGGATCATGCACAGACTGAATTTAGAAGAAATGGAAAAAACAGCCAAAAAAGAAAAATAGACAGGATTTTTAGTGACACAATTACATCCTTTCCTTTTTTCCACTTCCATTTTCAAATCTTCTGTCTCTGAATTCAACTGCACAAAAAGTTGGATGAAGATTTTTCCTTGAGAAATCGACCACCCCATGTCCTTTTCGCCTTTGGTAAATAAATTTCCTTTTGCAAAGTTCTTATTTCTAAACTTTTTTCTACATTCCATGTGACGAAGAATTTGACAGTCTGTTTCTTGGGATGGGGACCATTTCACGAAACTCCAAGCTTTCCACAAGAATGCAGAAAACCACCGCATAATTTGTTCTCATAATTATAGGACCTTATGATATTAGTCAATCAATATTTAATATATTTTTTTCCTCCCTCTGACGTCTCTGACTATAATAAAAAAATTAGTACTAAACAATATTTATCTTTATTGTTTCTGCTGAATGGAACGATAATCTGTGATTAGTTTCTTGCGGCAGACAATGATTGGAGGAATGGAGGCTGAAACCTTGAGTGGTCCATGTGTTCCGTACCATCTCAACAATGCAACGCAAGCAGTGATAATTAACTGAGAGTGAATACCAAAGTGGTATTTGGAATGCTCTGAATTCAATGACATGTGATATCATTCTCATCTTTGGAATTGGAGTTTAAGGCTAGTTTTTGAGGAGTGAGAAATGGGTTCTGTTGGAGGGGAAGAGGCAATTCAAGAGCCTACAGGCCATGATGAGAGGATTCTTGTTTCGGTTCGTCTTCGTCCCCTCAATGAAAAGGAGCTCGCAAGAAATGATGTTTCAGATTGGGAATGCATCAATGACACTACCATCATATATAGGAGCAACCTTTCAGCTTCAGACAGGTCACTCTACCCAACGGCATATTCCTTTGGTATGAACACACTTCCTTAGTTCCTTCCATCATATTTGATTTAATTCACTTCCTATAATGTATCCCCTGAATGTGTCTATATTTTTAGTGATTCTTTTTTGTTTTAAGGAAAGAACTAATGTACACTGGGAGTCTAAGGTGGGAATTTACCAAATGTTTCTGTTGTATGTTACAAATCTGGTCATATATACTCATGAAGTTGGTCCATTGGTTTTGTTAATGAACTTATTATTATTATTATTCCAAGATCATAATTGGCTTTAATTGCTTTCCTCTTCTGATCTGCCTTGCTTTCCTTTTGGCTATAGACAGTGTGTTTCGAACAGATTCTTCTACAAGGCAGGTGTATGAAAAAGCAGCTAAGAATGTTGCTCTTTCAGTTGTCGGTGGCATCAACTGTGAGTTTCTTCCCTTTCTATGCTTTTCGTCCTTCATCAGCATCATCAAAATCCACGGAATTTCTGTGTTAACGTCTTCTTTTGATCTCTTCCCCTGGTGTCTAATTGATCAGCAAGCATTTTTGCATATGGACAAACAAGTAGTGGGAAGACATACACCATGAGTGGCATAACTGAATACACAGTGGCAGACATTTTTAACTACATTGAAAAGGTTGGTGAAATATGAACATGTCAATGCATTACCTTGTGTTTCTCAAAAATCCTTTTTTTTTAATTTGGTTATGCCTTTTTATAGCACACGGAAAGAGAATTCATGTTGAAGTTTTCGGCAATTGAGATTTATAATGAATCTGTAAGGGACCTCCTTAGTCCTGACTGTACTCCTCTCAGACTTCTCGATGATCCAGAGGTATGATCTTCATCATTTTCTACAGAACTAGTATTTGTGCATTTTACTTACAGTGTGTTAATTTAACAGAGAGGGACAGTTGTTGAGAGACTGACTGAGGAAACTTTAAGAGATTGGAACCATTTTACAGAACTTATTTCTTTCTGTGAAGGTAAGGAGGGTTTGAATAGTTCTTGCTTCAATAGAGTTGCCTAGACTGAACATATATCTTTTTGTTATATTTTTCTCTTTAAAATTTTTTGTCCAGCTAGAGCTAACTGCTCAGTGCTTATCGTTCAATTGATCGAGTTTTTGCAGCTCAAAGGCAGATAGGGGAGACAGCACTGAATGAAGCAAGCTCCAGATCTCATCAAATTCTAAGACTGGTATTTGATGTTGTTATTTCTTTTATAGGGCTACTAACTTTGTGAACTTTTTTGATGGTATTTCTTCTCTTACATTTCCTACAATGTGCTTCCTCAGACAATTGAAAGTTCTGCACGTGAATTCCTTGGAAATGACAAGTCTAGCTCCCTTTCTGCTTCAGTGGTATGATTGATTCCCTCAGTTTATAGGAAAATATTCCAAGAATCAGCTTCTTGTGTTAAAGAACATCTATAGGAATTCAAATAATTTGTTTTTCTTCTTTTTCTGGATACAGAATTTTGTTGATCTTGCTGGTAGCGAGCGAGCATCCCAAACCCATTCAGCTGGCACGAGATTGAAAGAGGGTTGCCACATAAATCGTAGCTTACTAACTCTAGGAACTGTTATCCGCAAACTAAGGTTAGCTTATGAAGATTGTGTTTCAATATTTGTGACATCCCTAATTCCAGAACATGACTACATGTTCACTCAAAAAAAAAAAAAAAATCTCTTGCCAAGGAGCCAAAAGCAGAACGTTTGCTTCACATGTTATAATGTTGTTCACTTTTATAACCTCATGACTCTCTTTAGTTTCATGAGACTACTGTTCTTGTAATGGCTTTTGGTAACCCCATACCAATTGCCTCTTCACGGAGGAAATTGTGAATTATGGTTTACTGATCTTTCTAAGTCTAACAGTAGCACCCACCACATATAGCTGTGTTGAATACAAAAGTAATAAATAGATACACATAGAGTTCATTTGTTTCATTGGCCTCTCCCGTCACTACTCACTTTTAGGCTTGTACATCTTTATCAAATGGTCTATTCTATTATTAGTTTTCCTTTTTACTTTTGGTGCAAATAGGTAGCAATACCAAGTATTAGCAAATCATTGAAGGAACTATGATCTACTATATAAAGCCTCAGACTCCTACACACTTTATCAGGCATTTACATTTTCCTTAGGATGGTTTAATTTGCCAATCACACCGTGTTACTATACATTTTACTAATATAGGACATTATATGTATACAAATGCCTTCAAGGCTAGTGTTTTCTTTTTTAGAAACTTGCTCCGTAATTCAATATAATCAATATTTGACATATTGGGAATAACTTATATAGTTTTATTTTGGAAAGGGGGGTTGAATATTTCTTTCACTTTCATCTTAAAATAAAAAATAAAAAAAACTTTGGTTGCAGCAAGGGGAGAAATGGACATATTCCTTTCAGAGATTCAAAGCTAACCCGCATATTGCAGTCCTCATTAGGAGGCAATGCTAGAACTGCTATCATCTGCACCATGAGCCCTGCCCGGAGCCATGTTGAACAAACCAGAAACACACTCTTATTTGCAAGCTGTGCTAAAGAAGTGTCAACTAATGCACAAGTCAATGTAGTGGTGTCTGATAAAGCACTAGTCAAGCAATTACAAAAAGAGTTGGCTAGACTGGAAGATGAATTGAGAAATTCAGGGCCAGCCCACGTTACTTCTGAGACTACAGCATTGTTGAGAGAAAAAGACCGTCAAATCGATATGGTAATAATAAATATTTTGCACCAAAATTCCTTATGTTTTATGGTTTACTATAGGATCGTAGCATATATCTGACATCATATCAAGGAAATTGCTAAGAGTGAAAACTCCTTGTACTATGAGCAGAGTATAAAGAAAAATATTTCATCTCTGTAATATTTCATATGAGAAGAGATACATTATACAGAAAGAAAAGGAAAAAGGAACTAAGAAATAGGACATTCCTATAACAAGGAATCCCGAAATTGTAGGAATAAAATGAAAAGTAGAATAGTTGATGGTAATCCTCCCAACAATACTGTCACTGGATTGTTGATTCAATTGTTTGTTACTGATTCTGCAATGTTATTCTGTCCACATCTAATCATACACCTTTTCTATTGTTGCATCTCCTTTGCTATATACTCCAATACTTATTTGTTATATTGAAATGTCCTTTTCTATTATGAAGCTTCCACCAAATATGTTTCCTGGAATGTTTCTTCTGGTGCCGAAAATTTGCAAGATTAAATTATTCTTACTTCTTTCCAGTAACAAATAATACTATAATAGACCATTTAATGCTTTTTAGTCATAAAACATGAGATATTTAACTTTGCAGCACTCCTTTCATACTTTTGTTCACTTGGACCCTCATGTAATCCATCATATATATGTATTTCCCTTTGTAGAATCTTGAATTAGAAAATATATAAGTTTTTTTTTTTAAGAAAATATATATTCCGCTGGTCCTGATACTAATATAAAAAAAAATTGAATCCATCTTCCATTTTACATACTTATTGGATTGTGCCAAACATTTTATGGAAAGCATAATGGTCCAGTCTACTTGAGATAATTTCTTTCATTTCACTAAATAATGGGTTTAAACTTTCAAGCTCCTTCTGATCTAAGGAGAAAAGAGAAAATTCTTATCTTAACCTCAAATGTTTCTTTGTTGTCAACAACACTTGTGGTGTGGCCTTCAACAACTAGAAGTAAGCTTAGGCAAGGGAGTTCTCATTTTAATACCCTTTCCTGAAAGTCTGAAACATCTACTTTTCAACCATTTTTTCCCTTTTCTTTTCATTTTTAATTTCATATTGAGGTGAAAGCTTCAACAAATGTGCTTTTTATATATAGTCACCGAACATTCAATATATAGCTCAAAGGAATGAAGACATTGAATTGAAGCTTCCCTACCTATGAGCAGGTGTTTCTTGTTGGTTGTAATATGTGAATACGAACTCTTAATATGAACGTTGTTCCTTTCCATGCAGTTAAAGAAAGAGGTAAGAGAGCTGACCTTGCAGCGGAACCTTGCACAATCTCGAATAAGTGACATGCTCCAAGTGCATGGAGAAGATGCGGCTACAATAGAACTGGTGAGTATATTTTCCCACCTTAAAGCATTGAAAGTTGTAACTGATATGCCTTTTCTCTTTTTTTTAAATCTAACCAATTTTCCTGTCTAATCTCCAGGAAAGTATGGATCCTCAATATCCAAATTTACACATGAGAAATTCATGGAACTTTGAAAATCAAAGAGAGGAGCCAAATGTATTAAGTCTTGATGGTGAAGAGAGTGTCAGGTCTTTTGATGCATCTCAATATTCAGATGGACATAGTTTTAGTTCTGATGAAAACTTATTCCAACTCCCTGACCTTGAAAAGAATCTTCTGGTCAGAAGCTCTTCTCCAGGGTTGCCAGTCAAAAGGACTGATGCTGTACCGAATGATTTGGATCAGAAACGCGTTGAAGAACAGCATGAAGATGACAATTGTAAGGAAGTTAGGTGCATTGAGTTGGAAGATGTAATTACAAACACACATAAACACCCTAATACAGCAGATTTAAGATCAAATACATACACTGATTCTAATGCATCATCTCCTAGTGCAAACACAGCTATCTCAGGATTGATTGTAGTTGATAATATAGACAAGGAAAAAGTAGTAGATTTGAGTTCATCTGGGTCAAAGGAAGACAAAAGCTTGAACCATTTGCACCAAGATTTTGTTCTTTCCTCTCCAAAAGAAATTTCTGTGTGCATGACAGGAAACAGTGCAAGTAGTTCTAGAACTTTGAAGTTAAGCCGAAGTAGAAGTTGTAAAGCAAGTATCATGAGGAATTTATCTTCAGATTGGTTTGAAGATGAAGAAGTAATTCAGAACACTCCTCCAATAGGGATTGAAAAAGCCTTCCCTGGAAGACCCGAGGGCTTTCCGAAGAACATTTATGCACTAAATTATAATGCCAATGCAGAAAGGCTTTCATGTAATGGCCAAGGGAATTCTGTGCAAAATTCTTCTGTTGATGATGTGCAGAATGAGAAATCCTCCACTAACAAGGAAAGAGAGGGAACAGAAAATATTAACAGGTTGAATTTACTGGCTGACCATGAGGTAAACTTTTATTAAACATATTACATTTTATGTTTCTTCCTCTCTTCTTATTGATCTTATTTCCCTTTCCCAGTCTTGATGGCCAAATATCAGTTAACAGATCCAATTGATAATTCTTTTAACCATTGCTCTATTGATTCTTTTTATAACTCTTCTTATCCCATTCATGGTATAGATATATTGAGAATTCAGTTATTGATTGTTTAATATATTTTGCATGACAGGTTCCGGGGACAGGATTGGATTATGCAAAGAATGTCAAAGATATTGGCTTGGACCCCATGCAAACTGATGGAGAAAGTCACTCACACTCACACTGGCCTTCAAAATTCCAGAGGCTGCAAAGAGAGATCATTGAATTCTGGGATGCTTGTAATGTTTCATTGGTTCACAGGACTTACTTTTTCCTTCTATTCAAAGGGGAACCATCAGATTCTATTTATATGGAGGTAGAGTTGAGAAGACTATCATACCTTAAGCAAACGTTTTCCCAAGGCAATCAGACTGTGGAAGATGGACGAACCCTCACACCTGAGTTAAGGTATTGAGGTTTTATTAAATTCTTTTGCAGATCTTTAAATTGAAATTTTACAATTTGTAAAATAATAGAACTTACAAGGTACGATGTCTTTCACTTGAAAACAGCATAAGATATCTTAGAAAAGAGAGGCAGATGCTGAGCAAGCAAATGCATAAGAGACTGTCTAAATATGATAGGCAGAACCTGTACTTGAGATGGGGCCTTCGTTTGAGTTCAAAGCATAGGAGTTTGCAGTTGGCCCATCAATTGTGGAGTGACACAAAAGACATGGACCACGTTAGAGACAGTGCATCAATTGTTGCAAAGCTGGTTGGTTTAGTAGAGCCAGAACAAGCATTTAAGGAGATGTTTGGACTCAACTTTACCCCACAACCCACGAGTAGGAAATCTTTTAGTTGGACAGCCAGTGTGAGGCACATTTTGTGACTTTGGATTACATTTTAGGCAGTTAGTTTGGTATGGCCATGTCAAAAATTCCCGGCTCTATTTATAATGTAGATAATTCTTTTCTCCCCTTATCTTAGAAACAAATTGCTTTCTGTTGTATGCTTCTAACTCTGATTGCTATTGATTGAAAAGTGGTTTGTAAAGAATGTGCAATTCTAAGGTTGCAGATTTGTTCATCTGTCATAGGTTGGGTCCAGGTAGAACATCATGGATGGTTCAATACGGATTGTTACCTGGAAGAAAAAAATGCAATGTGATTTTTTACGTGTGTGATTTATTGTAACAGTCCATTCTTTAGTTAACCTTAGGAATCATAAAACCCATACGAACAGAATCAGCCTTGAAGAAAATGAGAGTGATGGATGGTGGAAATGTGTTCCGAACTGTTCTGTTTATTGTTTCAAAGCAAAGTTCAATGCTAGTCTAAGGAGTAAAAGTTTGTATTGTTTACACATTACAAAAAATAAAATATTTTTTTATATTCTTTTATATAAATACTAAGCCTCATATAGTCATATTGAAAAAATAACCCAGATTCATATTTACTAGAGATAATATAAAGATAGAATATATAAGTGAGATACAATTTTCATATCATAATTTCGTAAGTTAACTTCTGAAGTTGAGTTAGGTTTAAATTCATTTTCTAGTATAATATTAGAGTCTATTTTAGAAAATTTTCTTAAATAATACATCAAATTGCTTTTTAAATTATGAATAATACGCTTAATTTCAAGGACTAATTTTACTCTAACGAAACCTTTGTATCAAAAAGTAAATGGGATGAAGATATTGGTTTGATTAAGTATGAGATGTCTCTAAAGGAAGGTACTATAATGTGCAAATTCGTATGTGAAGTTTTGGTTTGATTATATAATAGACCAAGTAACTCTAACTCCTTGTTTGTTTCAATAAGATTAGAGTGGAAGGAAATGGGTAAGATGAAAGTTGTTAACTTTCAATGTTTGTTATTGAAACGGAGATCAAATGTAAAATTTTAAATAGTCTTGCATGTAAATAGTTTTTTTTTCATGTTAGACTTGGAATCTATTCTAAAAGATAAGTAATTCATTAATTCATGTTTGTTCTCTTTATACGCTTAATTTCAAGGACTAATTTTAATCTAACGAAACCTTTGTATCCAAAAGTAAATGGGATGAAGATATTGGTTTGATGAAGTATGAGATATCTCTAAAGGAAGGTACTATAATGTCCAAATTGGTATGTGAAGTTTTGGTTTGATTGTATAATAGACCAAGTAACTCTAACTCTTTGTTTGTTTCAATAAGATTTGAGTGGAAGGAAATGGGTAAGATGAAAGTTGTTAACTTTCAATGTTTGTTATTGAAACGGAGATCAAATGTAAAATTTTAAATAGTCTTGCATGTAAATAGATTTTTTTTTTCATGTTAGACTTTGAATCTATTCTAAAAAATAAGTAATTCATTAATTAATGTTTGTTCTCTTTATACTTTTTATCATGTGACTCACTTTGGTTCATTTTGATTTTTCCTATCGAATAATATGTAATGATATATTTTTTTTAGGACAAATATGTATATATATGATTTTTCAATGTTGTCCTGACATATATTGGAGGGTGAAATTGTCAAATTCATATTTTATCCTATTTTTTTCTTTTACTTTTTAATATAATTAAACAATTGAAAATATTTTCTTATATTCTTTCATAGTTTCATTAATGCAAACAACTTTAAATTTTCACTTTAATTCATCTTAAATTTATCTTTTCAATTGCATTTCTCCTTGTTTCAATGGCAAAGTGTAAATGAGAGAAAATCTAGATATAGTATCTCAGGTATTATTTTTGTTGTGCTCCAATCCTAATTGAAGCTTTGCCTTTGTAATTCGCATAATTTTATTATATTGATTATTCAGTAAAACTCTCGTTTTGATTGGAAAATAACATTAAAAAAAAATATTTTTAAGGTATTGTCATCTAAGTTTTGCCCATCAGAGTAGGATCTAGAAATTTCTATTATAGATAGTAATGACAAGTAGAATTGCAACGCAAGTGTTTTTATAAATTGTTTAAAGTTAAACAATGTTTTTAATATTTTTTTTCTATTAGAGCAGGTGATTTCGTAGTCTGATTCTTAGTATGACAAACACATTTTTATTGTGAAAAATTTAGAACAAAAATGTGCTATCGTCAAGGGTATTTTCATTAAAAAAATGAAAAATTAAGGGGTGAACCTGACAAAGTAGGAAGTGAAAACAAAAGTTTCCATGAATTCGGCATCCATTTTAAAAAATCTAAATTAAATATTTATTTTTGTGGCAATCCAAATTGGAAATGACGAGTCTTAACCTTCGTAGTCTTTGATTTTGTTGGGTTATTGGGCTAACTTACGAGCCCTAGTCCGTTTTTCCGGAGTTTTTTTTTTTTTTAAGGTTTCATAATGTCTATCAGGCCAGTATTGGCAGCATAGGGGGGAAGGAACTAGTAGCAGCAGTGGATTAGATAAGTTTTTTTATTTAAATAAAAAATATAATAAATTTTCTATTTACAAGATTAATAAATATTTTACATCAATATTATAATAATTTTAAAAAATAATTTTTCTAACAAAATAATATTATATAAGATAAAATATAACATGAATTTATAATTTGACTGCATGTCTTTTCTCAATACATTAATCATTGTAAAACTTTAATTGATCATCGTCAATTGGATTTTGTTCAAAATCAATAGTCCATCTTGGACTCAATAAATATTTTATCGATCAATGTCAATCAGAATTTGATCGAAGTCAATAATCTCTCTTAGACTCAATTAATATTTTATCCAATCAATATGAAATCGAATTTAGTCAAAATGAATAGACTTGATTAATATTCCAAAGTTAAAAATTAATATTTAATAATTTTTTTACATAATTAAATATTTTGTTGAAGAAATAATATCTTTAAATACTACGTATTAAAAAGAATAAACAAATAGATACTCAGATAATTAGGAAATATGTTCTCAACTTTATTGTCATGAATACAAAAATATTATGTTATTATTAAAAATAAACAACTTTTATAAATTCATCGAGTTGAAAGGACAAGTTTGATTGAGAAAAGAACAATACACAACTTTAATCTCAAAAGCTATAATTTGTATTGATTTAGTTTCTAAAATATATGTGTATAGCGTATACACTTTACTATTGAAATTTATTTGTATCATGATAAATTAGTAATTGTTTACGTTATGAAATTTTAGTTTGTAATTTAGGTTAATTTCATAAAAGAATGATTTTTTTCCTCTTGAACAAATTTATTAATGATTAATTTTTGTTAGAAAAAAATTATTGTGCAATTTTAGTATAATTTTTCTTTCCTTTCAAGCCGCTTTCTCCTTCTACAAGAATTATTAAAAGATTTGAGTTTAGTTTCACCTGTGTCAGTCACAATTTAAAATTAAATTAAAAAAAATTAAGGACTAAATTAATATACATAGACTTTTATTAAGAACTAAAACAATATAACTTTCAACTATTTTTAAGGATGGGATTATATATTTATTTACTTTCAAAAAGGCAATGTAAAAAATCACGTCCTACGATACGAATAAAAATAAAGTTTTTTTTTTCTGGGTGAAAATGAGTATCTGAAACTGTTTTAAACTTTCATGGTTGAAAGAAACGAAAAAGGACAGGAACATTTTTCACATTAAAGAGAGAGAGAAAAAATAAAAAGGCAAATTTTATAGTATATTTTTATGGTCTGCATCCTGGTTCTGGTTAAATGGTCAGAAGGTGGGGGGAACGATGGGATTCTTTCACAGGCTATATAATGCACGACCAATCTGGTCCCGCCTTGGCCATGGTCTGAGTTCTCTACACCAAAGGTGGATGTAAGGTTCCTCTACCCTTCCAATATCCTCAAACAAATAAAGTTGTTGGTCCAGCCTAATTAAATGTTGACAAGCTAGCATTGGCAAAAATTTTAAATGGAATTTGTATGATGAGTGTGCCTTTATTATTCTGTTTACCCATCAAGGCTCTGTTGCCTTTGGTAATCAAATGGAGAAAAAAATGTTACCCGTTACCATTCAATAATTCAATCACAAACACACACATATATAGGTAAAATTGAATGCCCTTTGAAAATCATGCCAGAATTGTTCGACTTCGGTGATGAAGAGCTTAGTCGATTTCCGGTGTGGGTCAAGCTAAGGAATTTACCCTTGGAACTATGGAACCCATCCGCATTAGGGAAAATCCTATCCAGAGTTGGTGACCCTATTCGCACAGATTACTTAACAGCCACTAAAGGGTCTCTTTCTTTTGCCCGAGTATTAGTGGAAGTAGATGCTTCAGTGGACTTGGTCCATGAGGTGAAGATAAAAACATCAAAGGGGATATCCTTTGTTCAGCATATTGAATTTGAAACCATCCCAGCTTTCTGCAAACATTGCAAGGTGATTGGTCACAATGGAAAAAATTGTAAAGCTGCGCGTCCAGCAACTTTTGAGTCTGGCTCTAAATATTCACACGACAATGAAAACTTGGAGCATAAAGGGACTGCAAGGAGAAAACAGGAGACCGTAAGGGGAACAACTAATGCTCACAAGCCACAGTCGCACAAGCAAAACTATGAGTGCCAAGTCCTTGATGTCCAGGGTGTGCAGGAAACCACCCAGCACCAAGTCAATACTAACAAACCTGCCCAACCAGACCTGGTTATGGTGGAAGATTGTTCAGATGAAGACAGTGATAGTGGTACCATTATAAAAAATGGTAAGACACCTCCCAAAGCAAAGGCAAATAAACAAGTGGCTGTGGATGTATGTTTGAACAACGTGAAGGTAGCTCAACCGGGTTCTGCCATCCAGGCTGAGTCTTATCCAACAGGGGCTACTGGAGTGTCCAAGGGCAAAGAGATTACCCAAGCTGATGATGCAGATGATTTTGTAAAGAAGAAGAGCAGAAACAGATCAAAAATTAATTTTGTTGGGGATGAACTCCCCCACAAAAAATCATGATTATCGCTGCGTGGAATATTAGGGGTTTCAACATGCCCCTTAAGCATAATGCTATGCTTAATTTTTTGAAAGCCAAGGATATAGATGTTGTGGCTATCCTTGAGTCTAAGTTGAACAGCACTTCTGTTAATTTTTTGATGAAAAGAAAGTTTAATAGCTGGCGGTTTTCTCATAATTTCAATAGTCATGGAGCTGGTCGTATTATTTTGTTGTGGAAAGATGACAGAGTTTCCCTAAACATCATGGAGGTATCTGCCCAAGCAATGCACTGTAAGATTCTTTGCAAGATTACTGGCAAGGCCTTTTGGACTTCCTTTGTTTATGGGCTTCACTCAATTCCTGCCCGCAGACCTTTATGGAAATCCCTGTTGGATTTTGAACAGGTAGTGGATGGCCCTTGGTTAATTTTGGGTGATTATAACAGTGTGCTTTGCCCGGAGGATCGCATAAATGGGTCTCCTGTTTCAGACTATGAGATATCCGATTTTACCCGGTGCTGTTTGGACCTTGGCCTTTCAGAGTTGAGAACTTGTGGTCCCAAGCATACATGGACAAATGGCTGCATCTGGAGTAAAATTGATCGTGTTTTGTGCAATCCGCTTTGGCCAACTACTTTTGCTCAATCCTTTGCCCTTGTATCCAATATTGGGTCCATTTCTGACCATGCATCCCTCTTAGTTAACTTAGAACCAGTAGCCTTTAGGGGGAGGACAGCATTCCGTTTTAATAATGCCATTGTCGAGAGCAATTGTTTTCTGCCTTGTGTGGAGTTGGCTTGGACTAGGGACGTTGCTGGATGTAAAATGTTTCAGGTCTGCAACAAGCTTAAATCATTGAAGCCTGGGCTGAAGGCTATTTTCAAGAAAGAGTTCAGTCAAATATCTGAACGTGTTGACAGAGCAGAAGCTGACTATCTTCAGTTACTTATGCTTGTTCAACAAAACCCCTCCAATAGAGATCTGATTGTGAGGGCTGCTTCAGCTAGAGCCCATACGTGTGCTATTAGAGTCGCTGAGTCCAGAATTTTTTCTCAATTGACAAAGAACAAGTACTTGGTTAATGCTGATAAAAGTTCCAAGTTCTTCTATTCCATCATCAACAGGGACAGAAATTCAAAATTTATTGCTGCTATTCAGAAAGAAGATGGTTCGCTGACTACATCACAAGCAGGGATTGGTGCAGAATTTGTCTCTCACTTTGCTTCCTTGCTGGGTTCTAATCAGCCTATTAGCTCCCCCAACCCCGCAATCTGTGCCAATGGCCCTCTTGTCTCTGCTCACTGGTTCCCTAGCTTGCTGAAAGAGGTGACCATGGCGGAAGTTTGGGATGTTGTCTCATCCATGGATGGAAATAAGGCCCCTGGACCGGATGGGTTCAACGCTTTATTTTTTAAGAAATCTTGGCAGATTGTAGGCAATGATGTGTTTGCCGCTGTTAAGGAATTTTTTGTGTCCGGAAAAATTCTTAAACAGATTAATCATGCATTCATAGCTCTCATTCCCAAGTCTGAAAATGCCACAACGGTCAGCCACTTCAGACCCATCTCTTGTTGTAATGTTATCTACAAGATTATTGCTAAAATTCTTGCCAATCGGCTTGTGCCAGTGCTGGACACCATTATTGATGAGTCTCAGGCTGCCTTTGTGAAGGCTAGGAGCATGGCTGATAATGTATTCCTCGTTCAGGAAATTATCAGGAAATATGCGAGAAAAAGGAGTTCTCCTCGTTGCATGCTAAAGGTTGATCTCCATAAAGCATATGATTCTATATCTTGGGAGTTCCTTAGATGGATGTTAGATGGATTGGGATTTCCAAACAGATTTAGCGGCTGGATTATGGAATGTATTTCCTCCACTTCTTTTAGCGTCTCAGTCAATGGTTCTATCTTTGGCCATTTTGAGGGGAAGAGGGGGCTTAGACAAGGTGATCCCCTTTCGCCGTATTTGTTTGTCTTATGCATGGAATATCTGTCTAGAGATCTCAAGGGTCTTAGGGACAACATTCTCTATAATTTCCATCTGTCCTGCTCAGTGCTTAACATCACTCATTTGGCCTTTGCAGACGACATTATGCTTTTCTCCAAGGGTGATTACCCTTCAGTGGCTACTATCTACCACAAACTGCTCTCTTTTTGCAGCACATCGGGCCTTTCCATTAGCGCTGGCAAATCAGTTGTGTTTACGGCTGGAATGGACAGCCGATCTCTCTCTGATGTCTGTAATTTAACGGGGTTTGAAGTCGGTGCTTTTCCTATCAGATATCTTGGCATCCCTCTTATGGCGTCTCGTTTGAATGTTTGCCATTATTCGCCTCTTCTCAGCAGAATTGGTGGCTTTATCCAGCATTGGCTTGGCAAGACTTTGTCTTACGCAGGGAGGTTGGAGTTAATTAGATCAGTCATCGGTGGCATTGTTAATTTTTGGATGTCTATGTTCCCATTGCCGATGTCAGTAATTGATAGAATTAATTCTCTTTGTAGAAGATTTCTTTGGGGAAAAGCTGACTCCAGTAATTATAAACCGCTAGTTGCCTGGCATATTGTTTGTTCCCCCAAAAATGAAGGTGGGCTTGGACTTCACTGTCTAAAGAGCTGGAATATTGCTCTTCTGGCTCGTTCGTTTTGGGACATTGCTAGCAACAAACAGTCTCTTTGGGTTAGATGGATTCATCATTACTATATGAAAGGCACTCCTCCTTGGTTATACTCATGTTCAAAATCTGACTCTGTACTTGTTAAGAGACTGTTTGAAATTCGTGATTTAGTGATTATTAGAGAGGGGAACCTGACCCAAGCAGCTGCCACATTTCTCTCTTGGTCCTCTTCCAGCAGATTTAATGCCAGCAAAGCTTATAATTTTTTCCGCCAACTTAGGCCTGTCCCGATATGGTCTAGAGTGATTTGGAAGGCTGCTATCCCCCCTAAAGAAGCTTTTATCTTATGGCTGGCAGCAAGCAAAAAATGTCTAACTTTAGACCGCGCTCCTTTTCTTGGCAGAGGGCTGCTTTGCCCATTTTGTAATATTGAGAATGAATCTAATGATCATTTATTCTTTAAGTGCAGAATTACTTTGAGAGTTTGGTCGGCTGTCCGAGATTGGATTGGATTCCCAAAGCGAAACATTTCATTGCAAGGAACTTTCAACAGCCTTGTCCATCACCATGCCACTTCTGGTTTCCATGGAAAGCACCGCTGCTTGGCTTTGGCTGCAACAGTATATTGTGTTTGGATGACTAGAAATTCCTTGTTATTTGATGACCACTCTTTTCACTTGCTGGATTTAATTGAGAAAATCAAATTCCGTATTATGATATCAGCCCATTTGATGCACTTGTATTAGCAAATTTGTTTGCTAGTTTAGATAGAACTCTTTTGTTCGTTTCTTGTATTTAGTTGAACATTTTTGTTCTTCTAGCTGCTTATTTGCTTCTTTTGGCAAGTGTATCGGACTCTTTATTTGATTCTCCGGGGTATGCCCCGAGTATCTTGTAATTATCTTTGAAATTTATTCATTTACATATCTTCCAAAAAAAAAAAAAAAATTGAATGCCCTTTATGGTTGATGAGATGATGCCCTCTACCACTAGGGCGCACACAACAGTTTCTTAACGCCGTAAAAGCTTTAATTTGAGGCATGGCCAAATTCCATTTCTCACCCAAAGCACCATATTGGTCACTCCTACTCCACCCAGCTAGCAAGGCCTATGATCAATTTCTGGCACTTATTCCTGGGTGGACCATTGTACAATTACTACAGAATTATAAACGGAGGATCATGTTGTTAAAGTGAAACCCTTTTTGGTTGGCATAATGCCTGCTCTAGCTTAATGGAGCATTCAATAGTGACCCTTTTCTTTCTCTTCTCTTCTTTCTCCCCTTCCTTATTTTTTTTTCTTTAATTACTAAAATAGTTGTAACCCAATGTCCAAAGGCACTGCATTGATTTAAAATTATTGCCACGGGTTGTCTTTACATTGTCTAAATTTTCAACCAAAGAAGAGTTTCAGTGTGTGTGACGATGAGATAGTATTTGTGGTCCACCAAATTATTGATTGACCTTAATTCAATTTGCTGCTTGGGATTTAGCCTTTGCTGTACTTTTCCTACTATAACCTTTATGTGGCTAATAGATTCAAAAGCCTAAGTAACAGTGGAAAACTTGGCTCCTTTTGCTTTCAACTTCAGTCGATGTATTGACCATTCGATTGAAAGGGAAGACACAATGCATAAACTTTTAAACTTTTTAAAGAAACACCTAATGCCCAGCCAAAATGATGGGGGGTGAAACTATAAAGTGCCAAACATGAAGAAAAATAAAATGTCCCAACAGGAAAAGCCCCAGCTTCCCCAGATATATATATACTCAATCATCACCCTGTTGGCGATTGTTTCGGCCGGACCATAACACCATTCGTCCATTTTCATCTGAACGGCCCCAAGAGAGAAAAGACAATGCTTGAGGTAGACCACATCGCAATCCAAATCCCCAAACTAACAAAGAAATTTTTTATTATCGAAGAAATAACTTTTTTTTTTATTTATAAAACATTCACGTTTTTTTCTCACGAAAACCTATAAAGCTAATAACCTTAAGTCAAGCTGTATTAAGTATAAAAAAAACATAACTCAGGCTGTATTAATTTTTTTCAAATTATTTGACTTTTTTTACTGATAAATTCTATTTGACTTTAAAAATTCAAATCAAATAATTCCCTTTCTTTAATTTAGCATTCCCTTATTTACATTAAATCTTGTAACCGTTTCCATAATTATAATAACTGACAAGAGTAATTTTATACTATCTTCTTATTACCATATTAAATAAAAATGTATATTTAATGTCTTTGAACATATATAAAATGTATTCAATACTTACTATCTAAAAAAGTAAACCAATCGGTAAAATCACAGAAATATATATAATAATTCAACTAATTAACACCCTGAAAATAAAATTTAATCATTTCTTATTTATTCATAACACCCGAATTATTCAATATTGATTAATATAATTTAAAAAACAATAATAAAGTAAAAATGAAAGGTAAAGAGGAACTCAATGATTCAATCCATATCACACCACATGAAGTTAAAAAGTTTGTAGACCCAACAGAACATCACACAGGCACAGTGGCGTTTTTCAAAAAAGTGTCGTTCAAATGGTTCTAAGGAGAGAGAGAGGGAGACATAAATAAAATACTATTAATAATAATAATAATACAATAATAAAGAACAGTCAAGACATGATACAGAAACATAAAATACAGAGAGAGTGGAGAAGGTTATGGCGTTATTGAATGAAAACTGCGTTTTCATGTACGAGACACAGAAATACTAACAAATTTGGAACGGAGAGTTGCTCTGCCGAATCTGGCAAATACGCACACATCAGCCAGCGCACTCTTCCTTCTTATTACTTCCTCTGTGTGTGCAGTGTGCTAATGTACGCGGCACATGCATTTCACTAACCTCAACTCCCTATTATAACCTTCTCTCTATTCATTACTTGTGCAACGACGGTAACCATTAACCATCGTTTCGTGTTGCCATGCCTGCTCTTTTTCTCCTCCTCATGGTGCTGTGCGCACCGCTCTTAACGTGCTCCGATCGCAGCGCCGTAACCGTCGCTGAGATCCAAGCCTTGACATCCTTCAAGCTCAACCTCCACGATCCCGCCGGAGCTCTCGACAGTTGGGATCCTTCGTCTCCGTCGGCTCCCTGCGACTGGCGCGGAGTCGGCTGCACCAACGACCGAGTCACGGAGCTGCGTCTGCCTCGCTTTCAACTCGGTGGCAGACTCAGTGAGCGTATCTCTGAGTTGCGCATGCTGCGTAAGATAAGCCTTCGTTCAAACTCCTTCAATGGAACCATTCCTTCGTCGCTCTCCAAATGCACGCTCCTACGGTCAGTGTTCTTGCAGGATAATTCGTTTTCCGGCAACCTTACACCGGAGATCGCGAACCTCACCGGCCTTCAGATTCTCAACGTCGCGCAGAACCGTATCTCTGGCAGCGTCCCCGGCGAACTCCCTATCAGCCTCAAAACCCTCGACCTCTCGTCGAACGCTTTCTCCGGCGAGATTCCGAGCTCCATTGCGAACCTCTCTCAGCTTCAGTTGATAAATCTTTCCTACAATCAGTTTTCCGGCGAGATTCCGGCGAGCCTCGGGGAGCTTCAGCAGCTGCAGTACCTCTGGCTGGACCACAACCTCCTCGGAGGAACGCTTCCTTCGGCGCTTGCTAACTGCTCTGCGCTTTTGCATCTGAGCGTGGAGGGAAACACGCTTACCGGCGTCGTCCCGTCGGCGATTTCGGCGCTTCCGAGGCTTCAGGTGATGTCGCTCTCTCAGAACAACCTCACTGGATCCATTCCGGGTTCCGTTTTCTGCAACGGTTCCGTCCACGCGCCGTCACTGCGGATTGTTCATCTCGGATTCAACGGTTTCACGGATTTCGTGGGGCCTGAGACCAGCAGCACGTGTTTCAGCGTTCTTCAAGTTTTGGATATTCAGCACAATCGCATACGAGGCACGTTTCCGTTGTGGTTGACCAATGTGACCACGTTGACCGTGCTTGATGTTTCCAGCAATGCACTTTCCGGCGAGGTTCCGCCGGAAATCGGAAGCCTTATCAAGTTGGAGGAGTTGAAGATGGCTAATAATTCCTTCAACGGCACCATTCCGATGGAACTTAAAAAATGTGGGTCCCTAAGTGTCGTTGATTTTGAAGGCAACGGGTTTGGCGGAGAAGTTCCTTCGTTTTTCGGTTATATGATTGGCCTCAAGGTGTTGTCTCTTGGTGGGAACCATTTCTCTGGTTCGGTTCCGGTGAGTTTTGGTAACCTTTCATCTCTTGAAACATTGAGTTTGAGAGGTAATAGGTTGAATGGAAGTATGCCTGAGATGATAATGAGATTGAATAATTTGACGATACTGGACCTTAGTGGAAACAAATTTACTGGTCAAGTTTATACAAGTATTGGGAATTTGAATAGGTTAATGGTTCTCAATCTCAGTGGCAATGGCTTCTCTGGAAACATCCCCGCTAGTTTGGGGAATCTTTTCAGGCTAACTACACTCGACTTGAGCAAACAGAATCTTTCTGGAGAGTTACCACTTGAACTCTCGGGGTTGCCCAGTCTGCAAGTTGTTGCACTTCAGGAGAACAAGTTATCTGGTGAGGTGCCTGAAGGTTTTAGCAGTTTGATGAGTTTGCAGTATGTGAATCTCAGTTCTAATGCCTTCTCTGGGCATATTCCTGAAAACTATGGCTTTCTTCGTTCCTTGCTTGTTCTTTCGTTGTCTGATAATCACATTACAGGAACAATCCCTTCGGAGATTGGAAACTGCTCTGGTATTGAAATGCTTGAGCTTGGGTCAAATTCTTTGGCAGGTCACATTCCTGTTGATCTCTCTCGACTCACCTTTTTGAAACTGCTTGATTTGAGTGGGAACAATTTAACTGGGGATGTTCCTGGGGAAATCTCCAAATGCTCGGCATTAACTACTTTGTTTGTGGATCACAACCATCTTTCAGGGGCCATACCTGGGTCATTGTCGGATCTATCAAACCTAACAATGCTGGATCTCTCTGCCAATAACTTGAGTGGGGTAATTCCGAGTAATCTTTCCATGATATCTGGTTTGGTGTACTTCAATGTCTCAGGAAATAACCTGGATGGTGAGATACCACCAACGTTGGGATCCCGATTCAGCAACCCTTCTGTGTTCGCAAATAATCAGGGTTTATGTGGGAAGCCATTGGATAAAAAATGTGAAGATATAAACGGTAAAAACAGAAAGAGGTTGATTGTGCTGGTGGTTGTCATTGCTTGTGGAGCTTTTGCTCTAGTTTTATTTTGCTGCTTCTACGTTTTCAGTCTGTTGAGATGGCGTAAAAGACTGAAACAAGGAGCATCGGGTGAAAAGAAAAAGAGTCCCGCAAGAGCCAGTTCTGGAACAAGTGGAGCTCGTAGCAGCAGCACGGAGAGTGGGGGACCAAAACTAGTGATGTTCAACACCAAAATTACACTTGCTGAGACCATTGAAGCAACAAGGCAATTCGACGAAGAGAACGTGCTGAGCAGAACAAGGCATGGATTAGTGTTCAAGGCCTGCTACAACGATGGAATGGTCCTTTCCATTCGCAGGCTCCAAGATGGATCATTGGATGAGAACATGTTTAGAAAAGAAGCCGAGTCACTAGGCAAAGTCAAGAACCGAAATTTAACAGTTCTCAGAGGATACTATGCAGGGCCACCTGACATGAGACTTCTAGTCTACGATTACATGCCCAATGGAAACCTTGCAACCCTCCTCCAAGAAGCTTCTCACCAAGATGGCCACGTTCTAAATTGGCCAATGCGTCACCTCATTGCACTAGGAATTGCCCGTGGCTTAGCCTTCTTACACCAATCCTCAATGGTCCATGGCGACGTGAAGCCACAAAACGTTCTATTCGATGCAGATTTCGAAGCCCACTTGTCAGATTTTGGGTTGGACAAGTTGACAAGAGCCACTCCAGGCGAAGCCTCCACTTCAACATCCGTTGGCACATTGGGTTACGTTTCTCCAGAAGCAGTCTTAACCGGGGAAGCCACAAAGGAGAGTGATGTCTACAGCTTTGGCATTGTGTTGCTGGAACTACTGACAGGAAAACGACCTGTGATGTTCACCCAAGACGAAGACATAGTGAAGTGGGTAAAAAAACAACTTCAGAGGGGTCAAATAACGGAGCTATTAGAACCAGGTTTACTCGAGTTGGACCCAGAATCATCAGAGTGGGAAGAGTTTTTACTGGGTGTAAAAGTTGGGTTGCTTTGCACAGCACCTGACCCTCTTGATCGACCAACCATGTCCGACATCGTTTTCATGCTTGAAGGCTGCAGAGTTGGTCCTGATATCCCATCCTCCGCAGATCCCACCTCTCAACCTTCACCGGCATAGTAACCCAAAAACTGCAAACTTTTCTGATCCAACTTTTTCATTTTTTTTTTGTTTTAATCAAAACCCTTTTAATTTGATTTAAGAAGTGTAACAATTGGTAGTTCATGGTTGTTAACTTGTGTTTTTGTCTCCATCGGAATTCTTTCCTCCCAAAGAAAAAAAATAGAAGAAAGGGAACATTTTTTTCCATTTTTGAGGGCCATTTTTACGGTCTGTTTCAACCTGGTGACTGAGATGGTATGAATGGTATTACAATATGTCTTTCACTTTCTCGAGCTCTAAGCTAGTCAACGTCTTTGACAGATGCAGAGTAGTTGCGATAAAGAGGGATGAGCGAGGACAAGGTGTTGGGGCCCGCGCGGCGTTTTGCGCCAAAGCAACGCAACGGCATCGTATTGGTACTGTTCCAGTCTGCGGAACGACCTGCGTTTTCTGACATCATCATGTGGTCTTGGCGCAGGTTCCGGCAACGGAGTTGGATGATGTAGCCGTTAACAATGTGGGGTCCGAGGTACACACTGTTCCCAAGGTAGGGCATCGTTGTTTGTTCATGCAGCTTGAAAAGACATGCAATAGTATTCAGTAATCAGTATTCTCCCTTGTTGCGCCACGTGGCTTTTTCTGCTGAATTCACGAGTTCTTTATTTTTAGTGGAAAGAAAATAGAGCTAAGGCGTGAGGGATGGCGTTGCATTATGATTGGGCATTTGGCCCACTTTTCAACAACTCTTGAACATCTTTGTGGGTCATGATATCATATCCAGCATTTAGTTTTTGAATTGGATTCTGTCTGGTTACCATTTTTCGCTTTTGGCACTTGGCGGGGGCACTTGGCATGTATTTGGGGATTCAGGGGTGGAAGAAAATAAATAAATATAGACCATGTGTGATGTGTATCTGCATTATTTTTTTTGCCATAGTTTTTTAAAATCGCTTTTGCTATTAAGGAACCTTCCTATTCATGATCGGATCAGGCTATGTGGGTGTAACTGTATGATTCCAAGTTCTTTTTTCTCTTTATCTAATGTACCCCATTTTTTAGTATGTGGTAGTGTGGATCAAGACACCAAGATTCTCCACAAGTGGGACTGACATGAAAATTGGTAAAGGAAGCGTACTAAATCATTTATTTATTTATTAAAGTAGTAGAATATTAATAATTAAATATGCACAAGGATGTGGAATGTAAGATACAACTTGACTGACAGTGAAGACCGGAGTAGGGAGACACGAGCTCCTAATACCGTGCAGTGATCGTTAAGGGTCCTTCCAAAATTTATAATCGTTTGAATCATGTGCGAGATGAACTAGAAAGTGTTTAGTTTTTTAGTATTTGAGATGGAAAAACGAGATATTATAAGTTTTTATTTTGTCTTAAACTCACTTGACTATTTGTAAACAGCTCATAGTTTTTATTTTCTCTTTTAAAAAATCAAGTTGATACCATCTAAAAATAAAACGAGTTTACATCCTAGAGCAAAGCATGCGCATTGCGCCCCTCGATCACAAAAGTTTTTCACTGGGCATTCCTTTGTCTTGTATTATTTGTCTTTTACAGTAATAAATGCTTCTTCCTTTTTTTTAAGGAGTAATATAAGCTTCTTAAAAAGATTTTATTAACTACAGATAAAAGGATTATAATGTAGTTGTGAATCTACATCCCATAGGCATAAAATCAACAAAACTACATTGCATGAGTACTAGAAGTCTAAAACTATCATACATACAAGCGATGGGATCATAACTTGAAAATATCAAATACCAGTGTCTCGAGTAGGTGAAAAAAGGCATTTTTTTATTTATTTGAAAAATCAATGTTAATTATTAATCTGTTAGTTTTTGTTTGTTACAACATTTTTCTCTCTCGTTATTTTTTTCAAACACCATGTCAATCGTATAATTACTCCTAAAAACGGTATATAATAGTCACACATAAAAAAAAACTAATGAAGAGAGAAGATCAGTATTAGGGAAAAATATAAAAACTTGATGTACACTTTCATTCTTCAATTTCCTCACGTCTCAACTTTTCTCATATTGACTTGAGTGTTGAAATCTTACAAGTAATACCATATATACTCGCTAGAGTTTAAAAGAGTTATGAGAAGCGACATCCGAAGAGAAACAGTGAAGATTCATTTCCTTGATTTGGTGTTGAACACAATCTATTTAAGTATTTGGATTGGATGATATATTGATAAATGAAAGTAATGCTAGAAAAAAAATTCTTAATTTTTTAAAATGATGAATATTTTGAAAGTGCTTCACTTTTAGTCCAAGTTATAATTAACATTTAATAGCAGTTATAAATCATCACGAAATACAATTTAAGAACCCAAAGTAAAGTATTTATAAATTAGAGGGACAAAAATAAATAGGACAAAATGTCTAGAGGACAAAATCCAATTTGAAAAAACTTTAGAGATTAAAAACATTTTGTGTTTAGCATCTTCTTAAACCACATTTCTAGAAGACTAAACCATTTTTTTCATTATTTTGCTAATAATTATCTTTAAGACAATGATTCAAGAATTCGTTAAAAATATTAAAAATAAATATATATCTATGCACATTTTAAAACAATCTCTTCTAATTCATTAATTATTATCCTTTTAAAGCATACCATATAGTGTATTGCGCACTTGCGTGTTATACAACATGTGCCATGCCAGTGTGCCAGTTACAAAGGTACAATACATACACAATTTTGGATGACTGTGGTGGCTGGTGGGACAGCATATGGTAACCGGTAAGTTTGGCACGTTGAATAGAGCCAATTCATTATATGTTGTCACGTGAAAACCATGCTACTTTTTTTTTGTGTGTGTGCTAACACTTCTACACATGGGATGAGACGATGAGTGCAACACAAGGGTAAAAAAATATAAAATAAATGATAACGTCAGATAATAAAAAATAACTCGTTTATACAGTTTTTGGTATATAGCTTCTAAAATTGCTGTAGTCTAATAAAAAATCTCATCCTCAAACATGTAACAAGTCTGGATCAGGTAGGTTTATAAATCCACATTCTCGTGAGCTCAAAATGAAGGCTTACAAGTCATATGGGCCTATAGAATGAAATATTCAGCACGCAACAATGGCCCATGAACCCTTAAATTTAGGATTACTGTATCATGCACTCCCACTATTACATCATGTGCCTCCTATTGTATTTTTAAAAGTCCATCCTCTGGAATGTAAATTTGCATTTGAGAATGGACTTTCCAAAATGCAATGGGAGGTGCAAGATGCAATACTCAAAGTGCTGGAAACAAATGCCAAAATTTAGTTGCAATTCATTATTTATTCTGCAAGCAAAGATTCAGTGTATAGAAAAAAAGAGAGAGACTGAAAGTAATGCTCTTTCTAAAAGCCTTTTTGATAGAAACTATTAACAAAATAATAAAATTATAATAATACACTATAATTTTCCGTTAACACATGGAAACAATCATTCTTAGTTAGTTATCACAAGCAAGCTCAACGCAATGTCAAGATCCAGTGTTTTAAGAGTGATCAAGGATTTAAGCTAGCCATCCAACAAAACTGGCCCAATCCAACCTAAACCTCAAAAAATAAAACTGAATTAGGATCCATTAAGAAGATTATTTTAACTTATTTTATAACATAAACATTTGTACAAGTGTTTGAAATAAATTATGAAAATAAACTATGATATCTATGAACCATTTTCAATCTATTTCAAGAAATTTTTAAAATAACTTACGAAAACAACTTATAGTTTATATGAAAACAGTTTAACCTTAATTATAAAAAAAATACATAAGTTCTTTTTTTATATGTAGGAAATTATACATAATTTCTTACATAATAAGTATCTATTCATTAAACGCTTAATTAAGTTGTCTACCCAAATAGATTCTTAGTTCAATTAATTAGATTTCATAGGGTAAAATATAGGCTTTAACTTCCTACACCAGACAAATTCCTTATACACCTAGCAATGAATAGGATAATTCTGAAAATACCCATGTTAAAATGATTAAGTAAAGGGACCGGTTTCAAATTTTTCTTATACACCCAGCAATTTATTCTTCGTCTTCTCCGCTCCCGCTTCTTCTCCGGTCCGTTGCCGCTGCGTGTGCTTCGTCTTCTCCATTAGAATCCGCCATTGACTTCCATTGACGAAGGAGGAAGCTAACACCTTGCCGCCATTGTCAAATCCGTGAGTTCTGGCTTTTATTTTTTTAAATTTCTGCTATCGTTTACGTTGATTAGATATATGGATTAGGTTTGATGGTTACGGATTCCCAATCCGTTAGAAGAAATCACTGAATCCGTAAGAAGCCATGAATCCGTAAGCACAAGTCAATCCCCATACGGATTCACAATAAGAACGCCCCATACGGATTCACAATCCGTAAGGTCCATACGGATTGGCAATCCGTAAGCTCCGTAAAGAGGATTGGCAACGGTGAAGAGCATACAGATCACCAATCCGTGAAGTACATACGGATCAGCAATCCGTAAGGTCCATACGGATTGCTGATCCGTATGTATTTTTTGACATTTTTTAAATTAAAAAAAAATATTTGCTGGAAATGATGTGGATTGAGTTGCCTGTATGGATCCTGTGAGCCCTGAAATTGTATTGCCAATGAGCCTTACGGATTGCCAATCCGTATGAGCCTTACAGATTGTCAATCCGTACGAGTGTTTCCAGCTACAGTAACAACGCCAGAACTTACCTCTGATGATGATTCCGGCCAATGAAACCTCCACGATTGCTAACAACGACCTCCACACCAAACCAACAAGCCAACAACCACCAAGAATCCAAGCTAGAACCAAGAACAGGAGCGAGAAGGAAGAAGACGCATTCAGCTGGTGTATGTGAAAATAAACAAAGCAAAACGGACAAGGGCAATATTGGTATTTTGACAAAAGTGTTGGGTGTATTAGAATTCTGTCTGGTGTAGGAAGTTAATCCCTAAAATATAACTATATGTGGGTATACGGTATGCAGTATGCAGTACGCAAACTAGCTCGTTTAATCCGCTACTTGTGTAGGCCTAAGCCTAGTGGGAGTTAGCCCATAATACAGGTTGACTTGCTTAACTCACACGTTTAACATATTTGGTCTGAGTTCAGGACTAACATGTTTAACCCACCTATTTTAAATAAATAGATAAATTGGTTACTACTTAATTACAAGATTTATATTTGATATGTATTAAGCTGGAACTTGAGACAATTTTATGTTAGTTATTTTTTTATATTTATTTAATTAGTTTTTTTAATTTTTCATATTTTTTGTTTAAGCCAACAAAATAGCCCACCAACGCACGAGCAATAGAAGGCCAGTACAAATCAAACATTATACTAATTCATTTATTTGTTAATCTATGTAGATCAAATTGATCCATATATCTAGCTTTATGTATAACCTAACCATTTTTTTTTTGAAGAAAAGGTATAACCTAACCATCACTGAATCTCATTAAGTTGTGCAACCTCAAATTCAATTAAGCCAGCCCTACCATCTTGTTTTTTTAATTTTCTTATTCTTGCTTTTTAATTATGTATGATGAAAATTTATATTCTAAAATGTCATTCTACCTATATCTATTTAATAATTCTTTACCCTATGAAATTACAAAACTGAACATCATACATTTTTTACACTGACAAAAAGCAGGAAGAAAATGGTAATTGGACATTAATTTTCTAATTACACCTCCTTTTTAATATGTGCACATTTTCCTACTAAAACAAAAAAAAAGAAAAAATATAACTACGCGGAATGTAACGGAACAACCCGTGCATCCGCACAGATTACTTACTAGTTTTTTTTTTAAAAGATAGATATCCACCAACCCAAAGCCCTAACCTGATCCACCCTGAGTCTGACTCCGTTAGTTGAAGTAAAATTACTTGAAAATTCTGGCTATCCCTTTGTACTTGGGAGGAATTCCCGTCCCCTAATATTTCTACCCTCAAGTTGAGGGATAGCTTCCTGTAGTCGTCTCTTTATTTTTCCAATAAAGTAAAAAAAAAGAAAAGTTGAAAATTGTGGCACTCAATCAAACCGTATCAGTTTTTTATCCCCCTTCAAACCGATCCAACCAAATCCACGATTACCCCTAAGTGTATTTTCCGTAACAGGCCACTCTTATACACGACGACACAAATAGCATCACTCATTTACAGGTTTACCCATTACTTGGACGAAATATTAAATCACTCATGGGTAAGAAACGATCCATAATGTTGAAAATCGTTATATAAGAAATCAGATTAACATTTTACATCTCAATACAACCATAAAAAAAGGGGTCCTCAGGCTGTGGGGAGAGAGCTGAAGTGTTGAATGGGATACGACACAATACTAAATGTTATTGAAATAAACACAAGCATGTTTTATTACAGAGATCTCTAATCTAGTTTGGACTCAAATTAAATACAATAAATGGAAAATAAATCGTTTGAGACACTTTATTTCCGGATAACCTCAATTTTATCATAAGACGAATGCAGAGCATCACAAAGCTACACTGTTAACATGACCTAGTCCCCGTCGACATTCACCCATCCAATCCATGGTTCTGTGTGCAGCAAACAGGAAATTTTATACTAATCAGCTCTGGATTGGCCAGCACGTGAAGAGAGGATGATGCCAACAATGAGTCCATACAATGCCAACGCCTCAGCAAAGATGAGAATGAGAATCATCCCAACAAAAAGCTTTGGCTGTTGGGCATTTGCTCTACAAAAAACAGTCCATTTTCAGCATGTCAAATTCAATAACTAAAATAGAAGTTAAACACAATCATCCAGTAAGAGTTGAACAATCTCTTGGTTAACAAAGCATCAAAATATTGAAAGCAGTAGCAGCAGTAGCGATACCAGCATTAGATAATTATGGGACATTCAATTCAATCAATAGACAAATATTAATCAGTATCCTACATGCTGCCAAAGAGGCTAGTCAGATCATAATAGCCGTTTCTTCATTGTAGACTTGCAACCTATGAAGCACCGATACCGATACGGCGTTTTCGATACGTTCTCGATACGTGACTTCGATACGTTCCTTCAAAAATCTAATATTCCGATACGTTTCCGATACGTCTTAGTATTAAAAAAATTTTTATATAGAGTGTATTTCATATTAATAAAATATAATAAAAGGAAAATTACAAGCACAAATAATAGATTATCCATATAAAATTGATAAATTCCTCAACTGGGAAATCATAAAAATATGTAATTAATACAAATACAATTTGCTTGTAAATCATAAAAACAGATATAGCCATAATACGAAGGAGTAGTTCATGTAATGGGCCTAGCCATGCAAGCCCATTTACCCATAAATTTACCCAATAATAAGGTTTAGTGAACAAAAATAAGAAAAATATTCTGGGTCACTTATAAGGTTTAGCAGCCGAACCACAAAGCTACCAACAGCCACCGTTTCTCTCTCCTCATTCCTTCTCACTCTCTCCCTCTTCTTCCTCCAAGCGGAGCCCTTCAAATCGCTCCTCTTCTGGGTCGCACTCTCTCTTCTCCTCGGCCCCTTCGCCCCTCCATCCATAACCGGCGGCGACGTCCGCGTTGGCCACGGCGAGGTCGTCAACTTCCCCAATCCAGAGCTCGAGGACGCCAGTAGGAAGTCCTCTCAGCGGGCAACAGGGTAGTGCGCTGGTCCGAGCTCGACCAGGGGGCCCGCAGGGGGGAGGGCGAGTGCGACCACGAGCAGGAACTTCCTTGGTGACGGCGCGCGACCACGGCTTGAAGTTCTTTGGTTAGCGGCAACGACAGAGGGAAGCCAGAAATGCAGAGGGAGGCCAGAAATGCAAGTTCTGAGGTGAGGGGGAAATTCTTTCATCACTTCTGATTTAGGGGAATTTTTTTTTTATTTTCAAAATTAGCCTTTGAAAATCGATACGGGAAGTGATACGCGAATTCACGTGTCCGTGACGAATCCGTATCGGACGCGTGTCCGATACGTTGAAAAAAAATTTCAGCACGTATCCGTGCTTCGTAGCTTGCAACCACGCAAAATAAATTGAAATCAATTCTACCCATAAAAAAGTTTGTTGTTGTCCAAACTAATTACCATCATGCTTGGATACATGTCTCAACTCTCAAGGACTCACAATCATGTTTAGGAACATAAACATGATTTTACTGTCAAAATTTGTTTAGGTTTTGTTAAAAGTGATTTTGCTCCACAAAGAATGTTAGACTAGAACCAAAAGACAGAACAAAAAGTAGCTTTTCCAGTAGGTTGAGACGTTTGGACTTTGGATAAACAACTTAATTAATCACCATATGAGTAAATGCTTATCATGTAAATATGTATGAATAAGTTGTTTCACCTAGTGGGATAAGGCTTTGTTGTTATTGTTGTTGTATAATTGAAAAGATAATTGGGTTAAATTATTTTCATATAAGTTGTAAGCTATTTTTCTCATAAGTGGAAAACAATACATGAACAAATCATAACTGTTTATAAGTTTTCTCAAACACTTAACAACTGTTTATATTATTAGATAAGCCTAATTAAGCAGTAAATAAACTCCTCCAAACACAACCTAATAAGTTTTATTTAAAACTTGGTTATAAGATAAAAGTTTTCAAACATATATATAACTTAACTTCAAACTCACATCTAATCAAAATCAAGTTTGAAACCGTTCAGGGAAGCACACATTACAACTAGGTAAAAATCTTCACCAACACAATACACAAAGTAACTAGCTAGCACAAAGCATCCAATTTATCATATCAATACACATCCTCAGCCCAATTCTGATATACAGAAGATCATCGATCATTGAAATTCTCATCACAAATTCAAAACCAGAAACAGTCAAAGTGTACTAAGTGAATGTGGCCTTGAACTAAATACCTAACCATACGCAAGAAAATAATTATAAATATACGCATCTTATTCGATCATGTAATAAGTAAAAATAAAAATAAAAATAAAAAATTAGAAAATGAGTGAGAATACCTAACACCGGCATCGCCAACAATGCCAATGGCCATGCCAGCGGAGAGGCCAGCGAGGCCGCAAGCGAGGCCAGAAGAGAGGTGAGCGTAGCCGTCGAAGAGGTAATAGGATTTGGCCTTAGGGTTAATGCCGGTGCTGATGATGACGGCGATGATCAAACCGTAGATTCCCAACACTCCGGCCATAACAACCGGGACGATGGATTTCATGACCAGCTCCGGTCTCATGACGCCCATCGACGCAACGCCGACCCCGCTCTTGGCCGTGCCGTACGCCGCTCCCATACAGGAGAATACTAGGGCGGCCGCCGCGCCCAGGAAGCCGAAGAACGGAGCTGTTTCATCGCCGCTGAAACCAGCCATTTTGCTTTCCGAAAATGAGAGTCAGATCTATGACTGCTTAATTGCTTTGCCTCTTCCGTCTGAGACTCCGTTTTTTTAGTTTTTTTTGGACCAAAGGGAAGTTTCTTGAATGGACCCCGCCAAGTCTGTCATCACCACCACACCACATCACATGTAATAAAATTTCATTATTTTAAGCCACGGCACTGACATAATTATTTATTTTCTTTTGGATTCAAACTGCTCTTTCTCTTACTATCAATAATCAAAATAAATATTACATAAAAAATTAATCTAAATAATCAAATAAATATGTAGAGACACGTCAAATGAGATGATTATTTTTTATTAAAAAATAAAAATATCAGAATTTGAATATTATATTTCAGATAAATGATTATTATTATAAAAAATTATGTACATTTTAAAAATAATTATGTCATTTTAAGTAACTTTTATTCTTACTCTTCTTTATTTTTTTTATTAAGCATACCACTCAGTTTATAGAAATATATCCCTTTTGAGCCAAAATGATTGGTAAAATAGATATAGAAGTCTCTTCTAACTTTCTTAATCTATGCATGATAAAATGATTGTTTTTATTGAGAAATAAAAGGAAAAAAAATCTTATGTAAAATTAATAAAATATAAAAGCAATTACTAGTAGTTAGTAATAGTTGAGTCATTCAGACATTTTTAATACTTACTTATAAAGAGGAAAATTTTACAGATATTTCCTCTTTTTTATAAATATTATTATTATTTTTTATAATATTGAGGTTACATTTTACTATAAATATTTATATGTGAGCTTGGAGTCTTAATATTATTAAGTATGTCTCCCATTTAAGCGATTTACATTTACTTATTAGTTGAACTACTAACATCTTATGTTGCTTAATGATTTAAAACTGTTGCTTTAAATACTGACACCTAAATTAAAAGATAATTTAAGTAACAACAAAAAGAAGCCTTTTCTAACCTCTTCAAACCTTTTTAATTTCTTTTATTATGATAAGTTTTATCTAAAATATCATTTATGTTATTTGTTAATCCAGTCAATAGTATTTAATAATTATACATGTCACAATTAAAAAAGAGTTTAATGATGTTCATATTGGATAATATTATAAAACTTTTTATGTACGGTTAATATATAATATTTTTTCATTAAAAAATGTAATAAACCTAATAAAGTAAAAGAAAAAAAAATACAATTCTTCGTAACGGAAGGATTAACAAAAATAGGACTAATCAATGTGATACCTTAACCCTCATAATTCAACAATTTTGACAGGAAGGGTTAAATTTTAAAAGTCATCGATCCGATCCACTTCACCCATTGTTCCATTCTGCTCAACCTAGCATCCAAAGTGGGTTACGCAGGTTGAATCCATGAATTTTGTGTACTTTATTTTAATTTATATAACTAAAAATTAAAAGATAAACGATTTTCATTGTTGTTTTATGATTTTAATTTAATTCTTGCCAAGTTACTTTATCGTATTTAAGTGCAAAAATTTCAATTTTCTTTTTTTTATAGCTTTGGGTAAAATAAAAATTTCGTTTTCATATTGTAACACCCTGAAATTTTAATAACTAAAAATATATAGTTAATGTATTTGTTATAATTGTTTGATTATTTGATTAATTTAGATTGGTTGATTTGTTGTGCATTTTATCCAGGTGCAATTGTTTGGTATGTATGGTAGGTTGTGTGAAGTTTGTTTGAGCTGCGCTGAAAATTAAGTGATTCTGAATTTGATCCAAAACCTATTTTATTAAAATCACCATTTTAGATTGATTAACCATTGGATCGCCTTAATATTTTAAAGGTAGGCTCTTAATCCACATATGTAACTTTTAACCGTTGGGATCAGAGAAATAACATCTAAAGAGTGAGATATTAATTTTTCACAAAAGTAAAAATTTTAAAATTGGGTCAACTTGCATAGGCGAATTTTGGAAGACATTTTGACTCGTCTGGATGAGTCAAGTCGGTTTTAAATAGTAATAGTAGCATAAGTGATGAAAAAATGGTGGTCTTCTTCCCCCAAACAGCACCCAACCCCTGCCCCACCTCCACCACCAGCCACGATTATCGGTGACTACCACGAGCCGCCGTTTCTTACCGTTGAACCACCACACAGAGAGAAATACTTTAATCGAAGTGGAATCTTCAAAACTCAACATGAGAATCGGTAAAGAACGGAGCTTTCAATCCTCATTTCTTGGTTTCTTTAAGGTAATCATGGTTTCCTTGTCTTATTTTAGCTAGTTTGAAGTCTCTCTTGATATCTCTTGTGATTCGAGTATCGTTATTGGCTGTTTTTATACTTCCTTTGAAAACTCATTGAAAATGAGATGTTGTAAAAGTCTCATTTTTATGAAATAGATGTCATTTATTTGATATTTGTTGAGCTCCGATCACATTGGTGTGATTTAAATTTCAAAATGATGTATTTTGATGTGAACTTCCAAAATACCATTTCAGCCCTTTTTTAATTTGAGTAGGTATTTGACCCCAAATGTTAATTTTGACATTGCCTTTGAAATCTATATTAAATTATCTTCGATTTGGTATATATAGCTCTACGTTCAGACAAGCATGCGTATTCAAAGGATCACGAAACAACACCGCTAAGCTGTAACAGAAAGAACTCCTAATTAGGTAAGGGAAGTTTATTATTTAGTTATAGTTTTGGTATCATAGTTGGGAGCCAGGGAGTCCAACTATGAGGATATCTGCTTGTCCCTATTGTGTGTTGATTTTCAAGAAAAATTATGTTTTAAACTAATGAGATGCGATATATCTATCATTGATGTATGTTTGTTTCTATTGTGTGCTCGTTTTCAAGAAAAATTGTGTTTTTAACTAATGAGATATGATGAATTTGTCATTGATTGATAAAACTGTGAATAATTTTGTTTTTGTTTTAATTGATTGGATTTTTAGGAAAAGTATTAATTATAGAGGAGACTCTGCCCAAAATTTTATAATATGTTTTCCTATTTAATTATTTATTAAATTTTTAAATGAGCATAAGAGTGTGTTTTCTATATTATAGTCATTTTCTTTAATTTAGAATTTTTCTAAAATATCAGTATTGTGATAATATGGATCGTAGATGAATGATGTGATATTGATAATGTTGAAATGAGATGTTATTGATGTGTTGATGATGATTAAATGAGATAATAATGATGTGTTTGATGATGTACAAATGAAATAATGTTGATGTGATTTATGATGTTGAAATAAGATGACTTTGATACTTATGATGATGATATTGATATGATGTAATGTTGATGTTGATGATGACATTGATGAGAGATAATTTTGATGTGGACAATGTCATTGTGTGGTGTGGATACACATGGATACCTATGGGGGGTGCATGACGGGTTACCTTTGCGAGGAAGGATTTATTCCTAACTAGGTCATGCATTGATGATGTCATGGTTGTATGATCTGTATGTCCACCTGGGATGCAATGACCGATTGGCTACCCTTGCGAAGAAGAATTTGTTCCTAGTCATAATCAGTGCATTTGTGAGCCCATATTGGTGTGTTATGTATGTACATAGGGGGTGCATGACGGGTTACCCTTGCGAGGAATGATTTGTTCTTAGCCGGGTCATGCATTGATGATGCCTATGTTTCATACTTCATATTGCATTGATGGAAATAGAATGAAGGCATGCACGTACCTGTGGGTTTCTATGGGTTGAAAACGCAAGTACTAAGGGGCCATCGGGTTTGGAATTTCCTAGCGCCGTTGGCTGATCACCCGGGGGGGGGTGACAGAATGACTAGTGCACGACATGATGACCTTGATAAGCGATGAATCATTTTCCTGTGAGAGGCTATTTCCCTAGATATGGTACCACATTGCACGGTGAGAGTAAAATCAAGAGCATGCATTATTCTTAACATGATTGTTTGAATTATGAAATGAATTGGATAATTGGTTTGTCGAGTGAGTATTGGATTGATGGATCTTGGGTAATGATTGTGGTTGTTATTGTTGTTTCCTTTCCAATTGTTGTTACCTGATGCTTGTTGGTTTTATATAATAAACTTACTCTTGCATTTGTTGTACCATGTGGTTGGTACATGTGATGATCGCGAACCTTCGTTCGTGTGAGCAGATGAGCAGCATTAGGTGACTCTAGAGGGAAATTCTTTTTGGTTGGAGCCGTCGAGCCATCGTGACGATGAATTACTTTTTGGAAAAGAGTTGTATTTTGATAATCAACTCTTTCTTAACTGGTCTCTTGATTTCGTTTGATGAATATGTACATTTCAGGCGTAAATACTTGTAAATATAATTAACTTATATCCTGACATATGATGGTTTAAGATATACATGTTTGTGTATTTATTTATATATTTATATATAATATGACAAGTGTAATATCGCGGATAATTTATCACCATTTTTGTAATTAAATTAATGGAGTTTTCATTCAAATCCAAAAATTGCACAATTAGAGTTAGTAATACCATAGTGACAAGACGGGTCGTTACACATATTTTTTAAATCCATAATTTTAGTTCTTTTATTTTTTAATTGAGACATTTTATCTTTCACTTTTTAAAAATTTATATTTTTAATTTATATTTTTTTTAATTAAGATATTTTGTTTCACTTTTTTAAAAGTATGCTACTCTAGTCCCTTTTTCATTTAGATTTGACCATGTACTTTTTTAAATTTTTTTAATAAATTAGGCTCGTTAGCAATTAAATAATTTAAAAAATATATTTGTATGTAGATAATAAATAAATATGTGTCCGACAATATTTATAGAGTATAATGATCAATGTTTGAAATTGACTACAAGGACTAAAATTATAGTTTTTTTAAAATTAAAAAAATAAAGGACTAAAATCATAAATTTTTAAAAATAAAAGATAAAATATCTTAATTAAAAAATTAGAAGACTAAAATTACTTATTTTAAAAAATAAGATATCAATGTATTTTAGCCTAAAACTTTAAACCCTGAATCCTGTAGAGAAAAGTTTTTTTTCCCGCTTGGTCTACGGTTAAACAAAGGTTTATGAAAGTCAATAAGCCACAAAATTTGTGGTTCAGTGCACTAAAAATATTTGAGGTCAAGTTTGAATTTGGGCCATCTATTCACCGATCAAAATAAAGCTAAGAGGAGACCGGATTGGGCTTATAGGTAAGTTTGGCCAGCCTTTAAGTTTATAAAAAAACGGTCATAAAAAAAAGCCTAGATGTCTACTAAAAGAGAAAGCATTTCAATTTGAGTTAGTAACACTTTCTAACATTTTTTTAACACATACTCTCTTATTAGTTTAAATTTATTAAAAATTACTAAATTTTGTGAGTTTTCACATTTTATTTAAAATTCTCTTTCATGATTTTATAATTTTAATATTATTAAAATGAAATTGAAAATGCTTTACTACCACTTCTCAAATTTAGTTTTTTGACCCATAATGGAATGTGTCCATAATACTTTCTTGGTCCATGTTTGTTAGTTTTAGTATTTGCCAATTGTTACATAAGAGCTTGTTGGATGTTTTGGGCTTTAAGATTATTTTTTTTACATTGAGAAAATTATTAAATATACTTCTTATAATATGTCTTATTTTCTTATTTTTTTGTTACTAAATGTACCAAAATATCCCCACGCCTTGCTTCCCCTTTCCTTTTATACTCAAACTTCTCTTTAAAATGGAACTAATTTAAATTATAACATAGAATCAATTTAAATTATAGGCTAAATTACTGTTTTGGTCATCTAATTTATTTTCAGTGTTCAATTTGGTCATCTAATTATTAAATGATTTAATTAGGTCATTCCATCCAACTTGACTTTAACGGTTTTAACGCTTGCTATAAGTGTTGCTCTCGTACACTTTTTGGTAATACAATAAGCTTTATTAAATAAAGTGACGGTTAAAAATTGTCACTATTATTATTGTAATTTTTAAAATTAAAAAATGAGTTGTGAATTATTATAAAACAAAAAACTCAAATCCCTAGTCTCTTTCTTGATGATCTTTAAACCAAAACACACAACTAAGAACCCCAACCCAAAACCAAAACGGCCTTCATAAGATTCAGTGTTCCCATGAGATTGACATCAAGAAGAAGCAACACAAACATGTGATTTGAAAGCAATACAACGATAGGGCCCAGCATCGTCAACTACGCTCTTCATGGCTTCATAGTTTCAAAGTCCCACACGTTCATCATGATTGTTGTCACCTCGCTCCCTATGACGAGCCACATCATGTTTTGTGCCTCCTCTAGCTTCTCCAACGATGCATGAGGATCGATTCTTGTGCACCCTTCATCATGTGGCATGCCAATGGCAACCTGGTGTCGCTCGATTAGTCGCATTATGGCTTGGAATGAGGCTACCAAATCTAGAAAAAGCTTCTCCTAGCCATTGAAGATTTGGTAGTACAGACAGTGAGAGTGACTAAAAATATAGGAGAACTCGATGGTGGTTGAGATCAAATGTTAAGGTTTCAAATTGTTGTTCTTATTTCTCTTCCTTTTATTTGGATTTGGAATATGATTTACGTGTGAGATTTTGATTCATCTCATATTCATATAAGGATTTTGATTGGATTTGAGATTTGATTTAGGATTTAGTTAGGGTTTTATATGATATGCTCATTATTTTAGAGAACAAATTTATGTTTTTGCTTTTAAAAATAATTAGTGATGATTTTGATATTGTTAATATGTGAAAACTAGATATTGTCAATTTTAAAGCACCATAAAATATAAAATTTACACATATCTTCAATTCATTGACACCATTAACTTCAATTTGGATGAAATAATTTAATTGAATCATTTTTAAAATTAGAGAATCTAATTGAATCATTTAATAATTAGAGAATTAAATCAAACATTAAAAATAAATTAGAGGACGAAATCAATAATTTAACGTAAATTATATCAAACCCCATAAATGGTATCTCCCTTAAAAAGCAGTTATGTATCCATCACTTTAGGTAACTTTCTCGACTCATTTTTTTCTTTTACTCACTTTCATGTACTTCCAGTCTTCAACTGAGAAAAAGGAAAAGAAAAAGGAGGAGGTGTCGGGAGGGATGGGGTGTTGAGATTATCTTCGTGAATGACATGTAATATTATGACTGATATGAGTTCAATAATAAGAATAAATAATAATAACCACTCAAGCACTGTCAACAACTAACCAAATAAACTATAGATGCCATGCGTTAGAATGTTTAACACATAATGCAGGTTGATTTAGGTAATGGGATGAACAATTGAACATTAAACTCTTGCTTTTCATCATTAATGTTGTTCTTTTGGACCATGCTTTCATTATTGAATTTATCTAAACATGTATAGCGATCAAATTAATCATTTACAACACCTTAGGTTAAATAAAATATTAAATTTTCTTCACAAGATCAAAATTGTTATCATTGGCCAAGTTCTAATAATGTCTATTGGAAGTGTTACCTCATTTTCCGGACCTTCACATTGAAGAACCAGTTTCGGCCACACGTTCATTTCAGATATGTTATGGGTCTATGGGTCCTGAAAGATGAATGATAAAAGTCCAATGAAACCATCACTGAAATAATTATAAGAGGCATTGGCACTTTGATATGGAGGTGTAATTATTCTCAAGGCTTTCGTATCACTTTCTTTCTTGAGCTGTCCAATTTCCGTAGCAAATTGTAAATTTTAATTCGCATTCATACTAATTCCTCATCATTCACAATTCTTTTAGAGCATGGATTTTTTCTTGCATTCCATCTTATTGTCTGAGAAGAAGTTTTATGTAGACCTATTATGATTTGCACACGGATTGTTTGACTTAAATTTCAATGTGCCATCATTGTTATTTTTATCTTTGCCATCACCAAAAAGATGTTAAACTAAAAGCATTGGCCCAATTAGCTAAATGAACATTTTATAGTAAAATTGCAGCTTACAACTACCAAAGCAATTGTAGCTGGGTAATAAAGATCAAGACTTAAAGAGTGCGTTTGGTACGTATGGGAACAGTAAGATTATGATTGGAACTGTTAAAGAAAAGTGGAATTTAATGTATGCTTGTCATGTAATACAAGGCAAGGAGTAAAACAAAGAGATCATCATTGGTATTCCATCTTTTATACAATACATTTTATTATGATCATTTTTAAGATTATTATTTTTTCAATAAATACTTTATCACACAAACGAATCTAAAATCAAATCTTTAACTATATATTTAAAGAAAAAAATTATTTATCAATTATGTTACATTACATTGATATTTAATATATTTTTTAATTGAAAGGAGAAATGTTTGTCAAAAAAATGAGATGAGAAATGTTATGATAAAATTATTTATGTTTACAAAGAATAATATATTGTTCAATAGATTTGATATATAATCAAACTCGTTTCATGTTATATTAATAGATGGGGATTTGGCTTCACTATATTGAGTAAGAATAAAGTAAGTAATTTCAAATGTTAGTTAAAAAAATGTTTATGACCATTTCATGAATGACTTTTTTTTACAAGATTTGATTATTTTAAAAGATTAATTAAATCATTGTAGACACAATAAAAAATTTAATAGTTGATATTATGTATATGTTTCTAATAATGTAAATCATGAATGAGTTAAAATATTTATCACTAATTTTATGATAAGTAATTGAAATTATTTATTTTTATCTTTACTTATTTTAGAAAAGCTAAATCTATACAGATAATATAAATTATTAATTTTCTTATCAATAACTAGGATTGTTAACTTTTCTTTCTAAAACGATTAACATCACCCAAATCCATTAAATAATAATATATATTAAAATTAAATGACTTAAATATGTTTTTAATTTCTGCAAATTTGGTGAGTTTTGATTTTAGTCTTTCTATTTTTTTTAGTTTTCAACCTTTAAATAGTTAAAATTTTAATTTTTGATCTCATTTTTTAAAGAATTTTTTGTCTCAATTATTATGAGACAATCGTTACTTATCAGCTTATATGTTTAACAAAAGGTCAAATGTCCCTCTCATGTAACACCTGTAGCTGTGGGTAAATGTCAATATGTGAAGTCTAACCGTGGGTAAATGTCAATACGTGAAGTCTTCAAAAAAAAATTTATTGATCCTTAAAATAAATATTATTTTTCTATCTTAAAATGAGCTTTTAAGAACAAAAATAGTGATTTCGAATTTTGAGAGGTTTAAATCAAAGAAAAGTATTTTACATGAACCAAAGCTAAAATTTACTTATTTTATAGGAACTAAAAATAATAATTTTAAATACACTTAATTTATAGGAACTAGAAATATATTTAAGGGAAATTAAACAAACAATTTATATTATATATATATATATAACATGACACTTTAATATACGGTGGCCAGTTCAGTACTAGTTTTACTTGTACTAAAAATTTAATTATCTCTGTACTAACTTGCACTAATACGTCACCGGAGTTTCACTTATTTAGTTAACGTTTAGTTCATGAATCATGATTCCAATCCAGAGTTTTTTATTTATTTTTAATTTATAAATTACTCCCGACACTACAATGAGGATAAATAAAAAATAGTCATGCTCATATTTAATATTAAAAATACGTAATATAAATAGAGAGAATATAAATTTGTAAATATGTGCCTTAAGTAAGTTATAATAATCAAAATACATTTCATTAATGAATAAATTGCAACCCCTATTGTACGATATGCAAGTTAATAATTAAATTTTTATGTTGTCTCCCTCTTCAAATACATAAATTACTTCATTTAATCTAATATCAATAAAGTAAATTATATTCTCATCACTAAGACATGGAAGTAATACACTGCTAGCTCTTTAATTTAGGGTGAAACATAAAATTTAATTTACTTAATTTAACACTATAAAAGTAAATTATATTTTTTCATGAAAGAAATTTAAACATAGAATAATGTGTCTGTATTCTCAAATATGCATGTTTGAAGAGTGCATATTTTAGGAAGAAATAAATCACAACTACACCAAACCTGAAAATGAAAGGTTCTATCTTACCTTAATCCGAGACAAGTAGACAACTATACATATTATCCATTCACATCCCTACTTCCACTGCGTTATTTTGCCTCTTTGGTCTCCATTCTGCGTTCCCCGCACGTTAGGCAAAGAAAGTCAAAATTACCCTACTGTTTGTCATGACTTAGAAGTTAGAATGCAATGTATAATTTTAGTTTGACAATGCATCACTAAATCCAGAATAGCAAACCCTTTTAGGTTTTGACCTACAAAAGCTTGCCATGGCTATGGAAATTAATGAGCATGTTATTGCAAAGTTGCACTTGCCAAAACAGTTCAGGTTTCAGGACAAGCAAATAGGTACAGTGTGAGAATTATATATGGCAGCCATCACTACTGCAACTACCATTCATTTGTACTTTTATAATATTCTATTCTATTAAGTTTTTTTTTCGAAGATTATTTTATTAAGGTTAATTTAGTGGTAAATGAATAATTTGTATGAATTATAAGTTTAAACTTCTGCAATAATAAAAAAATTATATATATTTATTAGAGATCTCATATCAACTTATAATATAGATAAAACAGTATATAAATTGAAGACAACTTTTATATTTAAAGCTAATTTTTAGAATTAAGTTAGAATCAATCTCAAATTGTTGAATTCTTGAATTGTATAACAATTTATCACAATAATTGTTGTTTGGCTAATGAGGCCCTTTCCCTTATTAGATTATTATTAGACCACTATTGAATGTTTAATTTTATAATTTCACGCTCTAAATACTTCCCCCCCCGTGAAAATAGTGTATGGGAGAGCTCACATTAATTAGTAATGTGATTAGAGTAAAACATATAGGTAGAGGATGATTTTTACTTCTTAAAAGTAATTTTTGGAATTTATACCTAAACTCATTCTAAAAATAGTTTGCACTCTGCATCAACTCTGTGGCATCATGTAAAGAAAACGTATACCCGCTGTCCTCCTCAAGAAGTGGCAAATATCTTTCATTAATTAAGAGTGGTAAGTCTCCATCAGGACTTGGTAAGGAAGTTCATTGACTACAAATTGGCCATAAAGAAAGTAAGAAAAAGGTAATGCGAGGAGAATCACGCCTTTTTGACAAACTAGCATAAAGCAAAATTCCTTGTCAATTGCGAAATTTGAAACAGAAACATTAAGAGGCATGTCTGTGTAACACAAGCAACAAGAGATCTAACTAGTCAATTCCTAACGCGTTGCCATTGATTTGAATTGGACCCTCCACTGAAACCTTAGAAAACTCTACACGAGGCAAAGCCGGAACCCTCTCTTCATTGAAATTCACCATGATCTTTGAAGGAGGACCCTTTGGCTAACCTGTGACCATCATGCCATCTATTTGCCAATAGCCATTCTTTCTCCATCAGAGGCCCATTTTTGTGCCGCATCACATTTCATGCCTCGAGAGTTCGTGTTCAAATGAATTACCGATCCATCACTTTCAGTTCTTGTTATCCTCGGTTTTCCTCTACCTAATTGTTGATAGGAACAAACCAAATCAAATACTATGACATTTAATAGATCACATCAACGTGTGTTTTTCTAGTTGAATTTGAGGCTTTATCAAATGTTTAATGATCACTTTATCTCACTAAGAATGAATAGTCACACATAACAATCTCGTGGACATCATAAAAGTATTCATTGACAATGAACACAACCTCCCATTAATTTAGACACATAGATTGCACCTCCTTTCCTTTCCTTTGATAATCCAATTGGCATCTCATCCTATAATCGTAATCATTCTAAACATCCAGAACAAACCTCCAATTGGTACAGCACAATGCCTCCGTTTGAGAAAATCATTGGTATAATTTTCAAACAATTCGAACATTAGGACGAGTAATAGAAATTGGGCGCAGGAATGTCCACTCTTGATAAAAACATAATAATCATCATTGCATAGAATGAAAAATTACAAGTTGATTAATGCTTTATAATTTAACACCCACAAATTTAGAAAAAAAGGGGAGGGGGGTGGTCTAAAAATGGGCATTAATCATGGTGTATTGAGATGCTCTAGAAAGTGAGCATACATATTGTTATTGCCCTTCCAGTGAAATGTAAAAATTATAAGCACCTATAAGGGTGCAATCATGGTTCATGTCCCCCTTGAAAGAAGCTTGATATTCACACCTAGATGCAAACAGGGAGTGAAGTTGAAGACTTTGGCAAACCCCATTTGATTCTTTTATTTATTTATGTTTTTTTTAAATTCATTTGACGCAGAGTTCAATTCAATATGGTGATTTCTCTTCACCAACCACCGTCAACTATAAATTAAAATTATATGACATAAAAATAAATAAAAGGGTAAGATGTAATTGATAGAAAGAGGGAGAGGTTTGGAGCGGAGTCCGTGTCAAAAGGGGCTAAGATCCTTACAGGACCCCGCAAGGATCTCCACCTTTAGCTGGTTACGCTAAGTCGCTTACCTTTGTTTCTCTCCTATATATTTCTTATGGGATTTTTATATTAAAAAAATAATAATAATGTGGACACAGTAAAATAGATATGTAAGAGAAAGATAGATAGAGATAGTTAATTACTTAATTTCATTGTTCCTCACCGCCATAGCTGAGAGAGAAAGGAGGGAATGTTGTTGGTGGGGTCCACAGGAGGTCTTTATATGAGTTCAATGATGCAGTCCGCCCCATGATTGGAGACCCACGGCCGACCACCATCACCGTCCTACGTGGACTATGCCTGTCCACATCATTGTCTTAGCCATCCAATATTCTTTACTTGACTACAGATAAAGGAGTGTTTTAGATTTTAATTTCATTTAAGGTTATATTTGATTTGACTTTTTTGCCTTGATTAAAAGTGTTTTTAAATTAAAATTTAAGCTAAATGTCCTTAGATCAATTAATATGAAATATTTTTTCTATCAATAATATGTAAATTAATTTTGATTCTTCATATTATTTTCATTCAATTCAAATAAGATTATCCTCAAAAAATATACTTGACTTTTATATTGAAAGGTTAAATTTATATTAAATAATCTCTTATTCCAATAAATATTTTTTTCCAATCCTGTTTAAAAACTTGATTTTAATTCCTATAATTGTATTATTTTTTTGTTTTAATCCCTGTGACATAATAATCTTCATTAACTTGTCAAATTATCAAAAATTTTAATAAGACAATCATGTGTAATATTTGAGTGAGTAAAATAATTGATAACCTCATGACTAAATGACAAGAGATCTAAAAGTATAATTTATTCAACTGCTCGAAGGAAAATTTCCGTCACCAAGAATAATCCTATCTTTTCAAAAAAGATTGTCTAGAAGAATCACGTTATCTATACCAAAAAATTAAAGTTTAAACTTAAATAATCTTTTGATCTTATAAAATAAGGATTTTTTTATTTTAATCACTTTTAAAAAATTATTTTGATTTTAGTCTTAATAATTTTTTTATCCCAACTGTCAACTAATTAACAACATTAAATGTCGTAACAATGATATTCACAATTTAATGTTTTGTTATATCATTAAAAAGGGTGTTACAAGGTAGTTAAGTGTTATTTTTGATAAATTATATTTTTAATTTCTCATATTTTTTTTTATAGCTAATTTCTCATATGTTAAAAATAGATGATGATGTAATACTAATTGATAAAAAATAAAAAAGTCAAACTTGCTCTTAGTAATGTAACAAATTAATCGATTGTCAAATTCACTGTTATATTATAATTTATGCTATATATACATATAAATAAATAAGAGACTAAAATGAAAATTTAAATTTCATAGGGAGTAAAATATTTTTACTTATATAGCAATTTAATTACAAAAGTAGATCATTTTTCTCCGTGTAAAATAATTTGCAACCAAATTAGGAGATTAGACAGACGTGTTCCATGTATTATAATTCCAAAATCCCTATTAATGAGTAATGATTTTGCGTAAAAGATATGGTTCTTTTTACTAACAATAGATTGTTCAATGCATTTAACTTCACTTTTCTGCTCCCAACCATCAGTCATCTTGTGCCCGTGACGCCTAATCTGCTTCTATTTCGTCACCAATTAGGCCACGTATTTTACATGATGGACCATCACAAAATAGAAGATTCTATCCAATACCCCACAGTTATACCATTTGCCATGCATGTTGCTCTTGATCAAAATCACCAAGCAAGTTACTATAATTGATGAAAGGTAACTTTTTTAAGGGTTATAAATGGATTCGGTGTAAGAAAAGTTATTGATTTAATTTAAGAAAACTTTTTTAAAAGAAAATTTTATATCCTATATATTATTTCACATATTTATTTTATTCAATCATAGCTCTCAATTCATATTATTTTTAACACTATTAACAACAACATCTTTAATCCAAACTAATTGAGATTGGTAATAAATTAACTCAATTATAGATACAAGGATGTTGAAAAATATAATAAAAAAAAGAATAGAATATAGAAGAAAAGAAGGGAAGATGAAGAAAAAGAAATGAATCATATGGAATATAGAGATAACAACGGATCTAACCCTCTATCAAACTTATAACTTTTATCTATTTCGTTATAAGACACACTGTCGCTCAATTTATATATCACTTCCTTAAATCTTTTTTAATTACATTTCTTATATAAGTTTTGGTCTATTTCTATCTTTCTTTATATCGAACTATTGATAATAAATTTTTATTCTTATGAAAATATCTAGAAATTATATCATATCCACATCATCTCAATCTATATTTTATCATCTTTTCATTCACTTTATTTTAATACTACTAAAATAAAATGAAATTGTTTTGGTTAATCCAACCATAAAGACAGATATGAAGAGAGGCAGCAGCACTAACAATTGACCAAAATACAATCCTTAAACAAGACGGAAGTTATCTTCAGCAAATATTATATGGCTAGCGATCGAATTTCCAATATTTTTTGTTTGACTGGGCGCATTTCCAATGCTGTGAGCCTGTGACCTATTTATTGTTCATGTTATCTTTAGTGGCTCTGGTGTCTACTTTTTATTTTTCTTTCCGACCGATAAATTGAAAAGCATAGTTGGCAACTCCAAATATTTTTCATAGCCTCATCGCGTGAGAGATATTTAGTTTCAAGGCCTCTTGCAAATGAACAATTAAAGGAGGATGAGGCATCTCTGCTGAAAAAAAATCTGCCTTAAGTTAAGCATATCGTTGACAAATTAAGTAACAAGAGACCATAAGCAATTCTTAGATGAGAGACAGTAGGACACCATCTACTATTTTGCAAACCTTTTTTTTTTGTCAAGTTTTATTTTGCAAACCCTTAATTTCCTCAATCCTTTTAGGTAAGTGGAGCAGATAAGAATCTTCACAAAACGGGAGAAATGGGAGGAAGAAATTACAATGTGATAGAATTAACAGTAAGTCCGTAACCATACCATTTTAAAACATTGTATCCGAAATTCTTAACTTTTAAAAAAACTCAAAAATAGTTTGAATAAGGTAGGAGCAAACTGATTTTGACTAAGAATTTGTTATAACTAGAAACTGATTAATTCTACTACTTATATTGATAGGGGCTTTTGCCAAACATAATAATAGTTCAAGATGTCGGATCTTCTTCCAGATATATGGCCCGGTGGAGACCACTTTGAATAAATAACCCACTAGTTCAATATCTTTGTCCAACTCGTCACTTTCCGTTAATAATCCTATTCCTTTAGAAGGAAACTGCTACACATATATTCAAGAAAAAGGGCAGTAATAATTATTGCAAAATTAATTACATTCCAAGCTATCAAAACCCCTCAACCCACACACCCATCTTCGTACTCGATAAAAGACCATGAAACACGCCCCGATAACAAATCTTGTTCTTTCACCATTGGCCCAAGTGGTCCACACGACGTTGGCAATCTAAGAAAAAGGAATGAACTATTCACATATTAACACTTGTACATATATAAAAGAACCACTAATGTTTACATGCCATTGCCGACATTTGATGCTCTTCTTATATTCGTGTGTATATTATGCTTGATAGTTACTGATCCAATATCTATAGCATAATGATGTATATAAAAACAAAATATCATAGATTCCTCAATCTTCCACCCTTTAAGTCCATGTGTTTATTTTCTTGAATAGTTAAAGTAGCAGGAGTCGCCCCACTCTATCAACTGCTACTCTTGGGTGTGCAGAAATTGCCATATATTAAATGCCAGCTGATATTTGTTAATTTTTATATATTATTTTGTAAATATGCAATCATTTAATTAAAACATTATGGAAACAAACTTGTTTAACTAAATTGGTGAATACTTATTGGTAAAGTCTCCACCAGAAAGAATGGTCGATTAGGATTAATTGGTATGAAAGGAATGGTATTATTGTAATTTGAAGGACCAAAGAATTTTATTTCAACTATAATTCTGTTGGAGGACCAAAGAAGGTGGGGCTCTGGGGTAATCAAAGGCATGGCCTTAAGGAGGAATGTTTTTGAGTTATTTTTGTCTTTTCTTTGTTTATCTTCTACGTAAAGTTGAAAGACAAATTCACCAACCCGTGACTTACACGTTGGTTAATCACACTGTTGTTGATTAACTTACGTTTTCTCTCCTTTTCCATAGTTTCTTCCTCAAAATACTTGTCGAGAAATGATTCGGCTACCGTAAATTTGTACCTTAAAATGGACAGACACTGTTAGCTAGGCTTCAGAAAAGGAAGGCCACGAAAGAAAAAGAATTTCGTAAGGTACTGCGCATAATCTGATTTTGTTATTCCACCATTAAGGCCATAAATAACCAAAGTGATAGCTATAACCTGTTTAAAACATTTAATTAACAAAATATATTATCCTGACATTAATTTAATTAGCTGTTTTGCCAGATGAAGATAATGAACACTAATTTAGATGAAGCTTAAAGAATTCTATCACTCACGTGGAAAATTAAAAATTCTCACAAATCACAATGTTATATCTTCATCGTGAAGTTATGAAGCCGCATAAGATAAAGCCTTTTCATTAAAAGAACGTTTCTCAAGTTCCAACTGCAGTATATATATATATATATATATATATATTGATTATATTAATTTAACGGAATAAGAAATTTTTAAACTCTTTTGGATTTTCATATTATTAGTGCAAAATATTTATTAATTTTTTTATAAATAACCAAGCTTCATTAAAAAAACTTAATTGATCTGTTTTAGTGAATTTTCTTCTTTCAATTACTTTTTTTCAATAAGAATTAAATCTAAAATCTTATTTAAAAAATTTGAATCCAATTCTACTTGTACCAACACAAAAATTGGTTGAAAAACTTCTTTATGCATCTCACATAATCTTATTTGTGAACATATTTTTTCCTGAAGAAATTAGTCTTCAATTACAAAATTTACATTAGAGTTCATTATTAGACTAATAGTGATCTATCTAAAGTGAACGAAACTAACGTGTCCAAGGTGGACAGTTGACTTAGATTGGGCTCTAGTGGATATTAACTAGAATGTGTTCGCTAACAAAACAAAATTTGAGGCCTTTTGAATTTGGTCGATTCTCCAGCATGATTGAGAGACATTGTAGAGATAGATGAATACTTGCGAAAGACACTGGCATAGTGGAAACTCCGTCAAATTGATGATATATTTACTGCATATCAATAGCATTAGTTAACGTTGTGTTTTTATGAGTCTAGGATAGGACAGGTTCCCTAATACAGAGTCCAAAGTTACTCAAAGGTATTTGATACATAGATAAGTTATGTTTCCTCAATATATATATTTGTAAAGTTTGAAATCTGATATTATTTATTATAGAGCGAAAAAGGGAAAAAGTAGGCATTCTATGGAAAAAGATGAAATTAAAGGGTTATAGCTTATAACCAAAGAGTAATCAGGAAGGGGGACAAGCTTTTTTCAATATTAATTTAAATTTTAAATATGATTTTTGTCTTTAAAAATATGATGGATTTTAGGTTTGATTACTGTAAAAATATTTTGAATATACAATTATTTCTAAAAAAACATGTCAATCTTTTCTTACTTCTATTTGCAACTCATATGGTACATGGCTGTTTTTTGGACCCGGATATAAGGGCGGTGCCTGCTGGTAGGGAAATATATAGCATTCAGTAGTATACTCTTCATTTTGGTTGAGTTTCTCATGTGTATAGTGGGGGTTGAGGATATAAGATCTCTTTTGTATTATCATGGAACTTTATATTCTTTAGGTTATCTAGTAATAGGGTAGGGTACTTCTTATACCTTTCATCCTCTATTTTTATAAAATTATTTTTACTGACAAAAAAATTTAAAATTACATTTTTTTATTTTTTTATTCATAGTAATTAATTGAATTCAAATATAAAAAAATTTACAACAATACACATACATGTTCAACCAATTAAATTTGATTTTCTTGATTATTTACATTATTTTTATTAAATGCACAAACTGATATGTTTAATAAAAATTAAACCTATATACTGCAATATTTTTAAGCACTGGAAGCATATTTGATCTAATTGATAGATTTGGATTTGGATTTAGGGTTTATGGAATGAATTATATGTACGCAGTGAATTTGTGTAGACCGATGACATAGATAACATCATTAGATAACAGAAAGGCAATGTGAAAACAATTTATTTATTTATTTGTTAAAAGGAAAGAAAAAAGAACTACAACACTACAGAAAGAGGAAGAGATCGATGCACCACGAGCATTATCAAACACAATAAAAGAGAGCATAGGGGGAAAGGGAAGAGAGTGTAGTAACCGAATAGCTTCTATTTGCCTCTCTAAAAACATGATCCGAGGAGGTATGCCATTCTTAATCAGATAAGCTATTTTTTATATAGCTTATGATCGATGTTCTCCAGATAAACAGAGTGAGGCAAATCTCCTTTAATCATTTGAACTGCAGCAAGAGTCCATTTCAAAGTGGAACAGAGGGAAGCTTCAGCTGCCTTGCAATAAGGCACTAAGACAACAATAAATTAAAGTTAATTACAGTTGAAACTTGAAAGATTAGTATAAGATTTTTAAATATGATGTCTGAGTACGTAATATGTATATGGAGAAAATTTTAATGAGAAAAGCAAAACTTGAAAGATAGTCTCGAATAATTAATTGAAAATATTAAAAAAAAACATTAAAAAAACACATGGTTTCTTTGGAAAGTCATTTGGACTAACATCGCATGTTGTCAATAAGGTGGATAAAGTCCATTAGATTTGTGATTTTAATGGATCAGATTAAAAAATTTGATATCACTATACCGATTTTAAAAAAAATAGATTCATTAAATGCCTGATTCGTGAATTTAATAGGTCAGTCCATCCATAGACTTGAGTATATATATCCACCCTAGATATATTATAATTAATTGATCAAATACGTTTTTATTAAAATTAATTATATAAAAAATTATGATAAAGAATATAAGTATCATTCAAATGAAAACAGTCCTTCTTATAGACAAATCATTAGAGGGATAAAGCTCCTTTTGCCAATAATCAAGACACTTGCATATCAAATACTACAAAGTAGTATTTGACTTTAATTTTAAACTAATTTTTAAAAGTTTATTAAATATGATGAATGGATCCATTAAGCAAAATATTTTATAATAAAAATATTATTATTAATATGATATATAATATTATAATTATTTTATTCAAATTATAAAATTATTTTAGTAGTTTGACGATTTGAATCACTTTAATTATTGTTTGAAATATGTTAATCTGTATAAACATAATTGAGTAGCAAAGATATTTCATTTCTGATGTAATGTTTGTTCATATTGTTGTTTAAAATTGTCTTATAGTTTTTAATAAAAATGTTTAGTTTTGTTTTAAAAAATAATAGAATAATATTTTTTACCCTTATTAATTTGAAATAAACTTTTAAATGGACTAACATACTTATACAAAAGGCCAAACCCAAAATAAACATCTTTAACTATAAAAATATAAATCATATCATGTATACAAGTACATGTCGAAGACTTGATAATATCATAATAGTTATAGTTATGAAAAAGACCATAAATATCATTCATTTTTACTTAGAAGCCATTTTTCAATATAATATAATATATTAAAATTATTATTTTTTAAATATTTTTATTACAACATAATACTAAATTAGTTACTAAATAATATCATAATTATATTAGTTTTAATTTTTACATAATATGAGAAAAAAAACATATTAACGTTAATTTATAAAATAAATATTTACTATATATTGAATATGCCAGTAAAAAATTAGATAAGTTTAAAATTTACTCACTCCATTATTATTATTTTTTTGGAACCATTATTATAATTATGTGTTATAAAACTAGACTCACGTCCTAAATGATTTTAGAATTAAGTTAATTATTTTATATTTTTATATTTATTTCTTGTTTAAATATTGATAAATCTGAAATATATACTTTATAAGAAAATATTTAAATATTTGATAAGTTATTTTAATAAGATAAAAAACATATATTTCAAAATTTTATTAGACATAGGTAAAAGATAATTATGATATCAATTTATTAAATATAATTAGAGTATTTTATTTTTAAAAAAGAAAAGAAAATATATATTAATACACTCTAACTTTTATACAAGTACTAAAACCAAGTCCAAGAGGCCCAATTCCACCATGAAGCATGACACAACATTCTTCTAGCTAAAACTAGAGCATTTTATTTCCTTAGATAAATTTAAAATTTATTAGATAATATTTAATTATAATTAATTAATTCAAAATTAATTAGATATTTTTTTTATATTTTAGAGATTGAATTAAGAAGATTAGGGATAAAAGAGTTTTTTTTTAATAAATCATTAAATTTAAAATAATAAAAAAATATCATATTTACAAAAATATCCCTAAACTTTAATTACAAAAAAAAAAACCAAATAATCGTGACAATATATATCATATTGGCAATAAATGATTGAATTATACATTAATCAAACATCGGTGAACTATTCATAAGTCACATCAAAATAATAAATTCAAATATCTAAACCATATTTGATTACGAACATAATTTTACAAATGTTTTATTCAGATATTTACATTTTATTACTTACTATATGATTTTCTTTTCTCTCATTTTATCTTTCTTTCATCTCTATCGAATAATTCCATTTTTCACTCTTTTTTTTCCTTTTCGTTCTTTTTTTTCATCCAACCAAATACTACTATCTTAAAAAGTTCGTTAGCATTTGATAAGTTTTAAATTAAAATAGAAAACAACAGTATGGATTCACGTTATTTTATTATTAATTTTTCTCTTCAAATGAACGCAGAGCGAAGGTAGAGAAGGAAAACGAAAAGAAACAAAAAGAAAAGGAAAAGGTAATGGTGTAGGAAAGTTAGGCAATGACGTCAGCTACTGGGGGGACAGCCATAAACCCATGCGCAATTCAGCGGTCCTTCCTCTCTTCTTTTATATTCTTTACAAATCCCTCACTCACTCCTAACGGAATTTTTCTTACTTCTCTCTCTCTCTCTTTCTCGTTGTTTTCTTCTACCAAGCTAGCCTAGCTTCTTCATCTTCTTCAATTTGTCTTCTCTTCATTAATTCCACTTGTCTTTAAACCGCTATCTCATCAGGTAAGCCTTGCATGTTTTTTCTTTCCACAATTCACCAAATACAAGGGTTATTTATTTCTTCTAAATTCAACTCCACCAAAAGCTTTTCTTCTCCTAATTTGCAGTATTGTTTTCATACATATAATCACTGTTTTCCAATCTCCCTTCACCGTTCCCTGGAAGTGTTAAATCAGCAAAGTATGGCAAAAACTACATGGAGTCTTAGTAAACTACTACTATATATAATAAATGTAGCATTTTAGTAATATATATCATCTTCTGTTTGCCCTTGAACTTGATCCCACAGAACTGCAGCTCCAAAACCAGTTTCTTCAATGTATATTTAGAAAACTTTAATTTGTTTTTTCTAATCATCAGTATTCTCCTTTACAGGTAATTCAATTGAAAACACAATTAGATACTAAATATAAATATCTCTCCACGAGAATTCAAACCTTGATTTAGTGAAAACTAATCTAGACTTGATTGGTTTCAAGAAACCTAGATTCCATCTATATGTATTTTTTTTAACTTAATTAACCTAATGAATTATGAGTGTTTGTAACTGAAACCAGAGTTATGAGAAAGAAAGGTGATGCTGCAGCTAGGCTATAGGGTGGTAGGCCAAAAAAGCAGTGGTTTTTGGGGTGAGCATATTTCCTCAAAGTCCGTCAAGAGAAGAGGTCAGAAGTGCCATGGCAATTCTCGACAAAGCGACAAAAAAGTCAGAGCACCAGTTTCCGCGCTGAGACGAACCAAACCAATGACTCAACCTCAACACTAGTACTACTGTGCTTTCTATTTTCTCTCCCTCTTTTTCTCAACCCTTTGCTGCTTTTTAGTTTTTATCATCGCTCTCAGTCTCTGGTCTTGATCCAATACAACGGTGCCTCTCTTTTTGCAACGCGTGCACATTTTGTGATCACGTCACTCCCCATTTCCCATTCCCTTTCTTTATTCATTCATTTCACCACTCTTTCCATCGCTATTAATACATGTGTTCATTTAATTAATTAGCCACCACATACTAATCAGATGTAAGCATGAACATTCCGTTCTGTGCCACTGGCTCAAAAATATTAATTATATTGTTTCCTAAAAAGTTGTTTTTGTTTGATTTATATATCCGTGTCATATAGTAGTATATGTGTGTTCTGTTGAGCTTAACTTATGTGTCTAATTATTTGGGAATATACATAATTATTAATGGTAATGCGGAATGGGGAACCCCGTTCTGTGATGAATCATTCTCACCATTCACTAACACAAGACAACATCATTAGCACCAGCCTGTAGCTGTCCGTTTCTCACCCTTGCCCAAACTCACGGCTATGCTTATAAGTTTCAACTCCTCCTGTTTTTTTTTTCCCATCAAAACCGTCTCATGATCAACTTGCTTCTCTCTCTCCCCTCCAATTCCTTATCTTTTTTTCTTTTAACCCGGCCCAGGGAAGAAAATCATTGTTTCTGAAATCATGGGGTTTTGTTTATAACACGCGCTTATATTTATTTCCTATTCAATTTAGTGAGTGTTGCTCACCACCAAATGAGCTTATGATTATCTCTGATAATACTTTGTCACCTTTTTCATATAAAAGGCCTTATACTATAGTATTTTTAAAAAAAATATTTAGTTTTATTAATGTTTGCCTTGTTATTTTTTTATCACTTCACTATAATATTACTCTTACTATTAATCTATTACTGGTATTATCTCAAGGCTTCTCTTCTCTCTCGTGTATATATATATTAACACTCACATCACATATTGGTGTCGGTTATTATTTAAGCATGATGAAGAAAGTCAAGTGTGGTGGGTATTAATGGTGGTGGTGAATTTGATGCAGTACCAGTAATTGCTATCATGGAGTCGATGGAGTCATGTGTCCCACCAGGGTTTCGGTTCCACCCAACAGATGAAGAGCTTGTTGGTTATTATCTCAGGAAGAAAGTCGCTTCTCAGAAAATTGACCTTGATGTTATCAGAGAGATCGATCTATATCGTATTGAACCATGGGATCTCCAAGGTATATATATACACATATATAGTTACGTACAAACATATATAGAGCACTACGTACACATCTTACACTACTGCATGATACTAATAATGTTTTTGTCGTCATCACTCAATTTAAATCGACTATTAGGGTTTTAAATGCTTCATTTTATTTTGTTTGTAAATTGAATGCTTCGTATTTGATCTAACATATTAATTATCATTTGATATAATGTTAGCTTTTATTTTTTTTATTTTTTGGCTGATGTGAATGATATGGCAGAGAGATGCAGGATAGGGTATGAAGAGCAGAATGAGTGGTATTTCTTCAGCCACAAAGATAAAAAGTATCCAACAGGGACAAGAACTAATAGAGCTACCATGGCTGGGTTTTGGAAGGCGACAGGAAGAGACAAAGCAGTGTATGAAAGAGCAAAACTTATTGGGATGAGGAAGACCCTTGTTTTCTACAAAGGAAGAGCCCCTAATGGACAGAAAAGTGATTGGATCATGCACGAGTATAGGCTTGAATCTGATGAGAATGGACCTCCACAGGCAAGCATATGTTACTATGCATATTAATCTGTAGTGCATTAGTAATACCATTTATTCTTTTACGCGCTTTGACTTTTGTTACCAACTTAGTAATTTGAGTGGTTAAGTTTGAAGTGTTACGTTCAAACTTTGCTTTAGATGGCCGCCCGTTAATTATGGCATATTCCTTAAACTTTTTCTCTTTCACACACAGATACACAAAAAAGCTACAATACATATAAGCTGGAGATCAAGCATTGTTTCTATTATCTGTAGCTTTCTTAATGACGTCAAGGATTTTCAACTCTAAAATAATTTCCTTTCCCATCTTTATTTGAATAAAGTTTTTTTACATAATTTTTAATTATAGACAAAGAAAAGATAAAATAAATTAATCTTTTTTATTGTTTAAAATTTACTTACACATTTTAACTTTTAAATAAAAATCCTTCATCTAAATTCTCTACAAATTGAAAAACATATATTAATTTTAACTTATTTTAACAAGTTTGATTTTATTTTTATTTTTCTTCTTTTCTAAGTGTTTATACTTTATAGAGTCATGATAGTAGCTATGATCTCTCTCTACTTTGTGGCTACACTGTTTCTGAATTTTTATTATGTGCATTTGTTATAGACTAGAAAGAATGTTTCATGTGAATTAATGAAAAGACTTCGTTAATTGTTAGTACTTAATTAAGTTAATTTGATGCAATTGGTTTGTTTCTCTAGACTCACTTTCTTGGCTTTTTTAGTAGACCACTATTTTCTGAATAATCACCAAGGCACGTACATGTTTTCTCTCAATATGACTTTCACCAACAAGAAGTCAAAAGTCACTGCTTTCAACAGCTAATAATTAAACTTGTTTCTTTAGCTTCCTTTTCTACTACACACTTTTCTTCCCATTTTGATTGTCAAAACGTAGTTAATTATTTGACGACATATACCACCTCTCACCAAACAGATGGAAGATTTTTCAAAAGCTAAAGCAAAACCATACTTAAAACTTAAAAGGAGAAACATGCACTCATAAACTTTTCACTTTTTCTCCCCTAACATGTAGCAAATCTGGTCAACTCAAACAGAAAGAAAATACAAGTTATCTGTATTTTATTCTCTCAACTTTGGAGCTTAAATTGTGTGGCATGCATCAGGAGGAAGGTTGGGTTGTGTGCAGAGCCTTCAAGAAGAAAACCACAGGGCAAACAAAGACTATAAATATTGAAGGATGGGAGTCAAGCTACTTCTATGACGAAGCAAGTGGGGCAACAAGCTCTTTGGTCGATCCAATTGAATTCCTTTCAAGGCAATCTCAGAGCTTTCTAACTCAAAATTTCCTGTGCAAGCAAGAGCTAGATGCAGATAACTTGACTTGCATGCATCAAGATCCATTTGTGCAACTTCCTCAGCTAGAAAGCCCTTCTTTGCCACTAGTAAAGAAGCCAAGCACAGTGTCCCTAGTATCAGACAATAATAACGAAGATGAAGACAATCAAAACAGGTTGTTATCCAACAACAACAACAACAACAACACAAAGAAAGTCACTACTGATTGGAGAGCCCTTGACAAGTTTGTAGCCTCTCAACTAAGTCAAGAAGTAAACACGCATGAAACTAATGTTGGAGTACTCTCATCAAGCTTTGAACACCATGACGATAACCACGACATGGCACTGCTGCTACTGCAGAGTAGTAGGGATGAAGGGAACAGGTTAAGCCCGTTTCTAAATACAAGCTCAGACTGTGACATTGGGATATGCATATTCGAAAAATGATCCAAGAAGAAAAAGAAGTGCATGGAAACGATTTTTAATTATTTGTAGTAGTACCATGTGTTAAATGTTCTATGGATGCTGGGACATAGACATACTATATTTTTGAAAAAAAATATGCGTGGATCAGAAGAATTAAAACTTTCTATATATGCCCTTCTGCGTGAGTGCAGCATGTGTGCGCAAATTGAGATGCATGCGTCCAAGTGGCTCTAGAATTTAGGTAGTTTTTTATAAATATTTTAAGTTATCACGATAAGCAGAAGGTACAGTAATAGCCTTGCCATAAAACGAGTCTTCTAGGCTCTGGCTCTCATGCCTAAGATGGCAGGTGTGACAGCATATGTTTGTGATCCTTCAGAATTCTGCTGTTATTTTAAAATGCCTGTATTCTTTAATTTTCTCTGCTTAAGCATGTTGTACAATTGTTCTGCATTGATCTTTATGTCACGTGCATGCACAGCATAATATATATATATATATATATATATATATATATATATATATATATATTATGCTTATGTTTACTGCCATATATACCTGTCAGTTGGCTAACCTGACTTCCATTTTATTGCTGAAAATGAAAAGAAAATTAACATATTTTTTGTAATCACATGTAATCCTTATATAGTATTAAAGATGTAAAATCAGTTCATTAATCTTTACCTTATGATAACCTTAATTAAGTGATCTTTGGGAGGATCTGTGGTTAACACACGTAAAGGAGAGCCTTTCAAAAAACAAAAAAACAAGTAATGGAAAATGTGACACGCAGAATATGTTATTGGTAGCTGTATATTACAGCTCGCTGTAAAGGTTATCTTCTATATATATAGTAAAGATTATGATTAAATCCGTGACTTTTCTTGACATATAAACATATAAGTGACAACTTCAAAGTTCTTATGCGTAATGCATGCTCAAACGCCAGTTAGTCATATCAGAACGCTAAAGCACGCGACCGATCTTCCAATGAAATAATGATGTGTTACTAGCTGATTTGTTTAATCAATATAGTTTGACTGCATAAAATTCACACAAAAACTTTTCGTCCACAAGTACATACAGTTGATCATATGAATGATCCATATACTTCAATAATTAATTAAATATCTCGCCACTTTCTTTTCATCCAAAGTTCTCAGTTCGTACTTACATTCGCGACGTTTTGGACTCTCATATTTGAACAACCTTAAGTTTATGATATTTTGATTTATATATAATATTAAATTTTTATATGCGGGATTTACTATATATATATATATATATATATATATATATATATATATATATATACCTTATTATAGAGTTAATTATTAAAAGATAAATTTCATAAATTTTTTTTGCCAAAAGCCTCAATGGTTTGCTCCCTCACCAAGTCAAATATAGGCTGGGGAGTTATAGTGACAGATCATCATTCATTATTTTCTTCTAAGAAAAGTACTAAAAAAATACATGTTGTTGGCCAACAGTCACTCCTCATGATTAACCATTCCTCCTAAAGGAAAAAACTAAGAACTGTTCGTATTTTTCTTGGTCAAATAATAAACAGAACACAAGATAAACGAGAAAATGTACATCAGGGGAAGTCGTAATTGTTATCTAGAGATCAACATTCACAAAATGAAAATCTCAATTTTTTATGGATAAATATTAATTAATTTGTTAATTTTATTAAAAATATCAATGATAAAAATTTAAATTTACAATTTTTCCTTCTTCCTTCATTCTTCCCTAAGCATTATTTTTAGCCAATAATATATTAAACTATAAATAAATGAAGAGTTCTGCAAATATATGCTTGAGATGTTATCTTCAGTGTAGAAGCTTTAAAGAATTAATTAATTGTTCAAAACGTTAATAATTAAATTCAAATCATTCAAGAAACACTGTGCAGATTAGTTAGCTTTTATAGCTAGGTGTATATATATTGTGATCAACTTCTCAAAGTACGTATAGGTAAGATCAAAAAGAGAAAATGAACACTATATCAACCCCAAGTTGATAAAGAATAATATTTGATAACCAGACAAGCCTAAAGGACGGAGGAAAGGCAACTAAATGAATGATTATGGGACAAAAGTTTAAAATGAAGTCAAGAACTGAAGATGAAAAGTAGCACCAATCACACATTTGAAAAACTATAAAGTATAAAATGGATAGTGTGCATGAATTAGATTCATCGTGGTCGTTGGTCAGCATGGAGAGTTGTGGTGGGTCCGTATGTTGTCTAGCATGCGTTGCGCGCCATTGCTCTTGCTGAGCATGCTTTGTCTAACGGTGCACAAACCTCGCAGCCCCATGCAATTTCTTTTCTTCTTTTTACCTTTCTACCTTGAAAAGTTTCTTTTCTTTATTCTTTATTTTCCCGTAGTAGACTCTCTTCTGAAATTAACTTTGGTTGAAATCCTATGAAAAATATGTGTGTGTTTGTTCTTGACTGTGTATGTGCGTGTGTTCTTTGTCAAGCCCGTAGTTAAAATCTTTCAATGACATTTAAAGATAACTGATGTGACACTTGTAGTAATATGATCAAAACTCAAAAAGAAGGCGCTTGTTACAATTCTTGGTTTCTTTTCGCCTTAAAAAATTCTCTCTGGTTCCGATCGAAGAGAATCATCTTTATTCATAAGATTGTGACAGAAGCTGCTTGCTACAGCCTATTAATTAGGTGGACCAAATGGTCCAATTTTACCACTTAATCAGCTTATTCCCACATTTGTGAGCCTTATATTTGTCTTTATTTGCTATAACACAGAAAAGAGAATTGTATGTGCGTACCTTACCTATACCCTACACACAACCTTAAGGTGGTGGTTCTCTAATTAGAGGCACATATAAAAGATTTAATGATTTTCCTTTTCTTTTATTTTATACAGAATAAATTCGTCAGTTCTACTTTTATGATCAGTTAGTGACTGGGAAGGACCAGATGGTGCAATTACCTCCGGACGGATACCCCTCACCCTAATCAGTTCACTCTAAATTCGTCGCGATATATTTGTTCTTACATATGTTGTTAAAAGGGACGGCAACCCCAAACCATCAACTTTCCACATACATCATTAATATGCTTTGATACTATTATTTAATATAAATTAGTTGAATGTAAAACAAATACTTCCTAATATATAGAGGGAGAGGATCGGTAAGAAACATATCAAGAGGTGTGAAGAGTTTCTTTTTACCATACAATTAAAATAGATGGTCAAAATTAATTAATTTATAATGTATTATAATTAAAAATATGCAATATTTATGAATATTAAATAAATCATCTAACATGTGATTGCGTGATGTATTTTAGGTAAGACATGAAAGGATCAATATCAACATCAACAACACATTTAACTTAAATTAATTGGAATCGATGGTAGATAAACTTAATAATAGATACAAAGAAGTTGGAAGAAAAGAAAAAACCTAACACAAAAGAAAAGAAAAATAAGATAAAAGAAAATAAGAGTAAAAGAAGGGGGGAAAATGAAGAGGAAATAAATTAAAAAGGGACCATTTCGAACATAGAGATAATAACATGTTTAACCCTCCAGCAAACTTATAGTTTTTCTTCATTTCGTCCTAAGACACACCTTTTGACAATCTATATCTCACTCCATTAAATCTTGTTTAACAAACTCTTATTCTTACATGAACATTCAAAGGCCATCTTCGTCTTATAACGTGCCCAAACCACCTTAATCTATACTCCATCATCTTTTCACTCATCGGTACTATTATTACCTTTCGTCGAATATCTTCATTTCTTATCTTATCCTATCCATCTTCGTATATCCACACATCCACCTTAACATTCTCATTTCTGCTACCCCTATTTTATGCTCATGTTGCCTATGTGCTGGCCAACACTCACCTCCATACAATAGTGCATATCTTACATCTGTTCTATAGAATTTTCCTTTTAGCTTAAGGAAAATTTTACGGTCACACAAAAATCCATATGCACTTTGTCATTTCATCCACCCTGCTTTGATTCTATGATTTACATCCTCATCAATCTCTCCACCTTTTTACAAAAATGATCTCCAAGTATCTAAAAGCATCTTTCTTGGATACCTCTTGACCAAGTAGATGCAACGAGTCTTGATCACCATCTCTTTCTAGTGAAAATTCACATTTCATATACTTAGTCTTGCTCTAACTTATCGTTAATCCTTTAGACTCCAAAGTATTTCTCCATAATTCAAGTTTTCTATTAACACTATTTTTAATCTCATCAATAAGTACAATATCATCTGCAAAAAGCATACACCATGACACTTCATCTTGAATATCTTTTGATAGTTTATCCATCACTAAGCCAAAGAGATAAGGACTAAGGGTCGAACTTTGGTGTACATCTACCAAGATAGGAAAATTCTTTGATATTCTATTATCAGTTTTTACAACAAGTGCTAGTTCCATCATACGGTAAGATATGAGAGGATGAGAAGAAGAAATTTCAACCATGAAATTAAAGGAAGAATATAATTATAATGGATTAAAACTTTTTTTACTATTCATATAAGTGATCATAAGGTAAAGTATAGAAAAATTCGGTTGCCATATGGATCATCTTGACATATTATGTGATCATGAATTGAAGGGGCAAATTAAGATGTTTTGGGTTGCAGATTACATTTGGTCCTGTCGGTATCGATATTTAGCTTTACATGGATTATTTGGGCTTACAATTACATCTTAGAAGTTACTATATGCAATTCAAAAATTACTAAATGCACCCACTTTGAAATTTTTGTTCACCTTTCACCCAAGAAACTCTATCTGGAACGTGTTCTCAACTAAAAAGTTTAAGCATTCTGTAATGTAAAATTTGGTAAGTATTAAAATTTTAACGCTTCCAAAAACTAATTTCCATAAGTGTTAAAATTACCGGAACTTACTTTTTGGTAGTGAAACTGAAAAAATGGTGACTAGTATAAAGATGCAAATCAAACTCCATGTCAGCCAATAATTTTTCTCCTGCATCTTCTTTGACCTTATCTCTTCCTTTGTGGTGGATTGTGCAGTGCCCTTGGTCAAGCTTGATGACCTCACCAAAATTTGCAATTGTCGAATCAAAACATCATTGAACCCCTCTATGGTGCGACAGATCATGATGCTAGCAACTAGAGGTTGACGGCAAAGAAGTATCCTTCCATAACAGGGGTAGTGGAGTCTCTCAAACATGAGGATTTTTGCAATTTTCAACTTTAGTTTCTCAACACAAACACTTAGCGAAGTTTTGTTATGTTATATGCACTCCTTATAGAAAAGGGGTATGCATATAACTCTTTTGATGGGGGATATTTTTGAAAAATACGACAGAAAAAATACAAAGCAAAGCGTATTTAGTAATTAAGGGGAGTACATATAGCGACAATCTTGCATCATTTTATCCCAAATAATGGTTTTTTTAGGCAAAACAAGATCATGTAGTTTCATCCTAAATAAGGTTTCTTTTTGGTAAAACAAGATGATATAATTTCATTAATGATGATAACTCGTGGGAATACAAATAAAATCATGGGAGGAAGCATGAAGTAATGATGCCCTAGTTAACTCGTGAACAACAAAATTTGTTTGTCTCCTTACTAAACTAACACGAATTTTTTGGATAGATGAAAAGAGATGTCCTACGATTGACTAATAAGACATGAAAAACATTGTCACCTTTACTTGAAACTTACATTGTTATCTTCGATCATTTTGCAATTTCGAATGTAACATCATTGAAGTTTAGATGTTGGACCCGGTGAATAACTTGAAGCAATGCAAAAACATCAGTTTCATCTAAAATAATGGTTAAGCATAACTTCTTTCACATCTCATAATAAATATATAGATGTAATAATGCATGTATTTTCTTTTCACGTAATTAAACTTTTGCTGAAAGTCTCCAATTCCTTTTTCTTGTTACAAAGCATTTATAAGATAATTTGAGAATGTTAGCTAGAGTTTTAAGATTCCTTTTTAAGCCTTCTTCTCGTCTCCCTTTCATGTTATGTTGTTCATTTTGTTTGTAACAATGAAATCGTTATTTTGAACTTCTAGTTTGTTCAGTTTAGCTTTAATTTCATGAGAAATAAAATACACAACCTCAAATCACTAAGAAAATTTCACATACCACTTAATCATGATAGTTTAGTGGGCAACTATTTTAAAGCCCAATCACAAATCACCAAAAATAAAAACGAACAACCGTACCCGCATGATCACAAATACTTTCCGCGTTCCAGAAAATTCGCCGATAAAACCAACCGTGAAAAACAAGCAACTGGAAAAAAAGACGACAGATAACAGTAAAATTCATCTCCCATTGACCACTTATTAGAGCGAACATTGCAGAACCCTACTAGTCTATCTAGGATCCTAAACCACACAACTCTATTCAAGATTGTGCAGCAAGGCGAACAAACAGACACACCCTTTTCCATATATACATATACATATATTATTTGCCAGAGTTTTAACTAAACAAGGAAAACATCAAACATCAAGCCGCAGCGACGGCAGCTTTCCGGGCCCTCTTGGCTGGAGACCTAATGGACCTGGGCTGCTTGGGCTTCGCAAGCGTCGACACTTTCTTCGTTTTCTTCGGCCCAACCTTCTTCGCTGCCTTTTTAACCGCCTCGGTTTTCTTCGGAGCAGCGGCTGTTGCGGTTTTGCTTCGTTTCGGACGCGATTCCTTCTTCTCAGCGTTGGCCTTCGTCGCTTTGGTGGTGCTCCCCTTCTCCTTCTTGGCAGCGTCGGCTAACTTGTACGAAGCTTTGATCTTGACTAGTTTCCCTCTCGCGGCTTGGTTCTTCAGTTGCAGACCTAGTATCTTCTTGAAATTCGCAGGGAGCACCGCCTTGTGCTTCTCCTCCATGTACTTCGCTATCGCATATGGACTCGATCCTCCTTTCTCGTTCAGCGCAATCAAAGCGTCCTTAATCATCTACAAACAATAACACAACAACAACAAAATAATCAATAAACAAAAAAATAATAATCACTTAATAATTGTGGATTCATGAAAGAAATTTACGCGAAATTACCTGGAAATATGGAGGATGAGAAGCAGTTTTGGCCTGTTTCTGCTTCTTTTCCTTCGGAGCCTTAGGTTTCTTCTCCTTCGTAGGTTTCGGCGCCTTCACCTCCTCCACCGGCTTTTCGACGGCGGGAACGTTAGCTTCTTCGGCTGCAGACATCTTCGGTCGAATATTCAGTGAGTGGTAATTTTGTATTGGAAAGTGTTAACGGAAACGGTGGGTTCTGATGATGACGCGAATGCTACCTTCGTGTTATAAATAGCGTTGGAGCAATCTGAGTGCTGGAAATATTGCTGCGTGCAATTGGCCGAGAGAGTGGCATGAGGATTGCCAGCTTGGCAAAGAGATATCTAGAACGTACACGTGGCACGAATTTATAGCGTTGTTTATGGACAGCGAAAAAGGCGGTGATGTGGCTGTGGCTGTGGATAGGAATGCCAACAGTTGTTTTTTGTTTTAACCGACTTTTGTTTGGTTAGCACGGACTAAATGGAGAACTAATCAAGGGTGTGTTTTCTTGCGGGTTTTGTTCGTTCATTTTCTTCAAGCATGCTTTGCTTCTCACCCCAAATTTTTTGCAGGATTAATCATAAGGGAGAGTAGATTACAATGTGCATACAATTAGGTTAATTGGTAGACATTTAGGACCCAAACAAAATAATCAAACACATATTCCCATTTTTCCATTGTTTAGTATAAAGCCTTTATCCCAATCAGTCTCTACTCTAGATAGTTAAAAATTGTAAAGAAGCAGTCAAAAGCGGTTTTGAATGACTTGTAAAGGCAGGTATCAAATATGCATAAAACTCATCTCAATTTTTTTTTATAAAAAAACTCGACAAATTAATTAGATATGTCACATCTCTACTACATTTTTCTTATAATTTAAACAATTAAAAAGTTATAAAAAACTAAACGTGAGCAATTAAAATTAGGAAAACTAATTTTATGAGATTTTAACATGGGAGTAGTACACTAAAATATGAGATTAAAAATATAGTTAAACATTTTAAAATTGATTCCTGAAGATAATAATGCCAGTGCAATGCACGGTTGTTGCTAGCTAGTAGTTTGCTTACTAAAAACGTCACCATTTTCTCACAAATTTGGATGTCATGAAATAGATAGTGCTATACAGTATTTTGTTAAGATTTATGGTTTAGTTTACATTAAGCTTAAAATCTGCAGGTTAACTTTATTTATTGAAGAAATCAGGTTATATTTTTAAAGTTTGTTTATTTAAGAAAAAGTTTGTATCTAGACAATTCATCTGTTTTATACGGAACAAAAAATATTACTTAATAAATATAAAAAATAATAATATTATAAAATAAGCTTTTAAATGAAGTTAGATTTTTAAAAAATGTAAATTATACATTAAAAATTATATCAAATAAATAAGTAGTATCACTATTAAATTTAAGAAATAAATTAAATTCATATTTTAAAAAATTATTTAATTCTATCCTTTTAATACTTGTAAATTTTAATTTTTACATGTATTAGCTTAAATTTTTTAAGTTATTTGCAAAGTTTACTTTAAACCTTAGAGTTTAGGTTGATCAAAACAAAGACAAATAAATTTTTCAAAGATTAGGCTTTAATTTATTTTTTACGCACTTTGTATGCACGAACGAAAATAATTTTCATTATAGTATAAGAGTTTCATACAAAATTTACAATAAAAATGTGTTTATATTGTAATAGTGGGGGTGTATATAGAATACTCAAGGCAATCTAGATTTTGCATCCAAATCTAAAAGGAAAACATATTTTTTTTTTCAAATTTTGTTTGCATCCCCTGTATTGCAATAAAAACATAGTAGATTTTGTACATAAATATACAATGTAAATGTGTTTTCGTGAAAAGGGCATTTTTGAAAGAAAAAAATATTGTTTCAGCCACTTGATAGGAACTATATATAGCAATGGTGCCAATATCAACTCCCAATACTCTATCCGACAGATGTTATTGGATCCATCCTTATTTCTGTTGGCACCTCCTGCTTTGAAAGACAGCTTGAAATTACTCTTTTATCCCCCACCGCTTCCCTGCCACCACCCTTTCCTTATCACAGAAATACATTTTGGTACATGTGGTACGTAGTAATTTTAATTTCACTTAATTTTGGTTTTAAAATTCTTTAATTTGAATGATTTTAGAAGATTGCTAGCCCTGAATCTATCATAGGATTTGGTAAGAGACAAATTAATGATGTTGTCCATGAATTTGCTAAGGTGGCACAATCCTTACGTAATCTTTTTTTATTTATTAAAGAGAACCTAGTCTCTTGTCTTTATATTTGTTATGATGTGATTTCTTGTTATGAACAATTTGTGACGAATGAAATGATATAAATATGTTTTAGAATAAAAAAAATTGAATTTTATGAAATTTTAGGCTATCAAATTTTTTAAGTAAATTTAGTTTAGTTTTCTATATTTTTATCTTTGTTGAGTGAAGTTTAATTTATGTGTTTTTTAAAAAGTTTATGTAAAATAAAAATAAAATACGTTTGTTTAAAATTTTAAGAAGAAGTCAAAAACTAAAAAAAAAATATTTAAATTTTTTTATGAAGAAGTGAAAATACATTATATCTTAAAGAACTTTTTTTTCTCAATATATATTTTTTAAATCTTGATTTTTAAAAAAAAATTAAAAATTTAAAATTAAAATAGAAAATAAACTCTTAACCCAATCATAAATTCTCAACTTCTCATATTTTAAAATTTTCATGGAATGAATTGATTAAATGGTTTTAAACTTTTAATATTATTTGAGATTAACTAATCAAAGCATTAAATTTCATCCAAAATAAAAACATGACTTTTGTCCTTTTCAAAATGAATTTGATTAAACTGTTCCTGCAGCACGAATTCGTGTTCGTGATGAGATGCATTTTCATCTCCTTCCCATATTCACCCGCACGTGAGTGAGAGTTTGGTTTCAGAGACTGATTTTTGAGCTACGATTCCACACCGCATTGCCAAACATGGGTGCTTCAGAGTCTACTCTCTCAAGCGGACAGGTATTTATTTAACTCTTTCAATTCCTCCTCTTAGTTAATTCTATCCTTCTTCATTCACTGACTCTCTCCGATTTGCTATGGCCGAAGACGCCAGATGACAAAATCACCACCATAACTGAGCGATCGGAAGCCTCTGACCCTATCTTGGAGCGCCTTAAATCTCTCAAAATTGTATGCACTCTTTTCTTCATATAACAAAACTAATCCTTATTGTGAGGGGTTTTTTTGTCGTTGATTATTTTTATTTGTTTATGATTCACTTAATTGTTTCACTGCAGACACCGCCCATATTGACCTCACCCCCAACAGAGGGTACTTTAACTGATATTTTAGTGAGGAAGCCTTCGTCGTCCTCGGTTTCAGGTGATGATCTCTTATGGCTCAATCATTCTGTTATTTCTGGTATTTTCAAATTGCAATAGAATTCAACAGAGGGCTTATTGGTCCAAAGTATCTTTTTTATGCATCTAGCGGTGCTCCTTTTGGTGGAATTTGTTTTCCCTAAAATGACTGGTTGGCTAATTGGCTAAACAATAATTTTGAAACTTTGGTTTTTAACTGTGCCAAATAGTGTCGTTTGGTCCATGTAGCTGACCTCACCTGGTGGGAAAAGACTTTGTTGTTATTGTTGTAAAAATGATTGTGGTAACTTAGATGTTATTGCCCTTCCTGGCTCTAGACATCTTTACTTAACAATGGAATGTTTGTTGATGTGGCTATTTTTAAATAAAAATGAAAATGCAAAGTTCTATCTTCTCCCAGTTTTTGTTTTTAATCATGGTTTTAAATTGTGGTTCACAATCTCATTATGATTGCAATTGTGGCCGCATCAGTCGTATTTTCTGGCAATTGCTCGCAATGTAAAGGTTTTCTAGCTTACTGCAACACGACCATAACTGCAATTTAAAATCTTGCTTTTAGGGGTTGTGATTTCAACACATGTTGCAACTGATTAGTTATTAAAAGTAGATTAGCTAGTTGGCAGTATTCATGAACTTTTCCTCTTAATACAAGCTATTAATTTACATGGGTATATATGAGCCAGGAAAAAGGTTTCAGATTTGAAACTGAGCTGGTTTTGACTTATTAACATTGGCAAGGATATTGATAGGCTCAAAAGTGAAAGGGTAAACTGTAAGGTTTATTTATTCATTGAAAGATAGTATGCTCCTCTAACAGAAGGAATTTCCCTGGGTTACCTCAGCAAGAAGGCACCGGAACTGGGGAAATTAACCTCCTGTTCAGAACAATAAGATCCTAATTCCCAAAATGGCAAATAAAAAAAAACCTCAATGGTTTATCCATTCCCCATGACAGCTATAATAGAACACAGTGTTGCTGTGCATTGCATTTCCTAACAGCAGCCAGCTTAACTCTCATCAATCATGATTATTCTTTTGTGCCCCACATCTCTTCCTCACATAAAGCTTCCACATGCGTGTTTGGTCGTTTGTTGTGGGTTCAGTTATGGGCTTGCTATTCTTGACCCATAGACCTATCATATTAGCAAGGATACTCTTATGGTTCTTACTGTGCTAATAATCCAAGTCTACATCTGTAAATGTTTGAGAGTTTGAGGAATCTTTATGTTTTCTGTTAAACTTTTTACCCCGCATTCCCTTATCATATAGTTCTCAAACAAGAGCTGAGAGCATAAATATGTCGTGCGCTCGTGCTATATTGCAATATTAATTATTGCTGAAATGGTATGTCCTCCGCTCATTAATGGAAGGGAAGACTTCTATATTGTTCAATTTGTTGCTATACAATTTTGTTTGTTTTCAGAAACACATTGATGTGCGTATATTTCCTATATGATTTTTTTGTTTTCCAATCACATTTAAGTCCTTATAGAACCCTTTTTCTGATTATCATGTTAGTTGGGATCATTCTATTCTATGGTAGCAGCTGCATTTAATACTCATAGTTGTATTGGAGGCAATTACTTAGTTGCTCTCTTTTTCATGATTGAAACAGCTACAGTCAATCCGAAGGTTATACTGGAGCTCTTCTCAATGTACCATGATTGGCAGGAGATGAAGGCCCAAGAGATAAGCAAAAGACAGGTCTATTCAATACAAGAATAGTTCAGTGAATTCATCTACTATTGCATTCAACATCTTAGAAAACACGCACCCTTTCCCGTCACACTTACTCCCTCCGTCCCTATTTATAAAATCCTTTCAACTAATTCATGCCGCTTAAGAAAAGTAATTAGTTTAATGAATCACATTAAATATGTCAATTATTTGTACTATCATTCCATAATTATCCTTTTCTGATCTCTCTATTCACTTAATTGTTTTTCATTAATGTTTGGAGAGAGAATAATTAAGTAAGGATATGTAGGAAAAATTAATTAATGCTTCTAGAAATTAGAAAATGATTTTATAAAAAGGGACAAACAATTTTTTTGAAAGAAGTCTTATAATGAGGGATGGAGGAGGGAGTAGTCACTTACACAAGATGAAACTTTTTCCTTGCAAATGTATAATTCAATTTCAAGTGAATTACATACACCTCCTCTACCCAAACTCAAACCACTCTTTTAGCCTCTTGACTTTCAAGACATAAAACACCTATCTTCTGTTAATACAAGGGCCTGCGGTATTAATTTTATCATGAAATAACTAAAATACTGTCAATGGTTTTAGTTAAAACTGAGTTATATGATAAACATGGCCTATTCCTTGTTAAATAAAATAAATGTAGTTGACATGCACTTAAATATAAAAAATAGATGACCAATATTTGTTAGATATAAAAATTGACTTATATTTGCTAATTAGAATAAGCAGTATTGCTGCACCAGTTAGTAACGACAACAAGGGAAAGAATATGTCTCTAATATTTGTGTTGTTGTCACCATGGAGTTAACTGTTAACAAGAAACTAACTTAAAATGGCTGCTCGATTTAGTATGTGAAATTTAAACAAAAATTTAAAGTATGTAGAGGGGAGGTGTATGTAACATATTCTTGAATTTATTTTTTAGTTGGGCACATTTTTATGCAAATAAATACAGAATACTTGTGGTATTAACAAAATAATAATAATGATGATTTGGTACGCTGTGTCGTTCTCTTTCAATTTGTGAATGGTCATGGTTACTATCTGTTAAACAAATGGGGAGATGAGAAGAATTGCCTTTAAACACATACTTTCTACCTTTGTGGATTTTGTATATACAGCTAAAGCTGGTCTATTTCCCCCTTCCATGCTGGGAAAAACTGATTTTGGCATCTTTCTAACTATTAATATGTAAATATTGGTAGTGAATAATTGAGAAAAAGATATTGTTCAAACTATTAATATAATTTTTTTAGTGGGAGATTTTGAATCCTGAAGTTAATTTTCATTATTGTTTTTAATTAATTGAGTATACACAGGAAAAAATGAAAAGGCTGAACCCTTCCTTATTTGGTGATAACTCCCTACTCCATATTTCTAATAGGAAAATGAAATTTTTGCAGGAGGAAATAGAAAACAAAATAGAAGTTGCAGATGCTTTAGCAATCAAACTTCTTCAGCGATATAATCATTCAACATCTACAATGAAGACTGCCTCACAACATCTATCGGGAGGTAATTATCAGACACAATTCAAAAATATTTGGAATACCAGGATTATCAACTTTATAGTGTTTGTCTTAAAACACACTTTCCAATGCATGTTCTACTGAATGCTATGCTCACAATGGATTGACGTTCAACTGAATGTAACGCACATTCAAACAAACCTATAGGCAGTGACTAACACTGTGAGACATGCTTTTGTAATCTGTTAAACAAATTGAAAGAGAAATTTCCTCTTTCATTGTTTACAAGGACCACGAACTCAAAATCTTGATACATTTGCACTTATGTCATAAATCACAATGTTTTCATGTGGTATTCTATGATTGCTTATGAACTATGTTAACTCTGTTGGAACACGTGCATGCAGTTCATGCATTGCAGGTAGAAATTGGGGAGCTCAAAGGAAGGTTGACCGAAGTTATCAGTAACTGTGATGCACTGTGCAAGAGGATTGCAGCAGAGGGCCCAGAATCTCTCCGGTCATCTATCAAGCCTTTCACAATTGCTACAACTGACCAAGAAACCTGCTCAAGTTCATCTAGTTTGTGGACAGTTTCAAAAACAAATTCACCTTCAGCAGAAGAATAGTTAGACCAACAGGTTTGATTCTTGCTTATATTTTCAGAAGCTTCCTGCATTCTTATCGAATGAGGCGCTCGATAGTCTGCAGAACGGTTGGATCACATTCACATGATAGACTATTTTTTTATGGGACCATGTGTTGGATTTGGAGGGCATGCAACTTTTCATTGATGGGGACCAAGTTATGGCAACCACAGAATAACCCGGCCATGTTATAATGCTTCTATGAAAAGGAGCTACGATGCCCATCACCGACACGCACATATTGAGCTTGGTTGCTATCTTGAGGCAAAAAAATGAAAGGACATGTGATCAGATCTAAAGAGATATAGCATTTGTCATTTTTTGGGGGTTTTTTTTTTTTTTTATATATATAAATTCACGTCATTGTTTTCGACGATCTCAGTTGCACAATATTGCGGTAATTTCAGTATAAAATGAGCACGTGATCGTGTAGTTAATTGTGCGACATGTTGCCATTGTCTTTAACGATGTTAAACAAATAAAGATATATTTTCTTGTGTACAAAACTGTTGGCAAATAAATATGCACTCAAGTATTATTATGAAATGTCCACACAATCAATTTCTCTCTGTAATACGTATTTTAATAGTATTTGTAGATATGATTATATTGAATGCACATTTTAGTTACATTTTAAATTTACACCAAAAATATACATTTTAAATTAATTTTATGAAAAATCTATTTAACTTTGAAACAAATTCAAAATCTTTGGTTGTAAGTTGAAAGATGCATCAAATGTTGAAATAATAAAGACGTGAAAGGAGTACATATGAATCATCCACGTTTTTGTGTCTGAAAACAACAATTCATGCAAAAGATTCTTGATGGATGCAGTTTGTAAAAATGATAATTGTTTCACTTTGTCTTCTCACTGCATGTTTGATTGGGCTATTACATCAGTAAATGATGCTAAATACTTGCTTCTCTGTCAATTTAAAGATTTGGATAGATATCTTGTGCGTGGATCTAAACGCAGATCCGAACACACTATATGAAACTCACAGTTTTCATTCATTTCTAAATTTCAATAGATATCTTGTGTAGCTCCAAGTGCAATCTTCTAGTGGTATTCACATTCAGGTTTGGATCAGTGAAACAAACCAAATTATAAACATGTTGCACGAACTAGATTACAAAATATTAGCACATTACAAAGTCATAAAAAAACAAAACAGATCCAAGTCCCGTTCATCTGCCGACATGTTCTGCACCAACCGGATCAGATTATTCACAACCCTAACGTCAAAGGAGAAACGGATCATCCAAACTCACATCAGCCAAAACCAGCATTATCTCCTAAAACACAATCTCAGAAAAATATCCGACAGAACCCCCAAAGCATAAAACTCAAGCCCCCCAATTTAACAGTTTGGTTTTTCATTTGAACACTCAACAATATAGTAGTTTTACAGTGAAATGAGGAGCCATACTTGATACTCCCATTGGAACCATTTTGTATTCCAATCCAGGCAGTGAAATATAGTAGAAACCAAGGAAGAAAGGTGAAAAAGCCAGAACAACTGGAAGAAGTTAATAGATTCTACAAGACAATGGAAGTAGATGTATATAGTTTTTAATTGAATGAATCAGCGGGCTTACAAGAAGAAGAAGAAGAAAAAAAAATCTGACAAATGCACAACTAGGAAATAACAGTTGCAACACGAAAACAACATAAATTGCTCATAAACTAAACTGTGTCAACGGCATTATATGATCAAAACAGCAAAAAACCCTCTTCCTCAAGTTGCAGATGAGATTCAAGGTTGTTGCTGAGCATCAATGTAGCCAGCATCAACAAGGACCTTCTCCTTCTTAGCCATCTCAATGTCCTGGTCAACCATCATCTTCACAAGCTGCTCAAACCCCACCTTAGGTTTCCAACCAAGCACCTTCTTGGCCTTGGAAGCGTCCCCTTTGAGGTTATCGACTTCAGAGGGGCGAAAGTATCTCTTGTCAATGACGACATGGTCCCTCCAATTGAGTCCCACATAGCCGAAAGCGACTTCCAAGAACTCCTCCACGGTGTGAGACTCTTCAGTGGCCACAACATAGTCATCGGGCTTCTCCTGCTGCAGCATCAGCCACATGGCTTCAACGTAGTCCCCAGCGAAGCCCCAATCTCTGGAGGCCTGGAGGTTGCCCAAGAAGAGCTTGCTCTGGAGCCCGACCTTGATGCGGCCCACGGCCCGCGTGATCTTGCGGGTCACGAAATTCTCGCCACGGCGGGGGGACTCGTGGTTGAAGAGGATGCCGTTGCAGGCGAAGAGGGAGTAGGCCTCGCGGTAGTTCACAGTGTACCAGTGGGCGGCGCATTTGGAGGCGGCGTAGGGGGAGCGGGGGTGGAAGGGGGTGGTTTCGGACTGCGGCGGAGGGGTGGCGCCGAACATCTCGGAGGAGCCGGCTTGGTAGTAGCGGATGTGGGAGCGGCCGGAGGCGGCGATGTGGGAGCGGACGGCCTCAAGGAGGCGGAGGGCGCCGGTGGCGACGACGTCGGCAGTGTAGTCGGGGATCTCGAAGGAGACGGCGACGTGGGACTGAGCGGCGAGGTTGTAGACCTCGTCGGGGAGGATGGTGTCGAGCCAGCGGCGGAGGGAGGAGGCGTCGGAGAGATCGGCGTAGTGGAGCTTCATGCGGGCCTTGTGGGCGTTGTGGGGATCCACGTAGATGTGGTCGATGCGCTGCGTGTTGAAGTTCGAGGAGCGACGGATCAGGCCGTGCACCTCGTAACCCTTGTCTAGAAGGAATTCCGTCAGGTACGAACCGTCTTGCCCGGTAATTCCGGTAATCAATGCCACCTTGCGCGCCGGAGGCACCACTCCGTTCGTCGCAGATCTGGATCCCTCGGTGTTCTCCATTGATTGATGATGGAATAGTTGGAAAGATGAATGAGTGAAGACAGAGACCCTTTTTATTTTGCGTTTGCGTCTCAATTTATTATGCAGCTCGGGCTCGGGCTCGGGCTCACCACTCTTCGACGCGCTTCGCCTTCTACCCTGGGCTATATTAGTAGTACTCACTTTACTTTTAAATGTTAATTGTGTTTCATTCTTTCCACTTTTCAGCAGATAAGTTTAACAATGAAATTAATTTTATAATAAAAAATTCTCTTTCATTTACAGTATTATTTTTTTCTTGATTCATGTAAAAAATATTTGATGTAAAGCTTTATTATGGGATGGCCGGATGAATGAGGTATTTATTTTACAACTCCACCTCTTGAGCTGAATTTTTTCAGTGTTATAATTAGAATAAAATATAAAATAAATTACACTTATATTTCTTGAGATTTTTTTAACTTCGTTATTACAATGCCTTTTAGATTCTTTTTTATATTTGTAAGCAAATAGAATTTATTAATATAATATGTGACACAAGCACAATTTTTTTATAACGAAAGTAAGATATTTTCAGTTTCACGATCAAAGGTTATGAGAGTCATTTTTGAGAAAACAAAGTATAAGTTAAGAGATAATTTTTCTCCACACAAATTTTGTTCTGTTCATATAGTCAGAAATTGAATCCATGTCATATTCTTAAAAGGGTCAAGGTATCACTCATTTCTGTAAAATCTTGGTTATGTTCGTCAAAGGATTCCAATTAATTTTTGAATTTTTTTAATTAAAAAATTATTTAATTGTTAGATAAATAAGTTCTTTTAAATAATTTTTAACAATTTTTTAAAATTTTCTAGTGATTTTTTTTAAAACACGGGCTTTTAACTTATATTTTTTTATATTTTATTTCATTTTAATCTTTAAAATGTTTATTTAATTTTTTTATTATGCTTTTTAAATATGTTATTTTACATTTTTCAATTATTTTAACAACTATTTTTTATCCAACTTTTATAATTTAATAAATTATATTAAAAATTTTCATCTTCTAACTAACTTTTTATCTATTTTTACCGAAAATAATCGTTGTAGGCCGCATAAGCACATGATGTGTCATTATTTATCGTATGTCTTTACATTACTTCTTGAATAGAGGGAAATTAAAATAATTGTGAAAGTGTAAATCAACAATTACATTTACATTAGTCTAAATTTTTTTAAAATATGTGATTCAAGTAATAATATTAAGATATATCTAAGAACTGAAACAAGTAGTTAATTTTAAGAACTTATTTAATATCCAAAAAGCTTAACATTGTCCTTATTTCAAAGAATAATGTAACAATGTCTATCATTTTTAGAGATTAAAATAGGTTTTTGTTCACTATTTATTTTACCACTCTGTCTCGCATTCCATGGTTTATTAAATTTAATTTAGCACTGAGCTTTTTCAATGTTATAAATTAGAGAAAATTATTTATATAAAAAAAAGTAAATATACATATGTATATTTACTTTTTTTAATATTTGGAGCTAACATTTTTTTAATATTTTTTGGAACTAAATTAATATATTATAAATTATTTATATTATAAAAAATATGGAACTAACATTATTCTAATTATTTATAAATTAGAGAAAATTACATTAACATTTTTTTATATTATAAATTTGGAACTAATATTTTTTTAATATTTTTTTATTCTACACAGTCTCACTATTTTTTTTATCATTTATTTATAAACATGATGTAATACTCTTCGAACTTTTGAAATCAGTATAATATAAAATATGTTAATGTAATTTTTTTAAAAATAATTAAATAAATTAATATATCAATAAAAGAAAATACCAAGAATTATTTAACCAAACCTTAAAAAGTTTCAATATAATTTCAAATAATTATATGAGTTACTTTAGGAATAATAATAAATAAACAAATAAATAAGAAAAATATATGAATCATGCTTGGATGTTAAAAATTTGGGTAGGTGCTTATTTTAGAATCGGATCTTTTTATAAATATATTAGAATTAGATAATAATATATGAATCATGTTTGTGAAAATAAAAAAACGATTTATGAAATGTTTAATTCGAGTATTAATTTTGGATAAAAGTTTTATGTAAATTGATTAAAAGTACTATTTTTTACACTGTACAGATTTGCATATTCAATTCAATTTATTATGTAAACAAATCACTTGGAAGAGTGAAGAATCCTGTTGGATGTGTCGGGGACGGTGGTGAGTGTGTGAGCTGTGAGTTGTATGCGTCAGGATTGTCTTTTGGGGTAGAGGGGGGAGTGGTCCGAGGACAAGAGAAGGAACAAATGAAAATCCCCACGTTTTGGTCATAGCCAAATGCCCAAACATACTGGTAAGTTGTAACTTGTATCTTTACCGATTGCTTTATTTAAATTTATTACAACTACTGTGTGATTTTTTATAATCAAGTTATTCATTTTTTGTTTATATTTTTTGCGTAAGTTAAATATAATGAATTTTTTTATTTCATTATATCATCTGTTCTATTTTATACAACATTTTAGCAAAAAAATAAATAAATAATCCCAAATTAATTATCATTTCACAAAATCAATCAAACATCATTTTTTTATTCTTCATGATGGAATTCTTGTTGAGTCAAGTGGGACCCTCAAGTCGATTGTAGAAGTGAAATAGTAAAATATAAGAGGAAAGATATAGAGAAAAATATGATCAATTTGTTTAATGTGAAAAACTTTTCTTAATATGAATAAGTAAAAACCCACAAGACACTAATTCATGATCAAACTTTCACTATAAAAATAATGAGTTACAAAAGTCAAGTTTTCTTAGTCTTTCACTAGAGATACAATAAAACATCATTAAGTATGATGATATTCAAACATCTCTAAAGATGTCACACTCAAACATCTCTTTAGAGGTATTTTCACAAAAAAAAATTCTAAATTTTTTTCTCTCTCTATCTAAAAAATTCTCAATTTCACACACTATAAGCTTATATAGAAGAGAGAGATGGAGAAACATTGAACCACTCAAATGATGTATCTCTTGAGCCTTACACCAAAGTGTAGAGTTCTAACACTTTAAAACTTGACAAACATTAATAAAGAAACAACTTTTAAGAGACTAGTTGGAGTCTCTAGTCTTACACTCAAAATTAAGAGTTCCAATACCTTAGAATATAACCAAACATTGAAGAAGGAACAACTCTCAACAATAGTCTTAGTGAGAGAAATCGTTACTACATACCTTTATAGGTGCTACAACTAAAGATAACTAAAATCTAAAAATCATATGTGTGTGAGATTAAGGTGTTACAACTAAAAATAACTAAAATCTTGTATGGATTAATTGTAAAATTAAATTTGAGGCATAGTATATAGTTAAACAATTGGAATACAAATATAATTTGAATACAAATATATTGTTGCTAACATGATTATTGTTATGCAGGGAAATATAATGGAGATGGGTTTAATTCAAGAAATTAATTTTGATATTAATTTGCTAGAGAGGATGAAGGATGATTAGCTTGAATTGTATGGTTTTATAAAATTTTACATTTTTTTTACAAATGTGATTATTTGTTATTGAGTTGTTTGTCAAGTGTGATTCTTGTGTTTTTTTCTTTGTTGCTTTTTTGTATTTAGTTTCTCCATGGGCTGTCCTCGTTCTGATTAAAATACCTAAGTTGACTAGTAAAAAATAAAACACTATATAAGCTAACTATTATTAAATTGTAGGATTAATCTCCTTGACTTTGACTTTTGGGTAGATTAGGAGGTATTAGGATAAATTAATTTTTATGACCTAGAAACCTTTTAATGGAGTCACTTTTTAAACTTAAATTTTTTGATTTTCAATATAATAATTGAAATGAGATTTATTTTAATGAATAATCTCATTTACTTATAGTATAATGTTAAATGATTCCAAATAAATCTCATTTACTTATATTGTTGTAGGAATAATCTCCTTGACTTAGACTTTTGGGATCATTTAAGACTATACTTATAAAATGAGATTAAATAAATCAAGAGATATTCAATGAATATGCATGAACGTACATCAATTTAATTTTTTTTACTGTATATTAATTTAATATATATATAAACGGACGGTAAAACCTTATCTAATTGTATCTGAGTATAGGAAAGTATTTGGGCCTGGGCCCCTCAAAACGCCGCTGGTTTTCGCCTGACTCGGATGCGGTTTCGTTTCCTATGCGCTGTCGTACACATCCACGCGGGCCCCACTTAATTACTACCTCGACGCGCATTATCACTATCACTGAACTGAACGTTACGTAACTGAATCCATCGTTCACTCACCGCTTCTACTTCTAGGTTTTCACAGGATCTCTCTTTCAGAGCGAAGCAGAGAGAAGAAAGGTTTTGATTTCTCAGATTTACTTCCATTTCTCATCCATTAAGAGTATAATGCACCTAGCCTCTTCTCCGCATTGATCATTTTCTCTTCTTGATTTGAGAGAATTTAAGTACCAGCAAATCTGAGATTTAACATGAAGCGTTCAAGGAAACTAAAGAAGGTTTCATGGGCTCCTGGATCTAATCTACGCCAGGTATAAACGTCACATCATTATTTGTTTTTTCTCTTTTTATTTCTAGTCTCTACTCTCTACGCATGCAGTTCCATTTTCGGTGTCGTTTATTAGTTAGCCAACTCAAAACCCCTATTCCCTTGAATCTGTAATTTTGGTTCCGTCAAGGAAGAATCAGGGGGGCACTGTGCCAAAAAATTAAAACTGAACATAATTCAAAAGAGAGTACTCAATGTGAAAAACATTATAATATTGTTAAGTTTTTCAATTATTGATTTATTTTTATTGAATTAATAAGTACATAGGTAGTCCTCTCTCTCTCTCTCTCTCTATTTATCTATATATATAATAACCTGATTGATGAAGTTTTGAACATAGAGAAATTTGATGTAATTTTGTATCCTCGAGGACTTAATTTGACACCAGGATAAACCATTTTTTTAAATGCGGGTGGAAAACTATGTTGGACTTTTTGCACCTGCAGAAAATGACGGAGTATGCATTACTGAAAGTATGAAATCTAAAAGTATTTTTGCAGAATCAAATTGTCAATAGAAATAGAAGAAAAATTCCCATAACTTGATGACCATGAATGTGGTTTTCATTTCAGGTGCAGAATTATAAAATCATAACATAATTTAAATTGCATCAAACAGTAGGAATTTCATATATAATTGCAAATATGCAAATTGAGATGTGGTCAAGGCAGATAAAAGAAAACCTGATGGACATGGAATACTATAAATCGGATGGTCACCGGAAAATATAATGTAATGTAGTTTACCAGAATATTTTTTGAGTTTAGTTTTTATGTAGTATGTAAAAAAATTATTTATTTATAATTTTGTGTACAATTACGATAATAAAATTTAAAATTAAGGTTTCATATAATAAGCTATTCAAACTTCGAATCGTTATTCAATCCTATAATAAATTTAAAAATTTAAATTTGACCTATTTACAGATTTCTTTAAACTTTAGTTAAATTTGAAAGGAGTACTATATATTCAACGTGAATCACGGGGTTAACTGGTTGGGGTATTGTACTTTCTAGAGTGATGGTTATACCTCTCTAGTGAAAGCAACGTAATAAAAGGCTTACTTTAAGAGCCTCTTCGTACCTCTAAAAAACAAGAGTCTCTTCTTATTTGACGTGAAAATTCTCCAACAAATATTTATAAATTAAGTCTTTTATTTACATTGCTTTCTAACTGTGTTTTGGTGTTCCCTCTTGAAAACTGATACTAGTGTGACCTTGACAGGTAAAATTGTTCTTATCTGAGGATCTCCCTTCAAAAGTTGGCGAGAAATTTCAAGACCATCTTCAAGCAAAGAAAATGTCAATAGGGTCTTCAGATGATTTGCCACCTGGTTTTGAAGACAATCATTTCCGAAATCAATCAAAGGCTAAACTCTCTCACATTCCTCAGATTAAATGGGAATGCCCTTCTTTGGTAATGAATATTAGGATTTTTTAAAAAGATGTTGGATCTTCATTATTTCTCTCTCTCTATATATATGTTATTTATAACTAAATTTCCATTTGCAATATTTGTTTTAAGAGCTTTCCATTGTTTACATTTTCCTTTCATGTTTTATACTTATATATTCTGTTTACATGGTTGGTCAACGTTTATTAATTTATTTACTTTGAATGCAGTTCACTTTGAGTAGTGATTGGCGCGTTGCAGCTGGTGAAGACAGTAATGAGACATGTGATCAGAAGTTAAGAGAAATGGGAGTGCCTGAAACAATTTATCCTCGTATTTCTGCCATTCCTGATGGGTAAATGCCACATTTAGTGAGAAAATCTTATGGTACTTCATTTTCCTTTCTAGCTAAATTTAATTTGTTTTTTTTTTTCTTTTCTTGTGGTTGGTAGACCTTCTGAGGCGGAGAAGGAATTTTATGATTATAATGAAAGCCTAATTCCTCTCATCCCTCTCATTCCTGTTGAGGAGGAAGAAGAGTCAGTAGAGAATATTGAACCTGGGTCTTACATAAAAAAATTGCATAAACAAAACTCTCAGCAGCAATATATACCACCGGCCACATCTCTTGTTAATCCAGAATGCAGCAATGTTAATTCACATTGCGGTGGAAAGCCACTAGGTGCAACATCTTCTGAGGCAGATATAATTGCAGCAGCTTCTTCTGCTGCTGTTGCTTCCATCATAAAAAGCAATGAGCAAGGAAGCTTGATTGATATGGATTTGCTCCTTAAATTATTTACTGACCCAACAATGATTGAGAAATTAATTGAGGAAAATAGAACTGCTACCACCACTGTCAGTGTCAGTGCACCCTCAAATATTTTGAGTATAACAGATTCTTATTCTAGACCTGCAGCTGTAGCATCTGAGACTACACCAACAACCACAAAGCCATCAATTACATCTGTTTCATTGCCTAAGCCTGTACCTCCTCAAACAGTAACAAGGCATAAACCTCCATCAATACCTACACCTCATATGCACAGGCCTATCAAGAAAAATATTCCCCATTTGGCAAATAGAGTGCTTCCCTCTTTAAACACTCACTCTCAACAACAAGGGTTAAAGACAGCAGCACTATCATTGGCTTCTGTTTCCTCCAATGAATTGAAAACAGTGACAGTGTCTTCTGCTTCTGAAAACAAGCATGCATTAGAAAAACAGATGCAGTACACCACAACTGGTGCCGTTAAGGATGTCAATTATTACCTAAACTTGGTTAAAGAACATGGTACTCATGAGCAAGCTGGCAAGAAGAGTCTTAAGAATTTACAAGGTTTGAAACGGTCACAGGGGGAAGTGAAATTCAAAAGTAAGAAACCATGCATATACTTTAGAACTAAAAGGGGTTGCCGTAATGGTTCTGACTGCCCTTATCAGCATGATATGTCAAATCGGGGGAAAGCTGGTAAAGTCCTAATGGCTCAGCAAAATGCAAAAAGATTGAAAGTAGGACAAGAAATTAAGGGGAGGCTATATACTTAAACGACATAATCTGATGGTGAAGAGCGAAGACTATAACTCCTCGTACATTAAATTGTACAGAGAAAGGAAGGAGACCAGCTATATAGAGTTATCATGTTTTTTTAAATCGTTTTTCTTTCTCTCCTGATATTGTTGTAGGTTAATATCTTGGAAACTCCTGTAATAATGTTTGCCTTGAACCTTGGGTGGATGGTTTAATTTGGTAATTCTTTGACAGAGTCAATGAGATTGGAAAATTAGTTTTAGACTTTTTAAAATTTGAGCGAATAGGTTTTTTCGTTAACAGATGGTAGCCACCCATAACATTTTATAAATAAAAAGAAATAATTTATATGCATATATATATATATATATATATATATATATATATATTAATGAGTTGAAGTGAAAATTCATATTAAAGGACAAGAGTCTTTTCTCATTAGATTGATCAGCCCAATAACATCCGCAATCAATGATTACTAAAATAAATTGTTTGTGTTAAATTTATGGAGTGTATAATGTTTCATAAATTAAAGAACGTTACACATATATTCACCCTAAGACTTAAGTATTAAAATGAGAGTTTAGCTTATATTAAAATATCTTTCAAAAAAACTTACATTAAAATATATTTTTTATAAAATAAAATTAGTTTAGCAATATAATGATACCTATCAAGGTAATATCAAATCATATATTTCAATAAATAAAAAGTTAGACATTATTTTTTGGAGTTAAGAAACTTATATAAGTAATCGATTTATGTATATTATAAGTTATAAGATAAATTAAGAAACTTTTAGGTGTGTCACATCAAATCAAATAAATTTACTATTCTTTTATTATTGAAAAAAACATTAATATTTTAATTAGTTCAACAATTTGTTTGATTTCTTTTTTCAGATTTAACATTTTTAATTTGTTTACCCTCTTCACTTTATATAAACTTATTAGGTGCATGGTGTAAAATTCTAACTATTTTATATTAGAATCAAATATAACTTTAAATGTCCAATATGATGACAAAACAAACAAACAAAAATAATTGTAAGATGAAATAAGGTAAAATAATAATAATATTTATTTTTTTTATTGAAAATGTGTTAATTGCTTAGAAAAAATTATAAATGTTTATATTTGGAGGAAAATAATGATATTGAAGATAAGGTAATTTTTAAAAATAAAAATAATATAACAATTACAAAAAATGTGTCTCATAATGCCAATTTTATTAAAAAAACATATTTGACTACTTAACTGTAGAAAGGTAAAGAAGATGAACGTAAAAATTAAATATGTAACATTTATAAATTTTTAGTAATCTTATAAATGAGCAACAAGTTAAGTACTCAACAATATTTTTTTTTAATTTCTTATGAGCAAATTATTTTTTTAAATGAGCAACACTCCACTTATACCATGCAAATTTGCTGCTATAGTGTTAAATGAAATCCTCACCCCTCCAAACTTTAACTTCCAGTGGTTAATATTGTATAGATTTTTGTCAGTTATTTCAAGTTTTTATTTTAGTAGAATTGTATAAATTAACTCGAAATTAATCCTATCCTCTTATTAAATAAAATGATTTAATAATGTTAAAGCTAGAGAACAAGATACACCTTCAGTAAAAGAGACAGAGAGAGAGAATATCTTTTATTAAATAACTTGTCGTAATTAGTTTTAAGATTCATGAATTCTATTTTATAGAAGTTATATTTCTGTCTCAAGGTAACCTAACTACAACCTATTATATATTTAACAAGAAAGGACTCAAATCCTTTAATTTATAACAGATTTAGCGAAGCATATCCATTTTAACACGAATTTAGTGTAGTAAAAGAGGTAAAGTAGTGAAAATTGAATGTCCCAAAGAAACCTTAGCTATGAGTGAAGAAAAATAAGAGGAAAAAAAACGAAATTTAGATTTCAGAAAAACAATATTATCAGAAAAATCCACCAGTAATCTAACATTAATTTATTATTTCCTTAATTTTAACAATATTGCAACCATGTCCTTTGACTTTTCCAAGAATTTTGTTTGCTTATTTTTTTGGAACAAAAAGAAAAGGGTTTCATTTCTATCTTTCTAATGGATGCAACACATCTTATATGATTTGAACTAGCCGTCTAGCCGCACAATTCAGCTATATACACCAGTAACTGAATAACAATGAATCAATGATTGTTGAGTAATACACATTAACGTACTCTTCAATTACTATGATTAAAAGTACTGGCCTACCTAAACAAAATAGTCACACCTTGATATTTGATAACCAACCCAAAGACAAGAAAATTGCACTTTAACACTAGCAAACCAACCTAAATTGAACTCAAATAAAACTTTGGCTTGGTGCTGCTGCAACAAAAATGACACTACCAAAAGCAGAGAAACAAATTTTACCATCTAAAATTCAATAGTTGAAGTCATTAAAAGATTGACAAACCACATGACATAGATATTTTTTTTTTCTTCTTATTTCTTTTGGATAAGACAAAAGTATATTGATGATAAATAGAGCATTACCAGCCTTAAGAAGAGAGGCTTCTCAGTTCTCCCTCCACTTGCAATTTGCCTTATATATGATCATCGCCTTACACCCACTAGGCACAATCTTCGCACCAGAAGAAAGCTTGATCCTACCAACAAAATACGTACACGATTTGGACTAATCATTGACGAATTCTAGTAAGAACGATTTTTTTGAGCTTGACTATTGGATAGAATCAGACGTGTTAGGATAAATTGTTTCTATTTCTGACGTGAAATTTTATCGAGAAATTCAATTATTGAGTACGTTATTTAACATTGAATATAAATGATGAGATAAAATAGACTCAAGAGAGATATTCAATAAATATAATATATATTATTAATTTTTCACTTGAATTATTTTCAAAATATAATTATGTAAGTATGTAATTTATAAAAAAAATATAATTATGTAATTAAGTTAATTTGAATGCAAAACAGAAAAATATTTACAAAAAAAATCATGACCATTAAAAACGTCATTATTAATGAATGAGAAAAAGGGTAGATGAGAAAATCTATAATAAATTTAATCAATTTGTCAAGTTAATAAATTGGGATTAATGAATAAATATAAACAAAAAGTTAATAATTGGTGATTTAAATTAAAAATTTGGAATAAAATTAATGAATACTATTCAAGAACTTTTATAATATCGACATCCATGATTATGACGAGCTTTTAAAGCCAGAAATGGTCAGTTCAGTTCCTCAGGAGTTACGACTCATGATCAGGAGTCACGACTCATGATCAGTATTGAACTGGATGTGCACCTTACACAGCTTTGTATGCGAAACAGGGAACTATTCCGAAACGCCACCAGTAATTTTATGTCTCTCTTACACCGTTTGTTTATTTCACATTTGGCGCAGCATCCGTAAGTAAAGTCAAAAGTAACTGAAGTTCACCGCTTCAGCCTTTACTAGGGTTTTCAGACTCTATATTTAACTCCGTTTTTCTGCTGCGCTTCCAACACAAAGTAGAGAGAGTGATCATAATTAAGTCTTCTGCGGCGCTTCCTCATTTCAATTTTCTCCTGTGATTTAGCATGGATCGATCAAAGAATTCAAAGACAGTACGCTGGGCTCAAGAATCTAGTCTTCGTGAGGTATAAAATGTTTTCGTCTTTTCGATCTGTTTCTACTTTCTAGTCTCTACTGCATGTATGCTTGAATCTGCTTTAATTTCTAGTCTCTAGCTACTTTCAAACCCAAATTCCCTCTCCACTTAATTGGATATAGAGAGAGTATACACATGCAGTACCTTAAAATTAAAACTGAAAATAATCTTTTATATATGTCAGTAGATAATAACCATATCTAGATCTGAATAAGTGAGGAAACGAGTTAAATACCGATCGTCATTCGGATCAATTAGACTCTTTGCACGCCAAGCAGAATATGAGTTCATTTGCACCAACCAAAATATGATGCATGCCCAAGCATACTCCAATGCAAATGCAAATTATTGAGATATGTGGTCATAGCAGATAAGAAAAAAACCTGATGGACTTGAAATACTACAATCCAGATGGTGACCAGAGATCTGTAGCGTAATTTACCTCATAAATCAATCTTTTAGCATATCTTGTCCTTTAACTACTAAAGCGCTGCAATTACATACTCTCAAATTTCATTTTTTTAAGTGTTTCTTAACAAGAAAATATGTTTTATGACACGTGTTTGTATTCATATGTTTTAATTATTAAATCGTTATTTATTTTCAAATTTTTCCTTTTTTTTTTTAAAGACAAAAGCATATTTGTATTACTCAACAAGAAGGTCTACATAAAAGACTATACGAGTATACAGGATAAGTGCATGACAGAAAGTTTGATTACATATAAGCTGACTACCATATCAAAATAAAAGATATATTATGCATGAATGGGATTACTTTATAATGTAGCTACTTATTTTTTTTTGTAGTGCCGTGAACGTAATGATATGACTTGTTAAAAATTTGTTCGTTGGTATATTGTTTTATTGTAAATGATTAAACATAATTAATTTCTATATATATTTGACAAGTTATTTTTTTTTCTTTTTTGAGGTAAGACAAGTTATTTTCGATATTAATTCCTTTGGTATTTTACGAAGATTTATTTTTAGTTTAGTTTTTATGTATTGTGTAAAAAAAAAAACTTTTTTTTTACAATAATAACAGTAAGGTTTGAATATAGAATTTCATGCGAACCATCCAATGCAAACAACAGCAATGTTATTTTCGATATTAATTCCTTTTGTTTTTTACGAAGATGTATTAGATTTTTTTAGTTTAATTTTTATGAATTGTGTAAAAAAAATTAAACTGTTTCTTTCTAGAATAACAACAGCAAGGTTTGAATTTAGAATTTCATGCAAACCATCCAATGCAAACAACAGTAAGGTCAATTACATTGAGTTTAAATATTTTATACCATTAGTGTATATTGCATCCACTATTTTAGAAATGATCTGTATGCAAAGTGAATCATGGAGTTGACTAGTTGGGGTATTGTACTTTTCAGAGTTCTGAATTTTATCTCTAAAGTCAGCAATGAAATGTAATAAAAGACTTGCTTTAAGAGTCTCTTTGTTCTTAATCAAAGCAGTCTCTTTGTATTTTATGTATTAGGAATCATGTCAAATTCTGCTTGATTTATAAAACAGTGTTTATTAAAATAGATGAGAAGTTATTAAAATGCGAATTTCTTACCAAAATTAAAAAATGCGGCATTTTTGGTCTTTATATTTCAAAACTATATTAGATTCTAGTGATATATTATATGGAAGTAAAAAATTTATTCAACACTTTTAAGAGGAATCAAGTGCTTAACCATTTGGAATAGGCATTGGTTAAAATGTTACTCTAGCAATATTGCCAATATAAATAATTTTTTTGGCTAACTATAAAAGAATTGTCATAAAAAGTATTGTAAATTTCAGAACTAATATGACAAACATTCCAAATATTTGTACAGTAAAATAATATATATATATATATATATATATATATATATATATATATATATATAAAACAGAAAGCAAACATTAAAAATAACAAGAACAAATGCTGCACAAACTAAGTGTTGGGAAATGCAAACACTATTTCCCTCTATGTATACTTAAAATAGGCCTTAACGAAAATGGGAAAAAAAAATAGAGAATAGAAGAATGACACTAAGAAATTTTAATGTGAAAAATTCTTTCAATGTGAAAGGTAAAAAATATGGACCAAATTAGTAAATATCTTCACTATTAAAAGTATGATTACAATTACTCTCTCAATACAAGAGAATATCTTTTAACCTTATCCAACAAGGATGATTTACAATTTCTCTCAATTCTCACCAAGTGTGGTGAAAATTAGAACTCTCTTTCTCGCTGTCACTTTTACTTTACTTCTCTTTGGATGAGATGCTCCAACTCTTTACAAGTTTTCCTATTTATAGGAGGGAAATGTGACTTTCTTTAAGAGTGAGTGGTAGATGCCAATAAATTAGTTACACTCATAAAGTTTCTTGTAATTTCAATCTTCACTTTTCTAATTAGAGTGTGTAAGTCTCAAGATCAAAGAAACTAATTTCAAGCCTTTCAAAAGTGCTCCAGAACTTTCTATGCATGCATTGGAATGTGCTTTTCAATTTCTTATATATTTGAATCTTTACTTAAATGTGAACCAACCTGGAATTTCCAACAGTAATCTTTCTTGTATTTTGCATTGTTGTTTGAAATAGAAGACTTTGTTAAGATATATTTAAGTAATTGTTTCATTCCCCAAACTTATTACCTCATATATAAAGTTTTATATTTATTGTAGTGTGATTGTAGCATAACCATATATGATGAATTAATATTTTTGTGAAATTTTGCATGTATATATAAGTACTGTTAATTTCTTCAATTTATCTATAAATAAGAAATAATCCATGTATTAAATTATTTTGCAGTATTTTCGTATGCTCAATTTGAATATTGTTTTTTTATATAATATCTGTATCAAAGAATGGTGTTACAGCTTCTGTGTTTTCTCCTTGGTTGCATGGTGCTACCACTTAAGTGTTTTTTTTATTACATACTGATCACTATACCCTTTCAGTCTACTTTTGAAAGCTGATATTAATTTGTGTGACTGTGACCTTAATTAACAGGTGCATGTTTTCTTACCTGATGAGGATTGCTCTTCAACAGTTAACAAGAAATGTGAAGATCATCTTCAAGCAAAGACATCGTCAATATCGCCTTCAACTACTGATGATAATAATGAGATACCACCTGGTTTTAGAACCATTATTGATGTCTCTAGAATTCCTCAAATTAAATGGGAATGCCCTCCTACGGTAATGAGATGTTAGAAATTTATAAATAAATAAAAAAAGATGTTGAATCTTCTCCGTCTTGTCTTTTCCTTTCATCTTTTACACTCACCGTACCATGTTTTAATTTTTAATTTTTATATTCTTTTTAGTTGGTTGGTTTTATATTATTTGTTCACGTTCATAAATTTATATATTTATACTTTGAATACAGGTTGTTTTGAATTCTGGGTGGCAAATAGCAGCTGGTGGAGAAAGTACAGAGAAAGATAATCAGAAGCAAAGAGAACTGAAAGAGCTTGAAGCAGTTTATCCTCGTGATTCTCACATTCCTACTGAGTACGTAAAATATCATATTTTTCGAGAAAGTCTTGCGCAGTACTATTTTGTTTCCCTTTTTCTTACTAAAATTGAATTCATTTTATTCTTCTTCCTTTTTGTTGCACAGTCCTATTGTTTCTTCGGATGTGGAGAATGAATTAGGTTACGATGATAGCGACACTCCTCTGGTCCCTCTTGAGTCCGAAGAGGATATTGATATGTCAACAGTTCCCCCGTCATATTTTGGGGAGGCAGATGTTGCTACAGCTTGGGCTACGGTAATGGGCATCATAAAACACAATGAGGAAGCGGGGAACTCCATTATTGATGCGAATTTCATCCTTCAATTGGCCAATGACCCGAAAATGTTGGAAGAATTTACTAATTTAAACAATAATAACCCTGAAAATGCACCTCTCACTATGCCTGCACCTCCTCAAATTACAGCAACAACACAAACATCTCCACCACCATCTCTGAAACTAGGAGCAAAGCGCGCAAAACCATCTGGGAGCGAAAGGAAAAGTTGCTCCAAACAGGCATGGTCCTCTGGTGGTTCAGTGTCTTCGTCACAACCACGTGTTGTGAAGAAAGATGTGGATTATTACAGGAACCTCGTAACAAAAAATGGCTCTAGCAAGGTTAATAAACCATGCAAATACTACAACACTTCGAAGGGTTGCCGCAATGGCTCTAACTGTCGCTTTGAGCATACCTCAGTTTGGAAGATGTGAAATTATTCTGATGGTGGAGACATATGGAGACTAAGAAATGGGAAACTGTTTTTATTTTAATAGTTATGTAGGGTTAAGTACCCTTGTTTTTCTTTCTAATATTGGGAAACCCCGGTAAAGTTTACCTTGAACCTTGAGTGGATGATTTGGAAATTCTTAATTTGACAGAGTCAATGGGATTGAGAAATTGGAGTTAGATTTTATTTATATTTCTAAAATTTGAATGAACATGTGTTTTCGTTGACACCACTCCTTTTTTTATTTATAAATAAAAGGTAATTACTATTATTATTATTATTATTATTATTATTGAAAAAAACATTAGTATTTCAATTATGATTTTTTTTATATATGCAGATTTATAATTTTTTGTTAACTCTTTGCTTTATACTAACAGGATAAAAAAATATTTGTAAGAAAAAATAAGATCTACATAATAATAATAATAGAGGAGAACTTAGAAAGATTAATTTGAAAAATGAGTTTTGTTAATAAAGAGATATAGATGTTTATATTTGAAGGAAAATAATAATGGGATGATTGATATAACAAGTACATAAAATGTGTTTCAAAATGTCAATTCCATAAAAAAAATTGTTTTACGATTGGAAAACGAAGAAAATTAAAGATGATGAATGTACAATTAAATATGAAACTTTTATATACTGTTATTTGATCTTATAATTTATCATTTACCATTTTCACTTTAATTCTCCAATTTTAACTATTTTAATTTGGTCCTTTAATTTCGTCCAACAAGCTTATCATTTAATATAACAAAAAACTAAATTAAATAAGAGGATCTAATAGTTAATTTTACTTATATATAGTTATAGAGAGAATTCTTACTCCAAAATACTTAAAAATCTTTTGGGTTAAACAGCGTCATATTTTTCTCATAAGTCATAAAGAGTTCAAGTACTGTACGTAATCTAACAAGTAATGATTAAGTATTCAATTATATTGATAAATCATAAACTATTCACAGTATATAGTTATAGATGTGATTCACTCCAAGAGGCTTTTTAAATGCATAATATTACTCGTTTCAGCAAAAAAAAAGTGCGTTATAAATATTAATTAAATATTGTGTGCATGATGAATATGAATATTACGAAGCTAATCACATAAATTCTTTCAGATCTGGACGACATGCAAGACTTCAATATCAATTCCTATTTAAGCAATTATTTCAAATAATTTATTATAAATAGCTGGGTCATGTTTCTCGAAACAAATTAATTGTAGTTATAGAACTATCTTTTTATGAACAAACAAATTCCTTCCATAACAAGTTAGGCACTTAGTACTAGTCATCCAATTTTCTTTATAATATCAACCTTACTTTGTTTATGATATCCATTATGTTTTTGGATTACATTGCATTGCACGTAGCACAAACTATACTATACTTCTTTGTCTCACACAAATTATAATTTTTTGTATAGATTTTATTAGGACAAGTAAAATTAAATAAGAAAAATATAGTAGTATATATAAATACGTACAAATATTATATATATGTTGGAGTAATAATATGGATTTGAATCTAATTCAACTTCAAAAATTTGAATTTGGACTTAATTCAACTTCAAAAATTAGTTTATAGGGTGAGAATTATCCTCCATTTATATACTATAATACTATCTCTAATCGATGTGAGATTGAACTTTTTTATTAACGAAATCCAAAATTCAGAAACCAAGTTAATACTTTAAAACTTAAAGTGGTTGCCACAATAATTCTAATTGTTATCAGCATGATGCGTACACTTGAACTACATATTCTGATGAAGACTGGACACTATTGCCCACGGTACATTGTACGTATTGACAAAGGAGGAGCCATAGTTAAAAATGGGAAACATTTTTATTTTAATATTTATAGAGCATATTTAATGTCAATCTTGAATAAGGATTTCGAGATTAAGATTTCGTATTGACTAAATTTTCTAATAAATAAAAGAGTTGATCAGTCTACATGATGAATGAGTTATTGTAAAAGATTTCTAAAGATTTATACAATACCTAAAAAAATAATTTTTTTTCCTCTTTCTAACCAGAAATAATGGTACCAATATAAGGAGAAAAAAATCGAAAAAGAGATAAAATATTAGTCATTGTAAAAGAAGAAAGAAAATAAAACAGACAAAATAAAAGAAAAAAAAACATACTGGTGAAGGGGGGACTCGCTGCAGAGGAAAAAAGGAAGGGAGTGGTTTTGTGAAAGGGAAGGGGGGAGGGGGTGGGCCGTGGCGAAAGAGAAGATGAAGAGCCACCACGAAGGAAGAAGGGATGATGTACGTCCGTGAAGTGGAAAAAGGAAGGAAATAAAAAAGAAAAAAAAAGAAAGAAAAAAGTAAGTGAGATGAAGAGAGAGAGGAGAAAAAATTAAGACAATGATTGAAAAAGGAAAAAGGAAAGATGTTACGGGAGATTAATGAGATTAATCTTATCTATATCTTTGTATTTCAAATTGGTTTGTTATATATTTTAAATATAGGTTAGTTGTTAGTTTGTTAGACATAATCTTATCTAGTTATTAGTTTGTTATCTAATTTGTTATACTTTGTAACCTATAAGTACAGAATTTTATTATCAATAAAATTACTCAACACATTTCTGTAAATATCTTCTTAACATGGTATCAGCCTAAGATCGATTCCTGTCACTTTATTCACAATGACTACACCACCAGATCATTCATCTCCATATTATCTCCACTCTTCTGATCAACCTGCTCAACCACTTGTCACACAGCTCCTCAATGGTGACAATTACCCCACTTGGAGTCGAGCTATCATTATGGCATTAGAAGCAAAAAATAAACTTGGATTTATTGATGGTACCATTCCCAAATCTGAACCAAACAGTCCAAATCTTCCACTATGGATTCGTTGCAACAGTATGGTCCAATCTTGGATTGTACATTCAACCACCCCAACAATTGCCAATTCCATTATCTGGATTAAGAGTGCACGTGACATTTGGCTTGATCTTCAAACTCGTTTCAATCAGAAGAATGCACCACGGATTTTTGAAATTCGTAGAGCAATTTCTAATCTAACTCAAGGCAACAATTCCATCTCTGCATACTACACGATGTTGAAGGCATATCGTGACGAACTTGAATCTTATCGCACACTTCCAGCATGTGCTTGTGGTATTGTGCAAAATTTCAATGCCATCTATGATAATGATCATCTCCTGGATTTTCTCCAAGGGTTAAATGATTCATATGCTTCTGTTAGAAGTCAAATTCTTCTTATGGACCCACTTCCATCAGTGCCAAAAGCATATTCTTTTTTTTTACAGGAAGAACGTCAACGTTCTTTATCAGATTCTCGATCTGTCACATTGGATCAATCAGCAATGTCTGTTCAACATGCTTCATCCCGCAATGCCAATTCTAAGTCTCAATATCATTGCTCTATTTGCAATGTTGATGGTCATTCTGACAGTCGTTGTTACTCAAAAATTGGATATCCTTCCTGGTGGAAACATGATGTTGGTTCTAAGAAATCTCGGCGTGGCTCTACCAGTCGTTATAATCGTGACTCGGGATCTTCTCTTCAAGCTCATTCAAATGCTGCTGTTATTACACCATCTTCGGATTCTTCACCTCCGAATAATTTAACTCCAACTCAGGTTCAACAGCTTCTTTCTCTCCTTAATACTGGTAATGAACAACCTGCTGCAAACTTTGCAGGTACTTCTTTCCGCTGTTTTGCTTCTTTTAAACCTCATTCTACCATTTGGATTCTAGATTCTGGTGCCACACATCATATGGTATCTGATCTGTCTCTTTTTCACTCATACAAAAAAGTATCTACCTCTGTTAAATTGCCTGACAATCAATTGGTTCCAATTCACCATATTGGTTCTGTTTTTTTAAAACCAGGTCTTTCAATCTCAAATGTCCTACATGTTCCATCTTTTCACTTTAATCTCTTGTCCATTAACAAACTTTCCACAGACACTAATTCTTGGATTACTTTTACTCCCACTACTTGTTTCTTACAGGACCAGAAGACGAAGAAGATTACTGTGATGGGTGAGCAACATGGGGGCCTCTACACCATGGATAATTCCTCTGCTGCTTTTGTCGCTTCTGCATCTTTTGGTTCTCATTTTGATTTGTGGCATTGGCGCCTTGGACATCCAGCCATAACTTTATCTCCACAGTTCAATAATTTAGATTCGAGCATTAAGTTTTCAAATAAATGCACTTGTACTGTTTGTCCTTTGGCTAAACAGTCTCGTTTAAAATTTCCTTTGAGTTGCATCTCTACTGTTAAATGTTTTGAATTAGTTCATTTTGATATTTGGGGACCATATAGTAAAAATCATTCTTCTGGTGCCAAATTTTTCTTGACTGTGGTTGATGATTTTTCTAGGAGTACTTGGGTATTTCTCATGCAACACAAAAGTGAAGTTAACTCAATTCTCCCTTTCTTTTTTTAAAATGGTTGAAAATCAATTTCACTCGAAAATTCAAAAAATTCAATCTGATAATGCACGTGAGTTTTTCAATTCCAATACCACTCTTTTCTTTCAAAATTTGGGAGTACTCCAACAATCAAGTTGTGCTTATACTCCTCAACAGAATGGTATTGTAGAACGTAAACACAGACATTTACTAAACATTGCACGTGCCTTACATTTTCAATCCAACTTGCCATTAGATTTTTGGGGAGATTTTGTATTAACTGCTGCTTACATAATTAATCGTTTACCTACAACAATCTTACAAGGTCGCACACCCCATGAAATTCTTTTTAATAAAAAACCAAATTTTTCACACCTTCGAGTCTTTGGTTGTTTGGTTTATGGTCGAAATACCAACATCAGTCACAAATTTTCTAATCGGGCATCTCCAGGAATTTTTTTAGGGTACCCTCATGGTCAAAAAGGATATAAAATATTTGATTTATCTTCACAAAAAATTTATGTTACAAGAGATGTTATTTTTCATGAACATATTTTCCCCTATCAAATGCTTAATGCTCAGAATCCAAAATTAGTGTTACCTTTACCCCCACCAGACATGACCATTTCTTCTCCCATTATTCACCCATTTCCTGAAGAGGATTTACCCCCTCATGACCACCAACAACCCCTAAATCCTTTTCAACCATTCCCTGTTGCAATAGAATCTGAACAATCAGCACCATTCACCGAACAACCCACACCACCTACCACTATTATCTCTCCACCACATGTTCCGCACTATACAACACGTACGAGACACCGCCCTCGTTATCTTGATGATTATGTGGTTTCTCTCCCTTCATCACAGTCTTCTTCTTCTACCAATGGTTCAGGTTCCCTTTATCCTATTTCTAATTTTTTATCTTATGACCGTTTTTCAAATTCCTATCGTTCTTTTCTTTCTTCTTTGGCTGTTGATACTGAACCAAAGTCTTATTCGGAGGCTAAGAATTTTCCGGAATGGCGCAATGCCATGCAGTCTGAGATTGATGCCTTATATGAGAACAAAACTTGGTCATTAGTACCTCTACCAGCCGGAAAAAAGGCAATTGGTTGTCGGTGGGTATATAAAATTAAACGAACTTCAGATGGCAGTATCGAACGATATAAAGCGAGACTTGTTGCCAAGGGTTATACTCAGATTGAAGGAGTTGATTACTTTGAGACTTTTGCTCCTGTTGCCAAACTTGTCACAGTTCGAGTCCTCCTCTCCATTGCTGCAGCTAAACAATGGTCGTTACATCAACTTGATGTCCATAATGCCTTTCTACACGGGGATTTACATGAGGATGTATTTATGCAACTACCCCCTGGTTTTCGTCGTCAAGGAGAGACCCGCGTTTGCAAACTACAAAAATCTTTATATGGTCTTAAGCAAGCTTCAAGGAATTGGCATTCAAAATTCTCACAAGTTCTTCTTGATTTTGGTTTCACTCATAGCAATGCTGACCATTCACTATTTTGCTTGCATCACAATTCTAGCTCTGTGTTTCTTCTTCTTTATGTCGATGATATCATCATTACAGGTTCACATCTTCATCTTATTACTCTGGTTAAGGATTTTCTACACAAAAAATTCAAAATTAAGGACTTGGGACGATTGAAGCACTTTCTCGGTATCGAAGTTGCCACATCTAAAAAGGGTTTATTTCTATCTCAACGTCAATATGCTCTTGACATCATCTCTGATAGTGGTCTTACTGGTTCAAAACCAGTAGATTTTCCCATGGAGCAACATTTGAAATTCTCTCCATCACATGGTACTGCATTATCTGATCCTTCCCCATATCGTCGCCTTGTGGGTCGCTTAATTTATCTTACAGTCACACGTCCAGATATCACTCACTCGGTCAATATATTAAGTCAGTTTATGCATGCTCCTTACCAATCTCACATGGATGCTGCTATTCGTCTTGTTCGTTACCTAAAGGCCACACCTGGGCAAGGTCTGTTTTTTTCATCTAATTCAGACTTCTCCCTTCGTGCTTATTGTGATTCAGACTGGGCTAGTTGTCCCATAACTAGACGGTCCACAACTGGTTATTGTATTTTTTTGGGTACTAGCATCGTTTCTTGGAAAACAAAAAAACAAAGTGTGGTTTCCCGTTCATCCGCTGAAGCTGAGTATAGAGCAATGGCAAATGCAACTTGTGAAATCAGTTGGCTTTCATATCTTTTGCAAGACATTGGCCTTCCCATTTCCAGATCAACTCCTCTGTATTGTGATAATCAATCTGCTCTTCATATTGCTTCCAATCCGGTTTATCATGAGCGCACTAAACACATTGAAATTGATTGTCATGTTGTTCGTGAAAAAATTGCTTCTGGTCTCATTAAAACTATGAAAGTCAGTTCAGTGAATCAAATAGCAGATATATTTACCAAGTCTCTTGGTAGAGATCAGTTCATGCACTTAAAAGCCAAGATGGGTGTTTCAAACTTACACACACCATCTTGAGGGGGAGTGTTACGGGAGATTAATGAGATTAATCTTATCTATATCTTTGTATTTCAAATTGGTTTGTTATATATTTTAAATATAGGTTAGTTGTTAGTTTGTTAGACATAATCTTATCTAGTTATTAGTTTGTTATCTAATTTGTTATACTTTGTAACCTATAAGTACAGAATTTTATTATCAATAAAATTACTCAACACATTTCTGTAAATATCTTCTTAACAAAAGATAAAAAACATTTATTTTAATTTATTAAATATTTAAAAATGAGATTTACTTGAAATCTACTAAAATTCTAAAATAAAATAGTGTTAAAGGAAGAAAAAAAAGATAAAAATCTTGAATTTTTTAATTTAAATTTTAAAATACAATTTTTACGAACTAAAAATATCACAAATTGTAAAAAAATTACAGTAATACAATTTATTTTGTCAATGTCTTTACCTCCCCATATTTTGACACGGTCACCAGATATTAGTCTAAAATTCCAATTTAGACTGTAACACTAAACATGTTTTTATAGGCTTACCATGTTTTAAACTAATTTTTTTTCTTTCTATTCTGATATTATTATAGCTTAATATCGCGAAATTCTGGTAAAGTTTACCCTTGAACCTTGGGTAAGATCCAATGACCATTCACGTTGCGTAAGAAAATATATAAATCATGCCCAGATTATCAGCATATACAGGTATGCATGGGAATATATAATATTCAGACCAGTTCTGAAAATGCTGAACAAGAACAACCAGTAGGCGTTCACTTTCACAAACAACACAACTGCAGCGTAGCCAAGGTTCCACGGTGAAAGTTCGAGACCGTTCTTCGTGTCGAAAGCGAGGGAGGCGGCAACGAGGAATGTGAGAATGCCCGCTGTGGAGCGTCACCGGAGGAGGTGGAGGCTAGCCGGAAACGATGGAACGTTGCAGTGAATGGACTGTTGGAGAGGAAGAGAAAATAAAAAGGGAAAAATTTGATGCGTTGGGTGTATCATAAAATGATACACCTTATATTGATATAATGGTTATGAATAATGATGTATATTACCACTTTTATATCACATAAAAGTGTGTTCCACGTTAAAATTGACCTTAAAATATAGTGTAGAAAAAAGTTACACAAAACATCTAAACAGTATTTATATCTCCATTAGTCACCCTTTTAAATATATTATTTTATTATCTTTACTATCCACCCTTTATTATTTCAGGTGTTGGGTGGGGGTATGATACACGTGCCTGTACGTGTATCCCTGCTTTATAACACATTACCACAGAACATCTCTACCAAAAATAATATTGCCATGGAACATTAACAATTTTTTTTAATACAACTTACAAGGAGGAAAATAAAAGCAGGAAAGAAATAAACTACTCAAAACTAGTTAAGTCAGTAAGATAAGGATCTAAAACAGCAGCAGGTGGAACTGCAGATTCAGAGAGCGACTGCATGCGGGCTCCTAAACCAGCAAGATTGTCAGCCACTCCATTTACATTACGAGAGATATGGTTGAAGATGACCTCCCAAGGCTGGCGAAGAAGGCCTTAATATCAAAGATGACATCCCTGTGCATGTGCATTTGAACTGCATCATTATTCATGTGGTCCACTACGTTGAAGACATGCATCAAGAGAGTTAGTCTCACAATGAAGCTTTCTATATCCCAACCTCCATACCTGTTGGATGCCTTCTCTTAAGGCTAAAAGCTCAGCACGAGGGGGATCCCTAGGACCCCAGAATTTAGCAAAGTCAAATAGCCACTCCCCTTGAGATCCTTTATACTACTAATAATAATTAAATCTACGGTTTTAAAAATATTATACCATCTATGAAAAAGTTTTTTATGGGTCTATCCTATGTGTGACCTCCTAGTGTATATGGCACTATGGTAGGCTTCTCGTGCTTCATTCGTGTATGATTTAGTGGGCTAAACCGTAGGTCTAATAATTAATTAGTGTTTATCTTATCAACCTTCACCTCACACACGCCCTTGGGCTTTTATTATTTATTAGTTCATAAACAATTACAATTGAGAGTTGTTATTTGTCCCGAAATCACCATTCTACTCTACTAGAGAATATAAAAAATGTGACACAATTATGATTTTATTGTACAAGAGGAATAAATATAACATGAAAAATGAAAGTATGATTCTATTATATAGTATACCGAAATCATATTTTTGTTATGCAACAAAAATTACAACACAGAATCAAGAAAGAGTGAAGAGGGGGAAAGTGGAAATGAATGAAGGAAAAAAAAACAGAATCAAGAAAGAGTGAAGAGGGGGAAAGTGGAAATGAATGAATAAAAAAAATGAAGGAAAAAAAAACAGAATCAAGAAAGAGTGAAGAGGGGGGAAGAGGAAATGAATGAATAAAAAAGAGAAAGAGAAAAGGATAAATGGAATGAAGAAAGGGAAGGAGAAAAGAGTGGTGAGAGAGGAAGGGTGGAATTAAATGCTCGAAGAGTAGTTTGGTGTTTGCCTTTGCCTGCCAAGAGCAATATTGTAGCGGAATAGTAGTTACCATTTCAATTGGGTCCATAATTTGGAAACATGTGTATTTTTAAAAGACACTTTCTATTTACACGCACTTTTTCTAAGTACACTCCATTGTCTTTTTTATATTTTAGTTATCCATTTTACCCTTTTTTATTATTAAAGTACACCACTTGGAACTTCTTTTTCTCTTCTGGAAATGTGTTCTAACTTGACACAGCAACAAGAAATATGAATGTAGGCCATTCCTTAAAATTTCTTGATGTCATTATATATCAGCTATTTTTTTTCTTTAAAATTTACAAAATTTCTTGATGTTATTTTATAGCTTGACACATTCTTTTTTTTTGTCCAAAGTTTTAACATGGGCTATCTTTTGAAAAAACACAATGAATAAACGAAGTTTGTTGTCAAATTTTTTTTAGTTGACTTTTAAAAAATCAATATTTTATGTTGTTCAATTCAATTTTCAATTTGTAAAAATTCAACCAACTACGCACCTCTTTTTATACTTTGCATAACATGATTTGCGTTTTTTTTTTTCAGTCACTGTACCAATCATTTACTGTACAATATTAAATGTGGGTTTCTACGTTGGGGACTGTGGCTCCTTTTGTCAAAAAAATGGCAACGAATCGATTGTTATCATGCATGAATGTGCATATGATTCAATGGCATTGTTACATAAAAACAAGGTAATTTAGTTGATGTTATACTCGGTATTATATATCAGTCAATTTTTGCCCAAAGTAATTTAACATGTTCATTTTATCTCTTAAAAAAACACAAAAAATCAATGAACGATCGTAATTGGCCATCTGGTGGAAAAAGTAAATTAGTCTAGGAAATCGCCATAGAACAATGGTTCTGTAAGTATCAGATAACAACAAATAAAAACAAATTCTTGACTTCGTGTGAGTTTGATCTTTGGGGTGTGGGCTTTCTCTTAAGTGGGTTAGGCTGAATGGAGTTAACTTGCAACTCCATATCAACCTATCGATAAAGCTATATGATTAATCAATTTCTCAAATCACTTAGAATCAAAATAGGAGACTGCACTTCAACAATAGTATAATGCCTAAATTGAACTAAAAAAAAGTATGGGTGCGGCTACAAAAAAGAGGGAGTTATATAAGTGCATTCCAAATTCAAACAGCAGCATGATTGAATAGATCTTAAACCAATATAAAACACCGACTGTTACAAGCTTCATATTTATGGCAGAAATGGTGCTCAAAATAGTACCCAAGCAGATGAGCATAAACTATCAGAGAAACAAAATTTGAGACTTATAATAAAATAAAAAAAACTCTCTCTTCAAGTAGTCTTATCCGCTTTAGCAGCAGTAGCAGCAGCTTGCCCCCTAAGACGACCAGTCCTCCTTGCAGCAATGAGACCAACCTTCTGACCAGGAGGAGCATCACGCCTGACGGTACTGGCATGACCAATATGTTGGTGGTTACCTCCTCCATGAGGATGCTCAACTGGGTTCATCGCCACACCACGCACCTTAGGCCAGCAATTCCTCTTCACTCTGAATTTGTGATAAGCATTACCAGCTTTCAGAAGAGGCTTCTCAGTCCTCCCTCCACCTGCAACCTGCCCAATCATCGCCCTGCACCCACTAGGCACAATCTTCTTTGACCCAGAAGGAAGCTTGATCCTGCCAACAATGTGCACACACACATTCAAAACCCTTACATAGTTTTCCGCAAACCACAATTCAATAAATCCTCCTCTAAATTGATCAAAACAAATGATTATTACAGTCATGACTGTGATACAATATTAACAAACTTCTAGTGTTGTTGGAAATATTAACTCCTAATTTTGTATAGAGATTATTTACTTATATCATTATACCTTACTTGCTTTAGAGTAGGTAAATTTCACTTTACTCTCGCATTATTCTTTTAGTTCTTAATTACTATACAAAAGTTTAACTTTTCCTGATTTTGCAATATGTTACAAAATACAATTTCCCTTAAACTAAATTTAATACAGTTTCGCCAAGTAATAGACTCAGTTCTTAATCACAGATTTTGAATCACCAAAGCAGGCAAGATATGGGGCCAAACCAATAATTCTCACACATAATAAAAGGGGAAAGTAAGTAAATACCTAGAGGTGTCGTTATCAGGGTTGTGGCTGATAACAATGGCATAGTCACCGGAGGCTCTGGCGAAGACGCCGCGGTCGCCGACGTGATGCTCGACATTGCAGATAACGGCACCTTCGGGGATGGATCGGAGGGGCAAGACGTTGCCGACGACGAGGGTGGCCTTCTTGCCGCAGTAGACGAACTGGCCGGTGTAGAGGCCCTCGGCGGCGACGAAGAGCTCCGTCTGCTTCTTGTAGCGGAAGGGGTGGCGGAACGCCACCTTGGCTAGAGGAGCACCGCGACCGGGGTCGTGGATGATATCGGTAACGACGCCTTTGAGGTAGCCGTTGCGCTCGCCGAAGTCGAGGCTGCGGAACCTCGCCGGACCCTTGCGGTGGTGGGTGTGGGACTTGAACACCGACCCAGCACCTTTACGCTGTGCGCGAATCACCCTTCCCATTCCGACGAAATGTGCGTGTCTGTGTGTGCCACGCCGATGGAAGGAGAGTGCAGAAATTAGGGTTTCTGATTCGGGTAGAATATATAGCGGACGCGACACCGTTTTGTCTCTGACCTAGATTGCAACTTAAATCCAGCCCCGAATGAGTTTATGGACTGGAGATATGGGCCCAATTGGTATAGACTGACAAAAAACAAAATAAAAATAAAAAACAGATTTGATTAGGGCCTGATAAGATTGCCTGGCTGAGTTTGACGTAGTATAAAAAATGAAAAGTTTACAAAAAGTAATATGATTGATTTTTTTTTAAACAGAGAATTTTATAAAAACTAAGTCGGGTATAAACAATAAAAATTCAATATAAATTTTAAATCATATATATGCAGTATAACCAAATGCTTCTAATTCGAGTATACTAAATATGCAATTGCATTAAATACTTGAAAAGAAATTTTTTTATTATCCATAACAATAATATTCGACTGAAACATGATTACTTAAATAAAAGATATATGTAATTTAGACTTTAAAAAACATTTATATTATAAGACAGAGGACTAAATCAAATTTACGAATTTGGATTAAAACTTTACGAAAATATTTTTTTTGGTCAAATAAGATTTTAAATTAAGTAATAAATAAATTAAAAATTGATTGAAAAATTTTGTCAACTGCATTCCATATAATAAATTTGAATAAAAAATTTATTAACAAAAATAAATATGTTTTGGTCAAGTAAGTTCTAGTAGTATTAAATATAGACAATACATTTGAAATTGACTTCAAAATCTTGTAAACTACAATATATAATAAATCTGGACAAAAACTCACAAAAATAAATACCCCTACCCCAATAGGAAAAGTTTGTTTGTTGTGCATGCATATGTTCTATTTAGGCATAGTAATACCAAAAGTGGTGTACCTTAGCCAATAGCCAGCCATACTCACTCCGTAGTACTTAATCACTGATTTGCCTTTAGAAATTTTGAATTGGCTTTTTGCCCAAAATATGGAATCAATACAAGCCTTGAGCAATGTATAGAAAAAAAACTACATGAGCCTTAAGCAATTAATCAAAGCAAAACATAATGGAAGATGGGTAACTGAATCGCTATTCAAATTCACGCACACACTACAAAGGTGCAATTGGACAAAGTCTAACGCCAACGATTTGCCCGCTCCAGCTTAGCTTTTGATTTCTGATTTGTTGACGAAGATGATGGCAATTCGCGCCTCCCAAGGCCAACCTTTGAGCCACATAAACGACAACACCGAAGGTGGAAAAAGAAAGACAAAACGACAGTAGAAAACAACCAAAAAAATTCTCATGGTTCAAATCAAATATACGTTTTATCCATTAAAAAGAAAAATATATAAATATGTATCGTTTTGTTTTGTTTTTGAGTTTGACTATGACGTTCTTTCGTCACCTTTTCATGTCACAGTAGTAGTTTTTTCAAATTGTTATTTTATTTATTTATCGAGGTGGAGCCGCAGGAGCGTTTAAACAGTGACCACACACACGCGCACATTTGGCCATTTTGTTTGTTCATTACCTTAACCCCCGCTCCTTTCCTCGTTTGTCTGTCTCTCTTCTCTTCACACTCCAAGTCAAACACTTAACTCACTCTTTGAGGCCTTCAGGAGCCAAGCCAACACACCCCATTCAAATCCAATCCTCATTTTCATTCTGCCTTTGTTGCTTCCACCGCATAAACTAAAAAAACTACATTCTTTCCCGGTAAGTTCTATTTCTTTCTCTATATTTTTAGTTCTATGTTGTATTTATATCAGTGTGTCAACTTATGTGTTGCAAACAAGTCATGTTTCTGGGGCCTGGGGCGGTGTTTGTTAGTGCATTCTTCTTTGTTACTGCTGTTTTAATCTGGGGTTCTCTTTGAGCATGAAAAGTTGATTTGTTCTAAACTAAATTTAAATATGAGAAATAAAAGAAAGTTGTTAATGACTCGGATTTACACTCCCAATATATTAGACTGTGGTTTTTTCCCCCTTCAAAGTTCAAACTTTTCATGCTCAGTTTAGGTCGTTTAGCAGACTATATAAATAACAATAACTTCTTAGGCCATGGTAATGGTTTTATATTTTATTTTTACATCAAGGCCATGGTAATGTTGCTATAACATTAAGAACATGCAAAACAGAACCGTATGTTAAAGAAAAAACAGATTATGGTGCAAGGTCTTATTTGCAATTATTCTGTGGATGGAAAGACCACATTTTTATTACAAGACTTTTCAAAATTTATTTTCTACGAATGCAATTGCCAGAATAGCAATATATTTTTCCGTCATTGACAATAATTATGAAAAAATTACATAAATTTATTTAAACTAGAAAGCTTATAATTTGCAAGAGTGACAAATTTTTTTAATTATAAAGTGTATTTCTATTATTTGATTTTATTATATTAAGTTAATAACAATATTTGAATCTGGTATTGATTTTAGCCCATCCATACATATTAATACTATAAAATTCTTATCACCTGTTGATCAAATTATGTGAGCAGGGTAGAATTTTGAGATGGACCGCCGGGGTTGGCTCTGGAAGAAAAAATCATCTGATAAAAACATAAAGGTTGAGAATGAGAAACCAATGCCTACATCTGAATCTGTTGGTCCTACCTTGTCTTCTGTGGCACATGTAGGAGATCAGGTATTTGTTCGTTTTAGAGGTTCGGGAGGGAATACGTTTTTACATGAAGTCGCTTGCTAAATTTCTCACTAGCCTTGTTCTTCTCTCTTACTTTTTCAGCAAGACAACAGCAAAAATAAGAATTATGTTCAAATATCAATGGAATCATACGCACATATGTCCGGATTGGAAGATCAAGTTGTAAACTTGGAGGATCAAGTAAAAGCTTTGGAAGAAAAGCTATCCGCAGTTTATTCAGAATTAAATAACAAGGATAATCTAGTTAAACAGCATGCAAAAGTTGCTGAGGAAGCAGTCTCAGGTAATACTTACATAGACACACATGTACATAATTCCAAGTGATTATAAAAGAAAACTCGGTTTTAACAGTTGAAATAATTACAGCAGTCACTCAATTTCTATATTCCACTTGTTAAGTAAAAAGGAGAGATAGTTAATTGAGTTTTCTATGCATTTTTAGGTTGGGAGAAAGCTGATGCAGAAGTTGTCTCCTTAAGACGTCAACTTGAATCTTTGTCTCTCTCTAAGCTCACTGTTGATGAGAAAGCAGCTCACCTAGATCAAGCCTTAAAAGAATGCATGAAGCAGATAAGAACAGTAAAGGAAGAAAGTGAGCAGAAACTGCAGGAGGTGATTCTTATGAAATCTCATCAGTGGGAGAAAATCAAGTTAGAACTTGAAGCACAGATAGACAATTTGGATGAAGGACTTCGTGAGTTGGCCAGTGAAAATGCTGCCCTTCTAAAATCAGTTCAAGAAAGTTCGAACAAAATAGTGAAACTAAAAGAAGAGAAGTCTGAAGCAGAGGCAGAGGTAGAGCATCTAGAGAAGAATGTTCAGTCAAAAGAAAAAGAAATAACCTCACTAAAGTATGAGCTGCACATGATTTCTAAGGAGCTGGATATCCGTAATGAAGAGAAGAATATGATCATGAGATCAGCAGAAGTGGCAAACAAGCAACACACTGAGGATGGCAAGAACATTGCCAAGCTAGAAAGTGAGTGCCAACGACTCCGTGGTCTTTTGAGAAAGAAGCTACCTGGGCCTGCTGCATTGGCACAAATGAAGCTAGAAGTTGAGAGTTCACACCATGTCATCAGTGCACCCCATCTGAGAAAAACTTGTTCAAAGACTGATGGCCTGCAAGCATCTGAGTGTCTTACCAAACAATTGGAGGTGTTGGAAGAAGAAACAAAGGCATTGAAAGAAGCATTGGAGTCAAGTAATGCTGAACTGCAGGCTTCTAGGAACTTGTATGCTAAAACGGTTGCCAGACTTAAGCGCTTGGAAGCAGACATACATCAAGAAAGAAACTCCCAGAAAGCAATGTTGGCAACCAATTATGGAAACTCCTTCAGTAGAGTTTATAGCTGTCCACCAAGCATCACTTCTATCTCTGACAATAGGCATGAAGATTCAGAAAGTCATGTTGAGTCATGTGCAACATCAATTCATGACCATTCTGATGTCAGGAGGATTGGAAGTGTAGGTAAATTTGAGAATCATAAGAGTGAAACTATCTCAGAACTGATGGATGACTTTCTGGAAGTGGAGAAGATGGCATGTTTATCAGACAATGGTGGTGTACCTCTTGGCATCATTAGTAAAGCTAATGATGATGCTGAAGATGAAAAGGAGACTAGCTGTTTATCTTCAAATAAAAATTGTTTTGACAGGATAAACCAATCAATAGAACCTGAGGCAGCTGAACATGACGAGCATATGCAAGATCTTAAGGAAAAAAAGATGATGTTACAGGAAAACATGCAGCTTCTAGAAGAACTGAAAGCACAATTGGCATTGTCTAATAAATCATGCAGTTTAGCTGAGATTCAGCTGAAATGCATGACTGAGTCTTACAAGTCACTTCAAACACGTGCAGAGGAGTTAGAAGCTGAAAATAAGTATTTAAAGGAAAAGATGGATGAGCTGAAGAATGATCTTGCAGAGGAAAAACAAAGTCATCATGATGCTTTGGTGAGGTACAAAGAAATTGAAGAGAAAAGGCAAAGGTTAGCTCTGAGCCTCAGTTGGCAACAATGACGTAGTTTCTATAATGTATAATTTGAGCTTTGTTTCTTTAGTTTGATATGAGATCTTTTCTGAAATTTTGGTGTGTTTGCCACTTGAAGGGACAAGTGCTTGGTGTGTGCATCAAATTCAGCAGCAAATTCTGGGAAGGTATTTGCATTTACATGATTTAAAATGCATTGTAGCTACAGTCGGTCTTGCATTATTTCCTATATATCATCATGATTATTTTGCAAACATAAGTAGAGAGCATATGCAGATGAAACAATGAAATATATTTGACATATGGTCTCTTTGATCAAAATTGTGGTTAATTTTGGCTACTTTTCTTGGAATCGTGAAAGGATTTTCCAACCACATTTTGAAATAATTACATGTACTGCTAAACAAGTGGTGTTTCGTACAAATTTATTTGCCCACCAGAGAGCAAAACAATGCATGGTTTTCTTGCTTTATGCACGGAACTCCTTTTGCATTTCTATTGAATTGGTATCTGAAGTAATTTGCACATTTGAGTTCAAAAGGAAATCAATCATAGTGTAGCTAAAAAACTGAAACTAAAAAATGTGGATATGACGTATCCCTATTCTAAATAAAACTGTTGTTTGATGCTACTAACTCTAGTGATATGTTTGTCTTTGCACTTGTGAAATAAACTTGTTTTTCTGTAACGTGAAAAAAAAAACAGTTGTCCCTATTTCTAATGTTATTTGGCTTCCTTCATGGCTTCATCGCCTTTTTCTCCTTTTTTTTCTAATATCTGCTTGACATCAGGATAAAGAGCTAGCAGCTGCAGAGAAAAAGCTGGCAGAATGTCAGGAGACTCTGTCTATACTAGGTAGGCAGTTGCAAGCTATGTGCCCTCAGATAGGTGTAACCATGACTCATCACAGTAAAAGGTTTCAAATGAATGAAAAGTTCGCCAAACCAACTTATGGCTGGTCAAATTCTTATGGTTCATGTAACTCAAATGAAATTGATCATGCTGAGGCATGTAGCGTAGTGTCTGACATTCAAGGAGTGACTGATGAGTTTTCATCGCATAATAACTCTGGTGCCACATCATGTCTTTCAGACACTGAAGGGAACTATTGGTTAAACCCTTGAATAAGGTTAAACTCTTACTGAATCAAATTTCTATTCTTCGAGCTACTGCTACATGAAAGAAAATTCATGGTTTGAGCCACTTCTTTTTGTCAAAAGAGTAGTCACTAACATTGTTAATTGACTTAATTCTATCGAGAGCTCCCCAAGATGATGTTGTACATAAACTATATAGTCAAAATTTGTATTGACAATGATGTGTGTAATTCTCTTCAATAGGTTGATTTTGGGTAAACTTTTATTCTTATTCCAGCATTTGTATTCCATGAATATGTGAGGCTTCGCCAATCTGGTTATAAAAGATAAAGATCTTTCTCTTTCGCCGTCCATGAACAAATGGAGAGTGATCTCACTTCCTTCTATACGCCACTTTTATTGGACAGTGATCTCACTTCCTTTTATATGCCATTTTTATTTCTTTCTTGGTGAACAATTACTGTTGCCAATAACTCGCAATTGTGTAGTGAAACTGATAAGTTGCTAGCAAGACAAGTATAAATTTCTATTATAGTTGACTTTGGACGATTTACTTGGCAGCAATTTTTTTTCAATCATAGTTTTGACCTTTCGGTCTTATAATTGACTTTGATAGAATTGATTTAAAATTATTAATTGCCATGTGTTCAAATTAATCGTAGTGATAATTTTTTACATTGATGCTATTTTTATTTACTGCAGCATTGATGTTAATGAAACATGTGTTATGTTGTGTAATTAATTGACTTTAATACTAGTATTTTATCTAAATGAAACTTGAGCCATTGGGAATACAACAAAACAAACAGTGATATCATGTTTTAAGTTTGATTATTATTTTCTGTCCAAAAAGAAGTTTGATTATTATTTTGGCAAAAATGATATTTTCCAAGTTTACATTAGATTTTAATTTTATTCTCCTACATTTTTTATTCATTTCAGTCGTGTAACTTAAATTTTTTCCTCCAACATTCTTAATTGGCACTTCCTTCTTTCAATTATAGTTCACTAGCATTTAACATTATAATTCATTCTAGTGACATCTAATTTGAAACAATTTTCTTTTATCAAAATATCATATAAAATAGAAAAGAGGAAATAATAAACTTTTTTTTTTACAAAACTCAATTAATAATTTTTTTATCCATAAGAATCAAAGATAATACTAAAAATTTATAACACTCACAAATTGTGTTCAATCAAATGAGTTAGAAGTTCTTGTTAACCCCTCAATTAACTAATATTCTCAATTAAGGACTTTAAACATTATGAATAATTTATTTTGCTAAATTAAAAGATGGAGGTAATGATGAGAGCAATGTTCAAGCGAAATATAAGATTAGATTACTGAAATAAATAAAAGATTAAATTGGAACTTAAATCAAATTTAATTAGAGGATTAATAGGAAGTTATAAGGTTGGTTGGAAAATATTCGTTTTGTCTATTATTTTTAACACTAAAAAATCGGCACCATCCTTAGGAAGTTAAGTTATATTGATAGAGGGTAATAAAAATGGTCTAGTACTATTTTCTTAAAATAGCCAAAATGAAAAATAAGAGTTCATCTGACTATGTGCAATGAAGCTAACAAGGGTACATCTGACTTTATAGAAAAAGTCAAAATCAAATATTATTTCAATATCAAATATAGAAACTTTCTTCTTTTATCAATTATAATATTATATTATAGCTATGACTTAGAAAGAAGGAAGCTATAAGTATATGTTTCTATTGGCAATGTTTATTAGAAGTTGAACATCTTTAGAAATTGTTGATAGCATTGTCCAAAAATAACGTGGACCGAACACGTATGTTGATAAGCTCGAATTAAATGGAAAAGTCAACTAATTTAAAAAGAAGAAAAGCTAACCAATAACATACACTCATTTTCGTGCTCAATCACGGATGAAATATTGAAAACATTTCACGTGCAAGCTCAACTAAAATTTAAAACCATCGTCTAAACTATGACGGACAATATTTTAGGATGCACCTGGAATCCACGTTTATATATGGAAGCAAAAGCACCCCAAGAAGACGAGGACAGTGAACCATTACTTTGTCTCCATTAAATCGTGCAAATAGATGTCGTAGTTGAACATTTAGTTTGAATTTTCGGAGACATATATACTTGATATACTGATTTTATAATTTCTTAAAGTGGTTGAGCTTGTGTGTTTGGTCTTAGTTTAGGACTTATTGACGTGGTGTTGATGAGTGTACAACATTGAAAATACAGAAAAATGGGTACGTGGGCAACTGTAGGCTTTATTTGTGTTCATGAACCTGACATGTCTGCCCTACTACTTCTTCAGCAACCGAACCTACCTTATGTGCTTCTTCAAATAATCAAATGGAGGATTTTAGATTTGGAAAACAGCGTGCAAAAGCACGTCTTGTCTATGAAGTACATCTGAATATATACAAGTCAATATTTGAAATTTATTATTTTGTTGGACTTTTTTGCTTTGGGTGCTTTTAAAATTGATAAACTTGAATAAAGTCCAACATTATGATTAGTTCTAATTATCCTTTTACATTTAATTTTTTTGCTTTAATGATTTTCTAGAGCTGTTGGCAAGGAGTTTACTAAAAAAGTTTTATACTAGTAATTTACATATTATATATGCAAGAATGAAAAAAGGATAAATTAGATTGGCCACTCTCTAGTCTCTCGGGATTGATCAGTTAGCTAAATTGCCAGATTGTTGCTAATTACTTAACCTACCATTCATTAGCCGCATGTATTTTTCAAGTAAATTTTCAGAAATTGCTAATTTCTCATCCAATCAATTTTGGTGTTTAGACAATTTTAGATGGTACATGCATATCAGCATATGATGGTGCATATTAGCAATAAAGGCCCATTTTTTTAAAGAACACATCATGCAAATAAATACATCATTATCTTGAGTGGACCTAATGTCTCCTTTTATAAGCTTCATCCATGTCCCACTGATCATCAAAAGAATTTGGATTTAGAACTTGAATACTAGAATACAGTACACAATTACACATGACTCAACCAGTGAATATTTACAAGAAGAACATGAAAAGTTCATCTAACAGAACATGGGAACCACGGGATCCGTGCTTACCTTCATCATTATATTTGAATCATGCAGTACAGAGAGCAAGGTCGACGGCATAGAGTTCATGTCTTGTAAAATAGTACTTTCACATGTGAACTTTAGTGGTTAACTTGTCAATATTTTCTTTTCCTTATCGAAAAGTGTTGCTATCATTTCAATTTGTTGTTTTTTTCTTTCTTGGTCAATAATTATTACTATAAAAATATTATTTATTATAATTTCTTTTCTTGCTAGGACAATTATACAGTGATTAATTGATCCCTAATTCCTTGTCCTCTATACATGCAGACATCCGATCGACATTAGTAATAGTGGGTGACTAACAACCTAATTAATTTAAAGTTCTAAGCTAATTAATAGATAAAAAATTGAATGAATAGGACAAAGGTTCGACTCTGACTGGACTTGTGACTCTCTTATGACACACACTTGTCCATAGCATATAGCAGCCTAACAATATCAAAGAAAACAAGCTGAACTTCTGCTTTATTTCTGTGGCTTAAGATAATTAGATTATGCCATCTGTTAATCAAGGAAGGGACAAAAGGACTACGCGTTTAATTACCCTGGGGACCCCATTTGATGAACTATGAGGCTTCATTTCCATGTGCACTAAATGGACAGATTAAGCAGGCATTTGCCAAAGACCTATAATTTAATCAATTATGGTAAACTACGGAATTTACACGTACTCTGAGTAGATACTATATGGGGCCAATGTATGTACTAGAATTCTCAGTAATTTATAAGGAAAATATCTCAGTACTTGTAATTGTAAGGACAGGTACTGTTGTTGTCCCATGTCGGCTGGAAGAGTAAATGAAACATTATTGAGAATGTCCATCTTCAGATTAGGGGTGCGATCGGATAAATTATATATTATTATATATAAAATGAAGCCCTTTTCAAAAATTACTCTTTATAAATTTATGAAAAGATATATTTTAAAAAACATTTTTTAAATTAAAAAAAGCATTGATTTTTTTAAAAAGCACAAACAAACAGCGACACCTTAATCATGGCCTGAGACGATGAATTTAAACACGTTCAGATTTGGTTAATTGGATTTTAGGTCACGTTAGCTGAGATAGCAAGATGCCAATGCATGAAAATAGTTCGTGGCTAATGAATGATGAACAAACTTTTCCCATGCAAGGCTAAGCATGATGCTGGCTACTTCTCGCACTGCTTGTCATATTTGCAGTGATTATTGTTTTGGTCAATAAATAAAATTCTCTCTATTCAGAGATAGAGAGAATGTAGCGTACCCCGCATCGTATCCGAAGGGGATGTGACAGATCAGTTATGTATCATCGTGCATGATTAATGATAAGTATTACTACATTGCAGTTTTTTATTGCATTTCTTAGTGCTAATAAACTCTTGCAGTTTTAGAATTTTGTAACAGCCTATCTGTGTCCAACTTTCAACTATTGATACACCACTTGACTTTCATCTAAATTACAAGATAATGGATCAGACTATAAAACAAGAATATCAGAACGCTAGTAACCGGTGACACCCAAATTTTGTTTTAGATTTGAGAAAATGGAGCTTGTAAAATACTAACAATGAAATTTACCCCCTGTAAAAACTCCACTTCCATTCATTTGCTTATTCCCCTTTTGCTCGTAACACCTGTGACTGACCAAAACCCCCATAACTAAATCCGGGTTGGATATATGTATTTGAAGACTTAGGTCCTACAAATTATGAAATGCACAACTCCAATTTAACTTGCCAGTTCTCAATTTTATTTTTTATTTTTTTGCCAAAAGTTTTGAATGCCATTCAATTTTTTGGATTTAACCACAACTCTTTCAAGCTAATTTGTCAAGCAAGCATTTTATTGGGTTTTCCTTCCCATTTGACTAGGAGGAGTTACCCCAGAGCGATCAGTAGGTTGATGTATTTCCAAGTCAACCCCAAAAAACAAACAAAAAAGAAGACTTAAAACGTATCAAAATGCAAGTTAAAGCAAAGAGGATATAAAAATATTCAACGGGGTAATACCCCCCATGAACAACATTGCTTCATTTAAATCACCACTCATTAAAGAAATAAATAACATTGCCAAGGAAAAACTACTTGGACATCAATCTACATATATATATATCTTCCATACTATATACAATTACAACACCAAACGTAAAATGTTAATAGTAGCGACCAAGTCATAACCACCACTTGACAAGGGGACTTTTTTACTAGCAAATCACCACTTCACAAGGGAATTATGATGGTAATCCTCCGCTTCTCAAATATATTGTAGTAGTCCCTCTCCTTTCTCATCTCATCATGGAAGTTAAGGACTCAAAAGCAACTTCATCGCATGGTATGGTAAGCCCCATGTCATGGTTGAAGCCAAACTCCTCCTCAGCTCTTTCGAGCAAACTTTGAAACTGAGGGTGAGTCAGCCATGAAATTGGGATAATATATCTAGTCCTGTTCTCTCCAACATAGACCGCAAAATGGCCTTTTGGCACATCATCAGGAAGACCCTCTTCATTGTAGGTCTGCTTCTTGCCAAAACTTGAGCATCTCTTGACAATTTGCTTGAGAACAATAGCTTGTGGTAGTTTATTGGATTTTTTGATGGCCATTATTTTGCTTCTCTTGCTTGCACCTTGTTCAAACTAAACTTTCAATTTTTTATTTTTTTATTTTTTGTAGCGGGGAGGGTTTGGGAAGTGTGGATTATGGGGTAGAGTGGAGGGGGGGTATTTATCATGAGTTAGTATAATGGAAAAAGAGAACCAGAGTCATGTGGATGTGGGGACTAGGAGCAGACCAAAGTGTTTTAGGCGAAACTTGTTTACCGGGGAACGCAAGTTCCAACACCAGTGAACGTTTGCTTGCCTGCTCCTTCCCCAGTAGACAAAATGTGGCCCACTTCTTCTTTTAATTCTAAAATTTTCCATCACTTTGTCTCTATTCACTCATCCTATTCTCATGTTGGAAATTTTTGACTTCCACACAATTCTGCTTGCCATCTTTTCTTGCCCCTGGTGGATGCTGCATCTCAGCATTGTTGCCAAATAACTATCAACAAAATGATTTTCACTAGTAAAGGGCTAGTAGCACAATACTTGTTAGTTAATATAGGTGATCCTTTTTATCCCTAAAAAATTTAGGTGAATTGAGTCCAAAACTCTCAAATTATGTAATAACACATAATAGCAAATTTTGAAGTCATGTCTAGTTTTATCCTTATCAATTTGACCAATTGTTAGCTACTATCTTGATTTTAAAGAAAAAAACATTACATCTTCATGTTTAACGTGGTTGGTAGTGAATCAAATATCATGTGATAGGTGTATGCTTTTAAGTTAAAAAGACTTGTTTCTGTGTATTTGAGTTTGCAGACGTAGAGAGACAAGGATCCGTGTTAAGTAATCGTTTCCAAATATGAACTAACTCTTACCATAGTCACAACTAGGCCAATTGGATTGGATTATGAAGGGTTATTTTTGCGTGCTTTCACTGAAGAAAAGCTACACCGAAATCCCCTCTTTTGCTAGCATGGTGTAAAAATTTGTAACCGCTCAAATTCAATTGCATAGATAGAATTGCGAAAGCAATATAAAATGCGCCTTGATAGCATTAACTAGCTAGAATTTAAGCTTTAATCAAGATATTGATATTGATATTTTTTCGTTTATGTATGTAGCTAGTTTAATTGTCATACCAAATCAATACTTTCCCAATTAATTAGGCATGTCGCAAACACAGATACGGTGAAAATCGTTTTCAGATTGAGTGGGAACTTAAAACCATATAATATAAGTACATGGCCGAAAGCCATTTAACGGAACATTCAATGGTATTGCCTTTTTTGGGTGCCTTGACCCAATAGTTTTTTTACTATTTTGAAGTAATTATATACAATGAGAATACCAAATGGAGCAGGCCCTGCTGGACCATGAACTTTGAGAATGAAACTGAAGCCTTTTTTTTTTATCTTAGATGAGACTAATACTTAAACACATGCATGTTTCGCTTAGAAGGAGAAAACTACGAGACAAACCTAATTTCAAGTTATAATTTTACTATTTCAACGGCAATTGATCTAGTTACATGTATTTACCCGCAAAAATATTTGCAAATAGAAAGAATAATACCCACTTTATTTGGGAAATGGTTCAGGATGAGTATTTACTTTTTAGAAAATTTATAAATTTCAAAGTCACACATTCTAACACTCTCAATGATTCATTGAAAATAATATATTTAAAAAAAATTGATAAAAAAAGTGTTACTAATATTTTTCTTTTTAACTATTTATGCACGGACTAATATTTCTCTTTTTAACTATTTATGCACGGATCCTGGAACAACTTCCGCATTATATTTCCGAGTGAAAAATTGGTGATTTATACTATGTCGCAGCTAGTGACGGATCAATAAAAAAATTTAATGGGGACAGAGGAGAAATTTATAATATTTCCATAAAAGAAAATATTATTTTTTTTTTCAAAATATATAAGATCATGAAAAAAAATTAAAATACCCACTTTTTATGAATTAAATTGCTCTCTACACATTTTTTATTTAAAATATGTTGTATAATTTATTTTCATTGTTAATACAATTAAAAAAATTCACAATACTCATAATTTTACGAATTATTTAGTACCAATTTATCCTTTCTTATAAATTTTTTACATTCATTTAAAAAATTATCTTATGGAAGTAATACTAATTTTTTTATGGAGACAAAAGTATTTTCTTTTAAATATATTTAAGCAAAAATAAAAATCTTATGAGGACAAAAATATTTTCTTTTAAATATATTCAAGTAAAAATAAGAAACCCCATGTAAGCAATTGCCTTCATACCATCAAACGTACATCCGCCACTGCTGCAACAATTCATGATATCAAATTTTATATGAGTGATTATATTTGAGTATCTATAAATTTCAAATATTTTATCGGTATTTCTTATTTTTTTTATCTCATTATTCGTATTACACTGTATCATTAATCAAATCAATCAGTTATATTTTCTCTGTCTCACTAAGGGCGTTTCCAAGAATTTTTTTTTTCCCATTTTACATTATTTTGCACTTCAGAGACCAAAGGTGTCTGAATCAAACATACTGTAGAAATCAATATTGTGATTAAAACCTATGTTTGTTGGTAGCATGTTATTGTCGAAGTCCCTTCAAATTGGGCTCAAAGGAATGTGTCACGAGGCTTTTATAACGTCCAGTGATTGGATATTACCGTATTTCTTTTGCATATGCAAAAAGCAACCTTTAGATAAAGCCTGAAACAAAAGACAGAGTGGAGTAAGGGTCTGGGCTAAAAAGTCCTCGGCCCAACGAACAAGACGAAGGCATGTTCCACATATCAAGCCGTGTTGACCAAAACAAATATCAATTCAGACAATAACGAAAAATGATATAAAAATAATAATACTGATTTAGAAGATACTAACTACTAAGTAAATTCCCCTAAAAGAATATTTATGCACTTACAGTATAAATAATCGTTTGAATTACACTATCAATGAGAATCCTTTTTCTATAAAACTAATTTTTTTTTTAAAAAAGATATTGATTTAAACATTGATTTCTCATATCGTGAACGACTATGTTTTTTACTAGACTCAATTTCTGCTAATTTGCTTGTTATTATTGACTATGAAATTAGTAAATTTTCGCAGGAGACTTATTATTGAACATATCATCACAATAAATTTAAATAATGTTCATGCTATTTTGTATCCTTTTTTTACGTTGGAAAATCAAACCTCTCACTTTTCAATGAAAAAACATACGTTTCAATATAAATTTATAATTGAGATGAATTTTAACATCTATATCAATTTGAAAATTTCATTTAATGGTTTGAAAATAATTTTATCAAATTTTAAAATCAATGTAACTATCAAATTTTTTCAAGAATCGTAATTTAGAAATTTCACTTTCAATAATTTTTTAAAATAATAATATTTTTTAAATGTGAAATGTTAAATTAAAATATTAATATTAATATTGATATATATTCTTAGAATTTTTTAGAATACACTGACATTATGAGAGTTTTTATATTGTTATATAATTACAAATTATCAGATATGTTAGTTTTATTTTATTTTTATGATACTGCTATATTTTAAAAATCATCTTATTATATATATCTTTATGCCAAACGTTAACTATTCATGCCAGGCAATGATTTAATTATTATTTTCTTGTGTAAAACTTTCTTTTATGGCAACCGTTATCTAAGACTAATTATTGTTTTAATATCAAACAAAAATATTAAATAATAATATATTTATTATTTTAAAAATAAAAATATTCAATATTTTCTCTATCTAATTACAAATAAAAGAATTGATTAAAAGAAAACTATCCAAAGATCATACTACTACGTAATAATAAGGTGTTCGGGTCCTTGGATTAATGGTGATCCTATCAAATGATAAACATCATGTGAAGCCATGTTACTTTTGTCTCCCAAAGTTTTGTAAGAAGACAAAATAGGGCAGGCGCTAAGGTCGCAGAACAGTGAATGTTTACAGTCGAACCAATCAACCCATCTCAACTCTCTCACTTCATGCCAACGATTCTGTCAGCATCAGCTCCTGTAATCCTTGTCATGTAAGCTTTCTTATATAGGCTATTAATTAAAGGTATGTATAGAGCCTTATACAAGGTGTTGTTTTTTATGCAGAAAGTACTTGAAGTACACAGTTCAAAACTTAACCGTGAGGGGATATAGCCATATATAGGCATTAGGCAATTTTTTATGGAAGGTGTGAAAATGAGAGAGGGGGGAATATAGATAGTGACATATTTTTATTTATTTTAAGAAAAAGAGGTAATTTGGAATTTTAGGATTTTATTTTCCTTTTAATATAAATCTTTGTGTTCTCTCTTTTCCAGTTTTTTTCTTTTCATCCTATTAAACATATAGCTTATTATAAGGGGATAAAATAAGCATATAATATTTAGACATGATTAATTTTGAGATTTTCTTTTTAAGGTTAGAAGTTTTTTTTTCTTTAAACCTTAATTAGTGTTTTTAATAAAATAATAAATTCATGAAAATTTTTATATATGATTGATACTTTATATTATTTTTCAGTCATTTAAAAAAAAGTACATAATTTCTAACAAATAATTATTTTAAATGTGAAACCAAGTTCAATAAGAAAATTTCTACCCTTTTATAATAGTATCATGAAGTGATTTTTTCAGACATTGATCGTCTTAAACAAATTAAAATTACTTTTTACTTAAAACGAATATCTAATTATAAAATTTATTTTTATAATTATGAATTAGTGACCAATTATAAATAAAAGTAAGAGATAGATATTTACCATGAAGTCATCTAAAACAATTGTAAGATCTAGGCTCTGTACATTGAAATACTAACATAGTATGCTATAAGTAATAGATAATAATTATGTTTTTTATCTTTTATTAGTGTGAGGTATTTATTAACTGTTGATTTTTTTTTAATATGCGGTTAAATATTTTATCTTTGATTGTGTGCATAGAAGAACACTAATTTCTTAAATGAATCTTGTCTAAAAAATTTAGTCTCTTATTAATTTTTAACTGAAGGATACTTTGGATTGAAAATAATAATAATGCATTGAAATTTCGTCTGAAGTCCAAAATCACTATATATCTCGTATTGAAAAACAAAATACTTAGGGTGTGTTTAATTTAATTTGTTTTTTAGTTTTTGAAACCATTCATGGAATATTATGATTTTAAGAGAATAGAAGTTAAAGAAGATGCGAAAATATAAGAAAAAATAAATTAATAAAAATATAAAAAAGGTCATTTTAGTTTTCTGATTTTTAAAAATTAGAAAGGGATATTAGTTTTTTTAAAAGTTTTGTTATTGAATTATTTTATCTACCCCTCTATTTTTTAAAATAAATAAAAAATAAAAAACAGGAAAGAAACGGTAGTTAAAAAGAAAAGCACTGTACATGGATTTCCACAAGCAGCTACAAACACATGCAGCTGGCATCTGTATCAAAATATGCAACTAGAGATTCAAAAAACATCATCATAAGCTAAAAGCAAATATTAATAATATGTCTGGGTTTGATGTTCCCACAAATTATACAAAACAACAAGTTAACAAATTATAGAAACAAGAAAAGGTGTGTATATATTGTTGCTAACAAATTATACAGGACTTAAGATTTATATTCTTTCAGTGACTAGTTTTTTTTTTTTTATCTATCATGGAATTCATGGAATTTAGGGTTTATTAATTTGTAAGAGTTACAATTTTCAAGTCAATAATAATATAATATCTATCTATATAGACATAGATAAATAAGATATTCTCTAGATAATTCTAATTGAACCAATTAGATATTCGATTTGGATTTATATGACATGACCAATCAATAAAAATATTCTTAACATTTTATCTTTGTCATATATTTCATACATCACATTAGATAGATATCATATTCATGAAATACAATATGCTTTCAAGATGTCTTGGTAATGAAATGATAAACAAGAGGCGAAGATTAAAAAAAAATGTTGTAAAAAAATATCATATATAACTCACAATAAATACAACTGAATGTCCATGAATATTGTTTTAAAATATTAAAAAATAGTCCATTATTATTATGTTGATCAATCTTCAAATTTCCTCTGTTTGTAGGCAATATATAAATTCCATTATAAATCTTTACTAGAGTTAATGGTCTTTCTTATAACCTTGTAAGAAAACTTATTTTCCCCTTAATTACTTATCTAAACTTCAATTTTCCAAAAAAAAAAAAATTCTATTTTTCAACACATGCTGAATAATTTTAAAGGTTACTTAAATGCTTCATAATTCGAATCTAACAGTTGGAATCCAGAACAATAGTTAAATGATTATAAAATAACTGCAAGAAAAAAGTTAAAGTAGCAAGCACAGTTCTAATATCAAACCCAGACATATCCCACCAATCATCAAACATTGCGTCAGAAGGTTAAGCGATGACGCCATGCATGGGCTTTAAAATAGAAATCCCCATTTGCAAGTTGTAAGATGTAAAACTAATCATTATTTTAAAAAAGATTCGACTTTAAAAGAGTTAAGCCTTATATAAAAGTCTTCATGATGAAGTGATTAGAAATTTATTTCTTATGGCTCATACATTTTAAAATCAAATAAAAGTTAAATTTTGGCGTATGATCAATCGTTTACATGCATGCACGTTATTATTCGAACTCCTTAAAATTCAATGAAAATTTTTCCAATTTTCCATCATCGAGTTTATGCGTAGCTAGAACACACAATTGGATGTGATTGGATATGGGTAAGAGCCTAAGAGGCCACGAAACTCCAACTAAATGTGAGTAATAGACGAGGCCATGCATGGAACCCCAACCATATATGTGTGAATGTGACAATTTGTTCGGGCAATCGTGCATTAAACAGAAGTAATGTTTAATCTAAATCAGCACATGTAACCATGTGAGACCTTCCCAGTCAAAGACAAAATTTGAATACAAGAGTAACATGAGCAGGCTCGTGTTTCCACTTTTCTCCGTGAGGCTCATAATAAGCAAATGGCCTTTGGCTCAATATAAACTTCACCCATTATTTAATTTGTAATTCTGTGCTGTACTCGTACGCATTTGTTTAGCAAACCTACACATAGTTAATTAAGACAGATATTGACTAATAGGATTAATTTAATCTAATAAAACCGTCAGCCCTTAATTTCCTCAATCTTGCTTAGTCATAAAAAAGAAGATTACGTTCAAGTAACAAACAATAGCATTAAACACTAAGTTTCCATGCACTCCACATAATAGTCAAACTTTCTTAGTTGGAATGCCTAAGTAATAAGACCCATCTAGATTCCATATAAGAAAATAAAGTAATAGTGGACTGTAGAAGGCCCTATATTTTCTGTCATTATTCTAGATTCAAATTATCTTGGTTCGTTGCTTTCTTCTTTATGTTATAATTAAAATTTATTATTAATTAAAAATGATATTTTAATTTTCTTAATTGTACTGTGAGGAAACAAATTTCCCTTATGAATACGATAGATGGAATAAAAATCATGCATTTGTCTTTCTTTTCACCTATATGTCATATATATTAAATATGTTTCATTTGATATCTAGATAAAGATAGACATAAACTTTAAACATAATATGTGATGATAAAAATCCATATATAATATAAAAAAACTGTTCTCCTTAGTGTGTATATATATATATATATATATATATATATATATATACACACTTTTGTGATATGCATAATGTTTTTCGTTGTAGATTAACTGTATGGGTTAAGTAAATAAAAAAATTATTCAAAAACTATTAAAAATGTTTAATATTTATTTTGTAAGTATTTAAAATATTTGAGTCGATCTGCATGTGTATTTAATTCTCTTAATAACTTAATATGCATTAATACACAAGAAAAAATATTCAATATTTTATTGAAAACTAATTTTTATCTAGCAAACTAATTTGTAATATAATATAACACACACACATGATTGACATGAATCCAAGCCAGCCAAGGCCTCACGCACATGAATCCCGCAAGACCAACTATACCAACATATATTTATAAACCCTTGTTTCAAGCAATAGATTCTCTTATATATATAGTGCTCCCCAAGGAATATATCCATATAGAGAGGAGCATTGAACATAGTTTTACATAGCTAGGAAAGAAAAAAACATGATGAAGGGTCAATGCATGCCCCGGTTGAAAAGCAGCTCCTGCAAGAACAAAACACCTTCTCCAATGACCTTATTAGAGCGTTTCAGAGAAGCAGTGCTCCGCTTAATGATGTTATCTGCACTTTCTAAGGCCACAAACCACCGTCGCTCCGGCGACGGAGAACGCCAGAATCGACGTTATAATAGCCCTCATGATCCTCACCACAGTGAAGCCGTAGCAGATTGCATCGAGTTCATTAAGAAAAAGGCTGCTACCGACACCGGTTAATTAAAACCGTCACTATAGTGCATGTTAGTTCCGACAACGACATGGCCGAGACCGTCGTTTGGATCACTATCATGTCATGTAATGTGACAAATTAAATACTAGTAATTCTTCTTATTTTTCTTTGTTCCAATTCTCTTTTTATTCTTTTTTTCCCTTTTTCTTTTCTTTGTAATTTGATGTGATGGACTTATAATATTTGCCTCCCACTGATATATATGTACGCAGGGTGTGAGATTTAGACGTAGAATTCGGGATTTTTATGCGTTTGTGAAGTTGAAGTAATGTGTAGATAATAATTAATTAATATAGTATTTTCATTAATTGTTTTGTTTTTCCTATTTCCCTTGTGTTTGTTTCTGAAAGGGTTGTTCGTAGGAAGGAACAGGACAAAGTGGTAGATGCAAAATTAATGCTCATGCATGTCTTCTGGTTTTGAATTAATGGGCCAACCATTTTCCAGTGTGTCCCCTTAGGCGGATAGTGAATTAGAATTTTTTGCCGGTGTGTGATTTGGACCCTTTTGGTTGAAGAATATGGAAATTTGAAGGCTGTACCAATCATTTATTTTTCTCAATTTTTTACTTGAATATTATATACCTTGTTCTTGAGATGACAATTTTTTATATTTTTAAGTGTAATGTTCTCACCATTGATTCCGGCCGGTTAAAGAATCACTAATATAACAAAAAATTATGCATTAGAAAAATTATGATGGTACTGAAAATTACGTTAGAAGTATATTCATAACATCTTTTTTTTATATTATTTTTGATTCCTTAACTGTGTTGTAACTTGCAAGATCACGAATATACCACTTGTTAGCATTTGTTTAGAAGTCACTGTAAAAGAAAATTGTCTCTTTTCTTTTTCTTTTTCCAAAGGACACATTCTTCATTTATAATACTCGTAATTATAAAATTTGTTTAGTTTAATTGTTTAATCAATTTCTTATTTATCTATTTGATCAAATACAAAATTTTCATTAATAAGGTTCTATAGCTATTGTTTATATTAAGTGTCCAATATTTTAATGCAACCAATCTTTATATATTTATGTTAAATTGTATTTTACTGAAAGTTCCTTAATGTAGCTCTTAATATTTTTTCTTAAAATATCACATATATCGACATTAGTTTTATATTTTTTTAGTTTTTAAAAAATTCTCTCACTCGATCAATCGGTGAAAAATTAATTTCTTCGAATACGTATACATCAATTACTGAAAAGTGAAAAGTGACACATCAATATAATTAGTTTCTTCTCTTTTAAATTTTGAATTCAAATTCCTTAAAGGCTTAAACAAATAAATTATATATATATATATATTTTGTAATTTCAAGTATTTTCTTTTCTTTTACATTTTAAAAATATATTTGAACTAATTATGCACATAAATTTTTTATGAGTTTAATGTCTATACATTATACGACGATATAAAATAGTTTTATATTTTCATTCAATCACAAAATACCATTTATCAATCACAAAATACCATTTGAATTATTTTAAGATAATTATTTTGAAAATAATAAATTTATCATAAATGATAAATTATGATTCAATGACTATGTAAAAAAATTTATCCGGTCAATGCGTGTCTTTTTTTTTTTATGTATAACTTTGAAATATTTTTTATTGAGCATTTTTCTAATCAACGTTATTTTAAAAAATTCTAATTCTATAATATTCATATTTATATTCATATTCAGTATAAAAATCGTTACTAGTTATGTACACCACTACTACACCATTTCTAGTAAAGATTTGAACATTAATTTGACATGATGTGAAAGATTAGCATTTTTACGAAATCCAATTCCCATTGGTAATTAATGACTATTTAATTGAATATATAAGTAAAATTATTATGATATTTTTAATTTTGAAATCCCCATTGTAGTATATAAAATTTAGTGTTTTAATCTTATTTTACGTTGATATTAAAATTTATTACCGAGTCGGGCCAATTGTTGTAAAGCCCATGTGGTTTGTGGTTTAATACGAAATGAAGCCCATCAAGTTAGTGTAGTAATTTTATCGGCAACGAATCCTTGGAAGGGACACATTAGGACAATTTGCGTCTGTTTTGTTTTTGGTCGGTGGATAATGTGTCCTTTATAGTTTTTGTCCAAACTGGACAAGGTGTCCTTGAAATACTAAGCAGAAAGAGGGAGAACCGGAGAAGCACCCTCGTATTCATTTTACTTCTCAAATATAAACTGAAACAGACATTTGGGCTGTACCTTTTTTCCCATTGTTTGGGGGCAACATCCAACTCTGGGATTCAGGAGGGTGGAACTTAATACACCAGCAAAAAGGCTAATACACCCAGACTTTTTTAAAAATGCACAGTGAATTTCCTTAAATGGCCCTAGTGTTAAACGTTTTCATTACCACTGTTTTCATTTGAGGCTTTACGGATTCCGCCGCATACACCCCTGCTCTGCGATTTTGTTCAGCTTGGCTGTGCTCCGGTGTTCGTCTTTGGTTTCGTCAGTTCCGACAAAGTCTAAGGGCTACATTGGTGCTTGTTCGTCGCTTGAGGGAGGTGGTAACCTGTTCCGGCCGCCGTGTGAGGTTCGTTGCAATTATCGGGGTGTGTTGGATATGGTACGGATTAACTAATCCGTATGCCTTCTACGGATTAACTAATCCGTACAGTGTATACGGATTAGGCAATCCGTGAACTTATTACGGATCAGTTAATCCGTAATAAGTTCACGGATTGCCTAATCCGTATACACTGTACGGATTAGTTAATCCGTAGAAGGCACTTAAAGAACAGACTCAATAAATCTGCATAATTTTTCGCTTTTCACTAGTTAATTACTACCAAATTTCTGTCTTTTTTTCTGCTACTGATGCATAAGGGAAAGTGGGTAACAAAAATGTTTTTTAGTAGTTCCAATTTACACATGGATGTAATATTGTTAAAAAAGTATGAATTAATCCAACTTAATTTCTTTAGTATAACTTTTGCACTTTAGTTTTAGTCTCTATTTTATTTCTGAAGGTCACGGAAGCCCAAAAAACTTGGCTTTTTTTCCCCAAGTACACTTGTCATGGACAAGAATATGAATCCTCTTCACAAAAAAATCACCCATTAACAAGTTGGCAACAAAAAGAAAGTAGAACAAACCCATTAATTCGTGGACCTAGCAAAAGGGAACATCTGTTCTTTAAGTGCCTTTTACGGATTAACTAATCCGTACAGTGTATACGGATTAGGCAATCCGTGAACTTATTACGGATTAACTGATCCGTAAAAAGTTCACGGATTGCCTAATCCGTATACACTGTACGGATTAGTTAATCCGTAGAAGGCATACGGATTAGTTAATCCGTAAGAATTTCACGGATTGGATAATCCGTATGCCTTCCACGGATTAACTAATCCGTATGCCTTCTACGGATTAACTAATCCGTACAGTGTATTAATTGTATAATTTGGGATTTTATGATTAACTGAAGTGCCTTTTATTGGTTATTGTACATATATGAGTTGCTAGCAAACTTATTTAGCTCAGATTACATGATTACATGTTGTAGTATTGATGTTAATAGTGATTGTGGGATCAATGGAAATTTGAATTGTGGCCCATTCATTATATTAAATATAAAAGCATGGACTGCACAAAAGGCACATTCTTATTGTATGTGTAGCATATAGAAAGGCAATATGTTTTGGTAGTGGTCAACATGCTTGCATGGATTATTAGTTGTGCCTTGGTGTTATGGTAGTAATTGTCTTGTTATTAGTTGTGCCTTATATGGTTGGCTTTGGTAATTGTCTTGATGATTGCATCAATGAAGTGGTTGTGGTTGTGATGATGGTTGGCTGTGTCATTGTTTTGTTGATTATGTTTGTATAGCTTAATGGTGATGATATTGTTATGACCCATTATATTTGATATCTTTGTATTTGATTGAGAGCTGAAGTCCATATTGTTTCAGTTGTATACCAGATAATGGCTAGAACACGAGGAGGACATCGGGCCTTAGGTCGTGGTGTAGACAGAGGATCTGGTAGAGAGCACAGTGAGAATGAAGATGCAGGTCCTCAGCGTCGTAGGCCCACGGCGTCTGTCAGAAGACAAAGGCCAGGGGCAGCTGTTGTTGAGCATCCGGCTGTTGTTGAGCCTCCGGCTGGACAGTTGCATTTGGGTGCTGGTTTGGATGACGGTGGTGGTCTTGAGGACCAACGTCTGGAGCCTGATATCCCTGCCACAGAGGGGGAAGGTGATGAATTCGAAGGTTATCCAGGTGGGCCACAGGACACGTCAGTTTTGACACAGTATGCTGACCACGTCGCTGTGCGAGTGTGGGAAGGACAGGTACTTGTTTTATTATTGTATTTGGTTGGATTTTGGAAGTACAAAACTGACATTGATGTCAAATGATTGTAGGAGCGGCCTGAGTTGAAATTGGCGTCCCACGGAAGGAAGGTGCATAAATTTGGGCGGCCTGCACTGGAGATAGAGGGATTGGTGGCTGCTACCGGCTTAGCCCCGTTGATTGCATGCTCAGTCGAGACAGGTGACAGGGGTTTGCTATCGGCTTTTGTCGAGAGGTGGCACCCCGAGACGAGCAGCTTTCATCTACCTGTGGGGGAGCTGAGTATCACCTTGGATGACGTGGCGTCGCTGTTGCATATCCCCATTGAGGGACATCTATTGTCGTACCAGATGATCGATGTTGGCCAGGGCGTTCAGTTGCTTGTTGAGTTGCTGCAGGTCACCCCTGAAGATGCTGGGGCGGAGATGCACCAATGCCATGGGGCATATGTCCGTTTGTCTTGGCTGCGAGACATTTATGCGGTGAAGTGCGAGGAGAGGAGCTGGATTGTAGCAGCCAGAGCCTACTTACTTCATCTTGTTGGGTGCACGCTTTTTGCCAACAAGAGCGCTACACATATCAGTGTGGCGTTCTTGGAGGCCTTTCGTGATCTAGAGGACGCAGGAGGATATGCTTGGGGTGTGGCAGCACTTGTTCACATGTATGCTAACCTCAGTTATGCATGTCAGCACCACGGCAAGCATCTTGCTGGTTATATCACCTTACTTCAGGTAATGGTTTGACTGTTGTCATTGTGTTTAATATAGGTAGTTATGTTTTGTGCTTCTGATGATAACAAACTAATGTTGGTATGTTTGCTTCTAGTCTTGGATCTATGAACATTTCCCCACTGTGGGAAATGTCACTGCTGTGCAGGACTATCAGGAGTCCCAACCACGAGCCTGTCGGTGGAAGGCTGCCCAGGCATTACCTATGGTCACCTATCGTAGACGACTTGATAGGTTGGTCATAGAGGATGTGTGTTGGACTCCTTATGTCGATCATCGTCCACATAGAGGCTTCGACATTATTTCTCTCTTCTCTGGTCATATTCGGTGCGGACCGGTCGTGGTCAGACATCTTCCCGGTAGGGTCCTCAGACAGTACGGGTATGTTCAGGATATTCCAGACATGCACCTCACAGATGCGCCATCCACAGATGAGATTGACGAGGCATGGATACAGTTTGGGGATCACTTAGCATCCACCACTGAGGTTGCCCGTCATCCTAGTCAGACAGTGATGGGTTACATGGACTGGTTTTCCCGCGTGTCGCATCCATATATGAGACCCGTTGAGGTAGGTGATCCTGCTCGCCACCCGGCGCCCGAGCCACACATTGTTGACGACCCTCCGCGTGCTGCTACTGATGACCCAACTCCAGATCCACCTATATCCGACGAGCCTCGTCATGCATTGGTATGTGCGTCATTGTTGATATGTTTGTGTTATTAAATATGAACTGTTACAATGGTAACCGTTAATGTTTTCACATTGGTGCAGGCTACATGCGATAGGATAGCGCGCGGCTTACAGGAGATGATAGACTTACGCATGGTTTCTCCTGGGAGTGATGCCTATGCCGCCACTGAGCGCCTACTACGTATAGCTCGTTCGGTGACCGAGGAATCATGTGTCTATCAGCGCCAGAGACGGACGAGGCAGAGGCAGCATTAGAGATGCTTTTCGATGTGTTTTATTTATATACACATTCTTTGTCGTACTTGTTATTATACTTCACCATATGTGAACGTTATTTGAGTACGACATTATTGTTGTTTTAACATTGTCTATAATATTATGTTTCTTTTGAGTTATCGCTTGTCATGAAAACACGTGCGTAGAACAATACATAGTATTCATCGTTGAACAAAGCATCAAAGTACATGCTTAAAGAAGATTACTAATTTGTGAACAATATCAAGTTAAATAATGTCTACAATGTGAACTACACTCGTAAGTCAACATAATCAGTATGGACATGCTGAAGTTGTCTATAAGCTTCAATTCTATATTGGTAAGGAACTATCCATTGATTTGCAACATTGTAACAATTCCTTGACCATAACAACGCAGGTGGGGGGATTGGACATCCAGCTTTCAATGCAACCTGAAACAAGAATCACCATCAAGTTAGGTTCAAATTTGTTAAGAGTGTTTGTACAGTGTACTGTGTTCAACAACTTTTACCTGAACAAAATGATTTCCAAACACATGTCCAATACAAATTAGCCGATGAACATTGACATCTGCAGGTGGTTGGCTTCTTAAAGGAAAGAACGTCATGCTTTGTTTCAGAGACAGCGAAACAAGCACAAGTTTATACCGTGATGCAATGACGTACCCCAGATCAGTGATATCCATCCACTTATCAATTGTTACCTGACATGAAAACCAATTAACTGTAAATATAATAACCATGGTTAATGTATAAATACAAACATGCATAAACATAGTAGTTACCTTTGACAACCCATCAACAAGTAGGGACCGTTTCAAAGCATCAAATCTGTCAAAGCCACCAAACAATGCTATGTATTCAGTAGACCATTCTGCAAGTTCTTTTAGCAAATGATTGCGAACCAAAGACCAAGATTCTTCACCGTAACCTAGTAAAGCCGCAATAACACGAAAGCCACAGTTACCATCAGCTTTAACATCAATAATGTCTACAATGAAATCATGCATGAATGTATGAAACTGATCCAGCATCGGAGGCTTGGTTTTTGTATGCCTGTCATCAGCCGAAGATGTTGCAGGATGTTTTGGTGTCGAACAACTACTCTGAATAGAATGTAATTCATCCACATACTCCCAGTAAGATGGATCCCGCTTGGTTGACCTCGCGTGTTGCGAAACTTGTCTCTTTTGCGCACCTTTTGTTTTCACTTTTTCAGGCGGAGGACACATTGAGTTTTTGTCAGGATATGCAATTTCTCTAAGTTTTGTCTTTAAAGTGACCTTCCCACTAAAATTAAGCTTATTAAAACGCATAGATATGGCTTCCATCTCTCCACTTATGTCCACATGGTCCTCATCTACACCTTGATCTTCAAAACTTAACCTCCGCCAAAACAAATCAACGACATCAATAGGTATGGACCCAAGAACATACTTAGCTAGCTCACATGCACAAGGCAGTCCATGCGTAGTTCTCATAACACATCCACAACGTTTTTTGCTTTTGCCTGCGTAATGGACCCGCTCATACTCAGCAGCTAATTGGTTTAAAGCATACCTGGACACCATTCCAATCAGTCGTTTATACAATGTTACTTTAAACACATGACCCACCACATGTCTGCTTCTCTCCAATGATGCCCTAATCTCAGTATGTTGCAAGGTCAGCATATTGTGCATTGCATCCCATACACTACACAGGTCGCCTAGGCTATTCTGCAACACCCTCTTCAATGTCCAATGTGCTGACTCGACCCTGCAATCCAATTGTAACAGTCACAAACTATCCGCTACAACCACAATATAAAAGCACTAACTTTACAAAACTTAAAACATCTGCTAACCTGTTAGTTGTTGTATTACCCAAATGCATAAATTGTTTGGTCCACGCCGTAACAAATTTTTCTTTGTGTGGATTAAGCCATGTGGTTTTCACGTAATCAACAAACGCAGGCCATGGAGAACACGCAATGTCAAACTTTGCCATACAATCACCAAATTCATTCTCATTACCACAGTCCACAAGACTTCCCCAGGCTTCCATCACATAGTCCCATGCGTTACTCTGTCGGATAAAAGTTTTACATTTTGCCTTCACATTTTTTTCAATATGGAACCGACAAAGTAAATTGGTAGACATAGGGAACACAATTGTAATTGCACTCATCATTGCTAAATCTCTATCAGTGACAATCACTTTTGGGAAAAATTCAGTTTTAATAAAGATGCCTCTAAAACGTTCTAGTGCCCAAACAACATTGTCTACACGTTCAGCTTCTAATAAAGCAAACGCAGCTGAGAAGGTCATCCCAGTAGGAGTGACACCAACAATGTCCAATAACGGAAGTCTGTACCTGTTTGTTTTGTATGTGCTGTCTACCATGAAAACAACATTATATGCATTGGTCAACTTCACTGCATCTGGATGGGTCCAAAACAGGTCACGAATGACATTTTCACCCTTTACTCTATGCCAATGAATGTACATGTCTCGTCCTAGAAGCTTCATCAACTGTTGCAATTCAGTATTACCTTCTCGGATACGCGTACGATATCTATATCGTGCATTCATTACTTGCTTCAAGGATGTACAATTATTCGGATTATGCTCTTTCAAAGTAAGGAGAATATTCTTAGGCTTCACCATCGATCGTGTCATATCATGCACTACAACCTTCTCTTCCTCTGTCAGTCGACCAGCATACGGGTGTCCACATAATGAGTTTGCCAAACCATGATTATGAGTGCCACATAATAATTTCACCATCCACCCTTCACCTTCCGGTACTGGTTTCGCTTTCAATCTAAACGGACAATTGCATTTTCTCGTGCTAGTCACTGTGGGCACCATGTTTTTATTGAACGCTCTATACTTTCCACTTCTCTCACAACCAATTAAAACAAATGAAGTTCTTCCCTTCTTTCCAGTATGCATGTCCGACCTCATTATCACGGCTACAAAACCATTCTGATACGCAACACTTCTGGCCCATTTTAATAATTCATCACGAGAAGCGAACACCTACACAAATCAATAATAATGACTACTAAGTTCCATAAATCAATGACTAATAAACGCTAAAGAATTTATAAATAATATACATACCTCACAAGTATTGAACGCTGCAGAACAATCGACTGAACCATCAGCTTTTTCAAATGCACTCGGTTCATCTCCAATATCTTCATTCATATCAATTTCTTCAGACATTATAGCATCATATATCCACTCATCGGTGTTCATCTTCACAAATGACAACAACCTTACATAAATCACAACACAAACAAATAATAATCATTAAGAACACAATTTTTAATAATTAAATCCAATTTTTTTACATACGGATCAGTCAATCCGTATGGACCATACGGATCAGTCAATCCGTATGGACCATACGGATCACACAAGGCTGAATATATGTGCGGATTTACTAATCCGTAGATACGATACGGATTATCCAATCCGTAAATGCCAAAAACGCAACTTACCGTCATCGACAGCTGCTCCACCGCCGTCTGCGACTCCGACCAACCCAACAGCGGCAACGGCACACACCACCAGCTAAAACGACCACAACCAACACCTTCCACTCACAATGCACTCAACCAAAGCTTGAAGTCGAAGCTCGAAGTCGTTCATGGAAATAAAAAAAAAATGCTCAGCTTCTGTTATAAACAACGGAGGGTATTATTGCCATTTTAAAAAAATTCTGGGTGTATAAGTCTTTATACTGGTGTATAAAGTTTTACCCGATTCAGGAACGTCTGGTGGACTCCTTAGTATCGTTGAGTAAATGGGCATCACGAATGTGTTTGCAACGTTAAAAAATACAATTCAAATTTATTCCTAATTGAAAATAATTGACTTTTTTATTCATAAAATAATTAACTTTTACAATAATTATTTATTATTTATAATTATATTTAAGATAATTTTTAATTGGTTGACAGTAAAAAAAAATATGAATAAATTATTGTCATCTTTTACAAAAATATGAACAAATAAAAAAATATAAAAAGAATAAGAAGAAAAAATAGAGATTTATTCATTAGTTAAAATTAATTTATGCATAAATTAATTTTTTAATTAGTTATATAAGCTAATTTGTAATTTTCTCATAATCTAATTTTTTAAATTTATTATAAGTTAATTTTAATTTATGAAGAAACATTTTTTTACTTATAAATACTTATGAAAAAAATTATTCAAACAAATTTTAATGGTTTATGACTACAGTCTACATATGGATCTCACAAACACTATAACGAAACATCGTTGAAAAGGATGGGCAGCGGCAGAATGAGCAAAAAAAATTAGCTTATGCTAAATTTTAAAATTTTAAGAAGTGTCAAATATTTTTTTTAGATAATGCTAAATTTTATTTTTAATTTAATTAATTATATAAGTATATACAATTATTTTTAAAAAAAATTACCACTTAATAAATGTAAATTTTATTTTTTAGGCAGTGTTACGACCATTACTGATTATAACACTGGCTCGGCCACTAAGCTTGGGTATGCGGAATCAAATCACCACCTATATATCTCTGTTTCCGTACCTCTAATTTATAATAATAATAATAATAAAATACTAGGAGAAGTAATATTACTTTTTTAACTGTATATATTATAAGAGGAAACTAAAACAAGTTATCTCAATCAATCTGATGAATATGCTGTGCCTTTAGTTGCTGCAAAAGGGCATTACGTATTTGATGGCTCAAAAAGCTTCAAAGATCTTCTCGGATTTGCAACTAAATCCCTATCAACCATGAATGGAAGTAGTACTCATGCTCTCATCTTATATATGGACACCCTTACCCTGAGGTGCATGCCTCGAACGACATGGGACCATTTTAAGCCATAAAGAAGTGATTTTATATCCAACCCAATAAGGGGCGTCCATCCCAAACTCAGGAAAGGAAACCTCTTACGTTTGTCCTTCACAAAGTCGTTCCTATAATGAATGACAAAAGACACAACGCAAGCAAAATGAACAGAATGTGTATAGCTTGTGTGGTTCTTGAATCTTAGTTTTTTAAGTTTTGTTCTATGTTAACACTCGTGCGCTTGCACATGCTATGTAAATCTGATGGAATTTCTATGATCTTTTAACCTCACACGGAAGCAGTATTCAGTAACCTTTCCCGCATGCACGTGTGGATCACATAGGTACCAACAAAATAGAATAATATTATATGATTTTTTTTTGGTGCATAATATTATATATATGACACTTCTATTAGAGAAGTCCTATGCCAAGTCATTCAACAAAATGTGCCATGTGAGCACTGTGCTGATGCAACAATTGCAATTCGTCTCCTATATTGTACAACAAACAAACACAAATACACAACTCATTCTTAATTAGTACTTTGAGCAAGCTTACCTACCAGTCTACCACCAGTATTTAGAAAAAGAAGAAAGAAATTCCTTCACACCTGTTTTCTTAAACCCTCCTATACTCCTTAATTTTGTTTGATGTCACGTCAAAAGAAGGAAGAAAAAAGAGACCGAATAAAAGATACTATTTTATAATGGAATGTAATTTAAAAAATATATCAGAATTAGTTTTTATAGCAGCTAAACTATTTGAAGAGCTAGTGTACTCCCTTTAGAGAGTGTATAATAGACTGATGAAATCCACGATTCTCTTGGTTATATAATGATATATACACATAATATCATATATATTTTTTCTAGTAATAAAACATAAAAAAAATGCAGATTTCATATACTTTCCAATTTTCTCAAATAAAAAGTAGAAAACTCTTGTTAACTAGTATCCTTAGAGTATTGATTGAAAAATTAAAAAGAAAAAATATTTATTATGAAACTCATATGAAAGCATAATAAAAATTATGAACAATACAATTTTGCATATCTCAATAAAAATATTTATTTGTTTAGTTCTTTAATTAATGCCCTAAGAAATTGATTAACATTTTTCAAAGTATAATAATGTGTCTTTAGATAAAATAAGGGTTTAATTGCAAATTTTATCAATTAACTTTTACTATTTTGCAAATTTTATAACATAAGTTTTTAATTTTTGTACATTATACCAAAAATAAGTGATTTTGACATCAGTCTAATTATCATTGATATAAAAAGTGACTTTTACATTGGTTATTGTCACAACTGATTTAGAAAATCACTTTTCTACATCAATTATAAACCACACCTAATGTACAAAAATCTATAAAAATGATATTTTATATAGTTTTGTTACCAACATAATGGTAAAGTGCACAAAAGTAAAAAATTTGGATGGTAAATTTTGTAAAATATGGAAAGTTGGAAAGTAAAATTCATGGAAAAAAAACTTACAATAGTAAAATCAACACAATTATCAAAGTTGAGTAATAAAATTTACAAAAATAAAACTTAAGTGATAAATTTACAAAATAATCAAAATTTGATGGTTAAATTTGTAATTAAGACTAAAAGGACGGGCCTAATTCGATGATGAATGTGGCCTTATTCATTCACGGGACCCTTAGTAACATTAGCGTGTCATCTAAAGGCACATACTATGCTTTACACTTCTTCTTATTTAACTGACCATAATATTAATACGAATTAGTCCCGTTGAAAATTATATCTAATTTTCATCAAGGAACATCAGTGCATACAAAATGAGTATTCTCTTTCTAATATGATTTATTTCATATTTAAGGATGAATTCAAACTTTGTATTACTTGATTAAAAAACACAAATCAATATCACTTTTATCAATCATTATTGATTATTAATTACTTTTTACTTACTATTTGTAGTGTTCATACATTAATACATACAAGATTTAATAAGTGTATGTTTGAATAAAAGTTTGCAAATTTCAAGTTTATAAAATAAAATGAAAGTAATTTTTCATTTTTTTATATTTTAATCTGAATTTCAAGACAAAATTCAGTTTATAGTCAAATCTAACTAAAAATTAAACCAAAAATATTAAATTTAAAACTGACATTAAGAACCTATCAACTGGAAATCAAACAGCCCAAATACCATGGCAAAACAAAGGGTAGCTCACACTCGTGTAAGTTTATAAGTAGCATGTGTTGGTAAAATATTTTTACAGGAAATAATTAATTTTTTAATCTATTTCAAACCATTTTGAACTAACAACTTTTTGTACTTTAAAAAAAATAGTTCAATCATAGACATACATTTTTATGAGCAATCGTGTTTATGTAGACGCTGTGTAGGTGCAAAGATTACTTTATTTGCTGGGTCTGGTGTGGTTGATATCCACTTTGGGGAATAGGCAGAAGTTACTATAGTTAGGTGACTATGAACCTTGGGGTCATGAGTGATTTGATGCAGTGGGAAATGGAATAAATTGTTGACAGGGCAGAGGGCGAATGTGATGGAAATCTGGATTATTATTAACTGCCTAGACTGGAGTAGAGGACATTAGAATATTATGCGGTGGTATTTTCAAAGTGGGGTTCAAACTTCAAAATATATACTCTCCTAGTTTGCACAGTCCATGTCCATGGTTTCTCATCATATATAATTCCCCATTCTTGTTATTGTTAACGGACCCGTTCAATTCAATTCCCTTCTTCTCTTCTCTAGCTCTTTCTTTTATGTGGTCATATCATATCCTTCTGTTGTCTGTCATGTACACGTTACTTTGCTTTGCATAGATAGATAGATAGCTAACGCCATATATAAAATGCTCAGAGAAAGATAAAGCTGTAGAAGAGAGAGAGCCAAACTTACCGTACAAGTTGTCAGTGATTTAAGACTACAACACTGCCGAACCGGGATAGGGCTTCAGTTTCCGTGGTCCCTACATAAATCTCTGTCGAAACTAGTGTACATTCTCACGCGCTATATGTAAACGTTCTTGTAGACCGGAACCAGATGCAGACGGCGTTAAAGTTTATGTATGCAACAATGAAAAAAATTAAACATAACTGATATGCTGCAGAGATCGTAATGGCTAAAGATTGGCCAAAGATACTACAGTGTTTATTTTCATATTAGCAATTTTGCATTCAAAAGTAAAACTAGTCTTTGTGTTTGTATTTAGTTTAAAAAAGAAAGAGAAAAAAAAAGTAGAAGAAAACAAAGATAAAAGAAGTAAAAAGTAGAAAAAAATGAAATGATTTGCTTAAGTTGTTTGGTTTATAGGAAACAAAATAAAAAAGGTATTTTTAATTGTTTGGTAGGACACAAATTGAAATTGTTTGGACTAAAAAGAAAGGTAGGAAAAGATATACAGAAGAAGTTTCCATTCACTAACAAGGAAGAAAAATTTAACTAACAGTAATTAGGCTTAGTAGATCGAAGAAGCTAATTTCCCAAAATGTAATATAAGTTAAGGTTCAAATTTATGTCGGAAGATGTATATTCACATTTAGTATGAGACACTGTGTAGAGAAAAGATTGTCCTTGAAAAAAGACTTATGTTAAAACCAAACAAAATAAGAAATAAAAAAATATAATGAGTAAAAATAATATTTCATCAAAAGTGCATAAACGTGATTTTTGGAAATTCACTTTTTTAGATTTTTAATTAAAAAAATACTTGTTTTATTTTAGAAAATGTCATCCTTCTATACCTTTCAGTTCGTGAATTTAGTGCATTCCGTTATTCGGAGCAAATTACTAATAGCATCATGGAATAAAGCAATAGAATCATCAAATCTTCTTACTCATTTTTGCATATATGTATAGAATCTTTTTAGTTACTTAACTATCAAAATGTCTTTATAACTCACCGTTCAGCACCGTTGACAATCAACAGCAATAGCAAGATAAGGACACAAGTAATGTCTGAAATCTAATATTTCAAATGTCAGGAAAGATCAATATCTCAAACCTATTGTTTATGATTTAATAATTTATAAAAAAAATTATAAACTATAGAATAATACAAATACTGTTTTGGTACAAAAGTTACCTACATGAAATTCCATGTGAAAATTGAGAACAACATAAGAACAGAAATGACAACCGACATATAGTCATACAAAATTTCATTAATCAACATGAAAAAATACGGACTCGATCAAACCCAACGATGACATGGTTTTGGACTTTTGGACGAGACATGAAGAAGACATATGGAGGCTTAGATTGAAAGTAGAGCGGATGCAGAAAATAATAGTGTGAACATGACAAAATTATTACTTCACATGTAAAAAAATTTGAGTAATGAAGAACGTTAAAAAATAAATGATAATTAAATAGTAACTTAAACTTATAAAATAATTGAAAATTGTGGTGCTCTCCCATATTGCTGAATGTAGGTATGCTCGTGAAAGCATGGTCAATACTCCAAATTTAGACAAAAGCAAAGTCATAGAGATTGGAAGTTAAGACAATAGGACGTAGAATTAAAAGTATCCAATCCGTAAGAATTGTGATTTGTCATCAAATCATTTGTATTATTTTATAGATATAATATTATCTATTTTAGTTTTATTTTAAATTAAGTACATTAAATAATATTTGTTAGTATAAAGCTAGATTCTAAAATAATTAAGTTATCCAAAACTGTATCCATTTCAAAAGATTTTGCAAATTAAACTTACATTTTGAACGTAAACCTATATTAGTGGGTAATTTATTTTCTCAACATATGTAGGTATTTTTTGTGTGAGTTTGAATCCCATTATCATTCCTAATATAAAAACATATAACAGAATAAAAATCCTATTTAAATATTTTAATAAAATTTAAATATATCTTTATAATTCTATGTAATACTTTATTCAACTTTACAAATGTAAATAAATTTATATTTTATGTTAAAAAAATTGTCTTATACATCGTATACTTATTTTTTGAAAATATCAACAAATATGAACAAAGTACGTAAAATATACTTAACTAAAATATAATTTATAATAACGTAAATTACACTCTTTACCTGAATTATATCACCATTTTTCTTGTTTAAAAAACTATACTCTTTCGTAAGAAACTAACAAGTATTATACCTTAGTATAATATAATATGTTAAATACTTTTAATTATATTAAATACTTACTCTTTAATCAATCTCCTTAAGGTATTTTGGTCAATAATTTTTTATACTTGTTCCTTTTAATATTTTTTTTTTTGAGATATTCAAAAGTGCCTTAAAATATGTCAATTTTATATTAATTACTCTTACTATAAAATGAATTGTTTTATGTAAGTCGTGTTCAAGTGTTGAGTTTATTTCACTCTTAACAAACATGTCACTCATGAGAAACTGGCATTAATTGTTGGAAGACAATTTTCGTAACGGTCGTCGGGGCTCAAATGATATGCTAATAAGGGCCGCGAAAAATCTCACTTATGAGAAAAATAATTAAAAGAATACAAATACAACATTATGTTAAAAAAAATAATTTGATAACACATTATGTTAAAATTTAACAATAAAAGATACATTCCTCTAAAAAAAATTATAAAAGACACTCCTATATATATATACACACACACATATATATATATATATATATATATATATATTTATTATGTACCTTGAGCTAAAAAAAAAGTTCATTAATGAATCACTGGTTCATAGAAAATGACGGAGTGACTTTTCTTTGATTCACAGGTTTTGCATTGGCTGATTATGATACTGTTTGTCGAATGTGGTCGTGGAAAGTTGGAAACAGACTAAAATGGATTGGGACTTGATTAGAGAGAGACTTTAATTTATCTTCCATTCCAAGCCAAATGTATGACAATATTGAGAGGGTCGGTTGCATATGATAAAGTACTGTTGGTTGTTTTTGTTTATGGTCAGTTTGGAATAAATCAATAAACGTAACTACCATCATTATTATTTTTAAACCAATCATTTCAATTAGCAAAGTAATGAAAGAATGTTTGAGAGAGATGGACAAAAATAACATAACTATGATTAATTAGTCAGTGTCAGTCCATTAAGTTCCCCCCCGCATGACATGTGTCAGGTAGGGAAAGGCTCTTAAACTGAGTACACAGTTAGAGACCATTACATTTGCCCACACTGATTATATAACCATAACTGACTAAACACACAGAGAGTCTAATATATGAACTACAATTAATCATAGAATGATAACCAAATTATGCAAGGCTATCATGATCATCTTATAATTAATAAGTTGAGTATATATATATATATATATATATATATATATATATATATATATATATATATGGATGAGGTACTTAAGCATAATCTGGAGACCTGCGAGTGTAGGAATTGAGACTGAGCTCCAAGGAAGCACGGGAAGCATTCTTGAACCCTTCTTCAGTATGATACCAGCCATTTCCATCATAGTTATAGGAATTAGACTTGAGGTTGCAATAGCCATGGATGTCCTCACCGTGCATAGGGAATAAAGGGAGGGTTTCAATCTTACTAGCACCAAAATTCTCTGCTTCTTCTTCCAGATCAGTTGGCCTTATTTTGTCAAAGAAGTTGGCATAGGTTGAGGAATATGGGTCCACACCGACCCAACCCAAGTTGGGATTTATTCCAACATGGCCATTGCTACCCCCAGCTGATATCGAGCAGTCCTAATAAGAAATTAAAAAAGTTCAAAACCAATTGATCATTAAGAATTAATCAAACACTTCATTGAACTGATCATTTGTAAATCTAGTTATAAGCTAGTGAAGTCCTTGTTTGAACTTTGAATACTATCTGTACTCCTTCTCTCAAGAGAAATATATAAGTTTTACTCATTGAAATGTTTTACTTAATTATACATTGCTTTGTCGTTATAGAAGAGAGTCAAGAGACCAGTGGGGTTCTTCCATTTATGGAAGTTTCAAGGATTGAATAGTGTAAAAGACTGATTGTCGCTCCGTTTTGTTGTTAAATAAGATATCGTGGGTATGTATAGTAGACTATCACTAATTACTTGTGCACTACACATGTGATGGATCATGGATATTGCTTTCCATTTCAATGCATCACAAAATTACATATATATGGACACTGAGCAATGATAAAAGAGGAATATATATATATATATATATATATATATAGCTAGGAATTCATATTAAAGTGGGGACCTAGGCTGTTTAAAAACTATTTATAAGTGTTTCATGTCTATAAAAACCAAATTAGGAGTCATCTTAACTTACCCTAAAACTTTTCTCCATGGGCACAGAACCATACCCATAATTCCCCATCTGTCCCACAGTAACCATCTCAACAGAAGAAGAAGATGCCGAAGAGATCCCTACATACACGAACATGGCCACAATATAAGAGTAAGAAATATATTTAATCAACTAGTTAGTGAAGTAAAATTTGAGAGAGAAATTAGTATATGGTTGGTTTGGTTAACCTACCTGCAGTAGAAGAGATGTTAGAATACTTGGTGTGAATGGGATCAGGTTGATCAGGTTTCCAAGCAGAAGCAGAAGGATTAGGATGAGTTGGTGGTCTTTGTTGCATGGGGACATTATTGTTATTATGATCAAAAGTGAACCTTTTCTTCTGCCTTTCTCGAGCTTTGTGGTTCTGGAACCAATAAAAGACATTCTTGCCTTCAATCTTACCGTACTGCCTCAGCCTAGCAGAGATCCTCTGAATCTGCTCTGCACTCGGGGATCTAATTCCATTGTTGTAGTAAAGGTCCTTCAATATTCTTATCTGGTCGTTTGTGGGAGTCCACCGTGTACTACTTTGCCTGTTCAGAAAGCCCCCCTTTCCACTGCCACCTGCATCCTCGTTTTGTTGTTGTTGTTGGCTCCCTTGTTGTTGTTGTTGAGGTTCCATCATCCACTACTCAAAACAAACAAACACAACCAAACAAAACAAAACAAAAAGAGTAGTAGTATGTAGTGTTTGTTGGTTGGATCAAGAGAGAGAATTAGAATATGAGAGGGTAGGTGAGAAGAGAGAGTACTACAACTGCATGAATTATGAAGGGGAAGGAGGGGTGAGGGGGTTTATAAACTTATAATAGGTGATGATGATAGATAATAGATGAGGCACAGGCACATATAGTACATGGAGTGATAAAGAGAGAAAAATCATAAAAATATCTGAGAGAGAAGGACTGAGGGTGACAGAGTGGTGTTCATAAAAAGGGAAGGGACAAAAGAGAGCTTAGAAAGTGAGGGTACTATCAGGAATTACTTGGACGAAAAGGCATGACCAGGTATGTGTGAAACAAAAGTATTTGCACACAGAGACAGTGAGAAAAGGTAGAAAAATGAGGCATGAAATGATATATTGGATGGAAGGAAGGAAAGAAAAAAAAAAGTAGATGTTCTGAATGAATGAATGGCAATGGAATGATGCGGGTTGTGATTTGGGAGTTCAATAGGTTCTTCTTTTGATGGAGATATCAGACATGGCCCCTACACACACATATACATATTTTTTTTTATAAAAAAAATCATACTCTATAATTATTAAGTCGAATCAGGAAGCTACCAAGATATATTCTGTACTTACCTGATGAATTGGAGGGTAAAAATGTATTTCTGAACTTACTGTGCATCTCATGTGTCCCAACCAATGCATGAAACCTATAGAGTTATTATGCTGATACATCCATTTCTTTTTCATCTCACTTTTACTGCAATTCTCTTTATATATTTTTATTTTTATTTTTCATCAATTAGTAATTTATTATATCTATTAATTTTTACTTATTTTTCTTTATTTTTTATATATCTATCTTCTTTCCGTACATACACTTAAAAGATGAGATAGATGTACATGCATTTAGATCGAATTTTCCTTTCTATTAGGGCTATTTATTTTTTGTGGTCTGCATTGGTCCGCATATTCTATAGGTATTTCAGGAAGTAGAGCTTTTCAAATTGTACTTGTGAGGCAGCGGGGAGGACTAGTGATGATGCTTGTGCAATGAAGAAGACTACACCCTATGTGACAAAGATTTTCAATATAAAGCCTTGAGACAAGAGGGGATCTTAAAAGCTCTATTATATATACTTGTTTCTTCACAGGCCTGCATTATGAACACTGGACCAATGACCAAAAACAGAAAAATAATGTAAATGCTTCTTCTCAAACTCTGTTTTGGTTATACGTACCTTTCAACTTATTTATCCTCAACTCAACCAGAAACAATAACGTTCATTTCTTCTTCTCTCTTCCTGTTTCAATAGTTCAATACTTTCTTCTCCCTCATTTTATGTGCCATTTTGAAATATTTTTCTCTTTTAATTTATTTGTCACTTTAGAATATTGATATTTCAACCTATAGATATGCTGCATAATTACTGCTTCAATAAACAAAAATATTTTAATCATAAAATTAGAATACTTAATTTTTTTTAAATATGCATGCATGTATTACTTTAAATTACAAATAAAATGAGAATATCACGCAGTAACGTTACGACTCTCTCTGGTATATATCGTATATGCTACACTTTTCTACTTATTAGTATAAAGTGACTGCACTTTTTCTGAAGAAAAGAAAATACACAGACCAATAAGATAGGCTAAAACGAAGAAAATCTTAAAAACTCTATATAGCGTGCCTATTGAAGCGGTTAAGTTAGAAATTATAGTTGTCAGACAAGTTAACCCTTTGTTTTCGATCTCTTGTCTTGTTTCTCTTTTTGACTCTATGCGTACGCCCACAATAGGCAATAGCTCATCTCAAAATAAAACAAATTGTTCACACATACTTCTAAGAAGAAAAAAAAACTTGTATGTGGATATATATATATATATATATATATATACGTCAACTTTAGGATTGATAAAACTTGTTGCAAACAACCAGTTTGGGCAGTTTTTGCATGTTGTTTTCAATAAACCAATCGAATAATTTAAAATTTACTCCATATCAGGGATGGTACTTCATCTCGTTTTGTAGTAGTATTTTTAGAATTTTTTATTATCTCCTACTGCTTATTAAAAATATCAAAAAATATTAATTATTTTTCTAATAATATAATAATTTTTATACTAGTTAGCTAATTATTGTTGTAATAAATAAATATGATTTAGTTAGGCAATATTCATGTGAATTTCATAAAATTAAAATTTTCATTTTTAAAATACCTACAAATATTTTGAGAGAAAGTAAAAATATATACTACATTGATAGGTTATAAATGTAAAGGAAAGTGGATGAATTTGTGATGGGTACAGGTCCTTAATAATGCAGCGGAGCACGCGCCCCAAAAATTAAATGCAAGGGATTTCACCGTTTCTGAAGTTTTGTTTTTGTTTTTTTTTTCTTCTGTTTATCTTGGGGTGAGATCAGAACTCGAAAGCTCCATCATTTTTTGCCACTGCAGCTTAACCTGCGGTTCAGCTTTCAGCGTTTTATGCTATTTGCCTGTAAGCAACCCTTGAAAGTGAGTGAGAGCACTGAAAAGATGTGCCCGCCCTACTGTTGCATTCTTGTACCACTCAGCAGTTAATAAACTATCCATAACTCAATTCATGTCCAACATTTTATTTATTGATCCAACCCATGAAATTAATCTGCCAACTTTAATTAATTTGATTCTTATCTTCATTAATTAATTTCATTGGCTAAACTAGTAACATTTTATCAAAAGAATTAAAATATTTGTTTTTGTTTTAAATTGAAAAGCATGTATAACATTTATAGCTAATTTCAATCCAAACATACATATACACATGTTTCTACTATCTTATTTTAGAAAGTGAAAAAACCTTGTTGAAGGTGGTTTCAACATAAAACCAAATATACTATCAGTGGCCAAGCACCGCATATATATGGCACGCATACACAATATAGTACATGGCTTAATTGAAGTTTGGGATATGTCATGTGTGGGGGTGTACATAATATGTTTCTCTAGGGTATTATAATATAGAATATACAGCTCCAAATTACTTCTCTCGATCGGTGGTGTGGTTAATTGGAAAATTGTTAGATGTTTAAGAAAACAATATGTGTGTATGTAAAACAAAAAGAATTTGGAATTTTTTTTTTTGTCTTCTTTTCCTTCTCGTGCACATATAACTCTACAGTAAAATAGATAGTGCCATTGTACAAGTTTTACATAAAAACGAACCAATCAGGGAAACTAGTGTGGATGGAACTATTCAATTTTTCCTTTCTGCAGAATTCATTCTGTTGTAACAGTCTCGTTCATTTGATGGTTGATACAAAACAAAAACATTGGAAAAACAATATATTGATTTGAACGTTATTCAATCCTTCGTGTACATGTCTCTACGTCTCAACTTTTTCAGATTGCATAATTTGCTTGATTTTGACACCGCCATCATGAGATTTGCCTTTCCTTATCATGCATTTACATGGCAATATGTGGCATTGCTCGGAGCCTCCCCTCTCTCTCTAGCTACCCTTTTCCTCTCTCACACACACACATAGAGGGTATTATATTCCCTTCATGAATTTAAAAATACACTTGTGCCAAATGGTCACATTCTTCTGTTTGATTTACCTTTATACACTTGATTTTCAAAGCCAAGTCCTTCATCACTCTCTCTCTCTCTCATCCAAAATCCTGAGCTGCTTACCTCATAAAGGAATGTGACCTGGCTAAAGAGACCTCACACAGCCGCAGGGGTACACTCCCTAGTCTTACGGGTAATCATCTTTCTTGCACTAATTTTTTCTACCCGTATCTCCAAAGATACATCACAAAGATCATTCCATATCTCTCTCTCTTTAGGCTTCTACTTCTACTGGTCTCGTTTTCTTTTAGCTTTTCTTCTTTCCTTGTTATAGATAGTGACTTTGCAACCATATAGAGTAAAATCCTAGTCATAACTACTCATACAATGCAAGCTTTTTGGCTTCTCATTTTGATTTTGTTCATATTCTGTACGATCATTTTCATTTAATTATGGGATGTGAGGGTTTTAATTAATATTCTGTTATCCCAACGTAATATATATTTTGCTAATACGGCTCTGAAGGTTTTGAAGGAAATAATCACTTTCATGAGTTTAATATGCTAGTTTTTGTGTGATATGATTGTTAACTGGACCTATATTTTAAATCAATTAAGCTTTGGCTGATAACCAAATAACAACAGGAATATTGGGGGGGGGGGGGGGGGGGGGGGGGGGGGGGGGGGCCCCCCCCCAAACAACCCTTTTTCTATAATGTGAATTATCGTTTATATGGTATGTATTTGGAGGGGGGGGA